>JAJJMC010025461.1:1349215-1384219 GCA_023531435.1 Papaver californicum | reverse complement strand
TTTTTCCCGTTGTCGTTTTGGTCATTTGGTATTGTCTTGTCAACCGATATTTCATATCTATGATGCGTCTGTCCACCCTACTTGCCTTTATTCTATTTTTGCATTAAAATACCAACCGTGTTTTGTCAATTCAAAACTCAAAATTTTATCTTAATTTGCCTATAAATTGAACACTCGGTTCTCCAATTATACAAACCAAAAATACAAACATCAAAAAGCAAATGGCATACTATCAAAATAACAATCAGTACTATGGTTCTTGTTCTTATATTCCTCCCCATTCTTCTTCTTCTTCTGCTTCTGCTTCTGCTTCTTCTTCTTCATCGTGTGATGATGATAACAATAGTTTGTACTCATCAGACGAAGGTTCACTTGCGTTAGCCTAAATAATCAAGCAGTCACTACCGGATTAGTCGGTTCAAGTATGAACTAGCCTCAAACTCGTATCAAAATACCAAGAGAGCGTGATGACGGTGCAAAACTTTTATGGAAAGATTACTTTTGCAGAAACCCGACGTTTCCTCCCCATAAATTTCGTAGAAGATTTAGAATGCGGCGAGAATTATTCAACCGTATATTGGGAGATGTCGTAGCTGTAAATAAGTATTTTGTTCAAAAAAGAGATGCTTGTGGTATTCTTGGATTAACCCCTCAGCAAAAAATTACTGCAGCAATTCGAATGTTAGCTTACGGATGTGCGGCAGATGCAATAGATGAGTATTTACGGATCGGAGAAACCACAGTTTTGGAAGCAACTCGTAGGTTTTGTAAGACGATAGTCCATCTGTACGAGAAAGAATGTTTTCGCACACCAACTAAGCGTGATGTTCAACTGCTTCTTGTTGAGAATAAAAAAAGGGGATTTCCGGGGATGATTGGTAGTGTTGATTGCATGCACTGGAAATGGGATAAATGCCCATCGGCTGAATCCGGTGTTTACACTGCGTACAAAGGTAGTGAAAGTATTATCCTGGAGGCTGTGGTGTCATACGATGGTTTTGGCATGCTTTTTTTGGTATGCCTGGTTCTAACAATGATATAAACGTGATGAACAGTTCGTATATTTTCAAAAAGCTAATCAACGGGAAAGCACCGGCTGTGAACTTTTTGTCAGCGGACATCAGTACAATATGGGGTATTATCTTGGTGATGGAATATACCCGGAGATATCTACTATTGTGATGTCGATTAAACATCCAGATTCTCAGAAGAAACAAAAAAAAAAAATCTATGCAGGAGAGTTGCCGAAAAGATGTAGAACGAGGCTTCGGGGTACTGCAAAATCAATTTGCAATCATCAAGCAACCAGCACGAATGTGGAATCCAGACGTATTAGCATATATAATGAAAACTGTCATCATTCTACATAATATGATAGTGGAGGATGAGCGTTTACCCGGTGAGTGGCTGCATGAGTATGATCAACGCAGCCACAGTGCACCGGTTAATATTTCTAGAACGACACTGCTGAACTTTCGAGAATGAGAATGGACCAACGCCGACGTGAAGTATTCGACAAAGATACTCATATTCGTTTGCGAAATGACTTGATCGAACACTTATAGTCAGATTTTGGTGATGATTAAGTATTTGTAAATCCTCTGCATAGGTTTTGTGGGTAAATCTCTTGTAAACCCCCCTGAGACAAAACTCGTCCGCAAGGGGCACCTAGGGGTTTAAAGGCTTGCTGCACATGCTAAATGTAGCCGCGATGCCTGCGAAAGTGAGTTTAGCTGTACTTATTAGCTCATGTTATTTATTTATTTAATAAATTACAAACTCATTTGCTAGCCGAAGAGTTTTCTCATTTGAAAATGGAGTAATGAGTTTGAGTTATTTAGAGAAATTTCATGACCAATTCTGTATTTAGAGATAATTCATGCTACGTAGTAAGTTTTTGAAAATACTACCTGTTAAGTCTCTCTATTTATCCTATAAATACATCTGTTTTCTCTATCAAATACCACACACACTTAATTCCATACACTCTACAAATTTCATTTAATCATCTCCTCTTTGTTATTCACTTCATAACTCTACCTACAAACATGACAACATTTGATTCATCTGAAGATTTGGTTATAACCAAAACATGGCATAACGAAACCCTACGTGAAGATGTCATAGCTGGAAGGGTTGAACCTGAAACCTTTTGGGGGAGGATCTACATCCAATATGCTCGAGAATATGGAAATCCAAAGAAAAGATCTCTTGAACAAATTCATGATAGATACCAACTTATCCGAATAGGGATAGATGATTATATAGCTATACAACAGCGGATCTTTAACCCCACCCATTTAGGCTTGTCGATCCAACAATTTGTAAGTATCTTTTACTTAACCTAAGTTGTTTGGTCTTCCAATAACAACATAGTAAACTTGATGAATTATGTGCTTTTTTCCTATGCTTGTGTAGGAGGATCTCGCAAAAATGCACTACTATCAGGAAAAAGGAGAAGAGTTCAAATTTGTAGAAAGCTACGAGTTCATTAAGTCCAAAGTGTAATCGGAAGTAACTGCTAACTTCATCCACCGATTTTGAAAAAATTTCAAACTTTTGTTAGAGTTTGGTTGTAATCGGTAGCTTATATATTATCAATATATTTTAATAGATGGTCATATTTCATTAATTAATTAATTTGTAAAACAGTTGAACGTAAAATCATTTCATTGAATCGAAAAGGCATACATCGCATAACATTAAAGGAGATGAAATATAGTAAATCAATAGATTACACTTAAACACTTAAGAAAACCTATTATCAAACCTTCAACGGTCGTATGACGCCCGGGACGATGTTCTTCACATCTTCGGAGAATAATCAACACAAAAGGATTGTATTCTTCCATAACCCTTAGGATCTCGAAATGAGGTTGGTACCTAAAATCTGAACGTTTCCATCTTCTCCATTCTTCCAGAGATCTGGCAACAACTTCATCATCAGTTTCATTCCTAATTCTTATTTCATTCACCTTAGCGGTTAAAGAAGAAAATTCTAGTACTTCCCTTGTGATTTCCATATATCGACAAAAAAGGCATGCTCTGTTCCGGTTGTTGGGATTACCAGTTTCGTTACAAAAGTTAGCATGTATATGTTCTAACCATTGCATGCTCATTGAACCATTCATCCGACGTTCATGACCCCTTGCTGGATAATGTAATACTATGTTTCAACATAGGGATAAATCTTCTTCTAGGGTAAAATTCTCTGCATTAAGCCTAAAATTTTTGTAACCCGACATTACATGAAAACGAGAGATTAGAAATTTTCTATGAAATGTAAAAGATGTGGATTTGAAATGGGAATGTTAGATATAAATTCATTTATTTATAGGTGTATCAGAATACAAATTATAGCCGTTGACAACGGTAACAAAACGGTAACAAAACGGTCACAAAACGGTAACAAATTAACCAAAATTAACCAGGCGGACTCCTAGGAGCGCGCCTAGAAGCGAGCGGCGTCCTAGCGCCTCGCCTATATCTGAGCGGAGTCCTAGAGCTTCGTTTCACTGTAGGCGGTGAACTAGGATACCGCTCAATCTGAGCGGCATTCTAGGATTGCGCCTGTTGATGGGCGAGATCCTAAAGCACCGTTTCGTCAGGCGTAATTCTAGGCTACCGCTTGATCAGGCGCATTCCTGGGATCCCGCCCGTGTTTCTAAGCGTTGTCTTAGGATAACGCATGGAATGAAGCGGTACACTACGACTCCGCTTAAGCCTAGGCTTTACACTACGACTTCGCCCGAGAAAACCCTGTTTAGTCCGCATTGCATCAATATGGATCAAACAATCCTTTAGGTGTACATGCTGAAATGGATAAGATTGCCTTCTATCCTTATTTCTATGTTAAGGATCTAGTAGGGTGGGTAGCTTTTGCTATCTTCTTCTCTGTTTGGATCTTTTATGCTCCTAATGTCTTGGGGCATCCAGACAATTACATACCTGCTAATCCGATGTCCACACCAGCTCATATTGTGCCTGAATGGTATTTCCTACCGGTCTATGCAATCCTTCGCAGTATTCCTGATAAAGCAGGAGGTGCAGCCGCAATAGCACTCGTTTCCATCTGCCTGTTAGCTCTAAAATCTAAATAGACTCGCGCCACTAATCTACCATTTTACGGACCAAAAAAGGTATTTGATCTTCGGTCCGTGGTTTACTCGCGCCCTTGTGGACGTTCTTACACATCAAAACCTTACAACTAAGCAAACTCTCCATATACATCCTTTCTTGTTTCCACCATCTCGCAAGTTTCTGGGACATATACATACATAACTCGCAGTGTCCACTTCTGATCTCACTAACCCCCTCACAATGAGAGTTGCGGTGAAGGGGTTTTGGTCGTTTCATCTTCTAGCAGCTTTTCTCTGCCAACCCAACGTACGAATCTTCACTTGAAGCTGAGTCGCAGTAGCTAAGAATGTCACACCTTGAACAGGACTGAGTGTCTCAACAATCTTCCTAACATTGGCATTCTAAAGAAATCAGCCTTCTCAACCAGAGTTTCCATCACCTTATCCAGCGTCTGTCCAAAATCAAAAGAGCGATCGGGTTGCAAAAATACATTGCAGCATCTACTGTCTCACCGTCATCACGTCCTCCAGAAAGATTTCTCAATGCTAGATTTACTAATGGTGGCAACGTACGCCCAGCTCTCTTGAACCCTAGACATCTCATTGTTAAGTTCTGTCTCTGCCGCTTTTGTCTCGACCCTCGACCTATACAACGCCTCAAGTTGTTCATCAGGGAGCTCATCTTGGGTTACAGACTTATCGAGTATTTTGAAAGCTACACTTGGTTTGAACCCGGTTAACCATAGGTATGTAAGTTCATATGAGCTGAACCATGGTGGTGCAAACATTATGTAAACATCTTCATGAGCTGCTGCGGCTTTGACGGAGTAGTACTGTTGGTAATGAGTGAGGACTTGAGACACTAGTGATCTTAACTCATGTTCGGTTATGTTCTGGAAGTTTCTTTGCGTGGACATGAGTTGGTCAAGGTAGTTTTTTTGCCTAATTAACCATCCTTGAAAAAATGTCTCAAAGAAGAAAGTCCTATACGCACCAGCATTGCTGTTGTAAGGCATCATATATTTGGTTCCTTGTTGTTTGGGTGTTTATGATGACTCAAATAGGAACAAGAGAAGAGAGTGGAAACATGAAAAGCACTTGGAACTTAGAAGGACAGCTTTTAATTACATGTTTTTGGTTGCATTTATAGTGAAATTATGCATGTAATAAAATCAAAGTTGAATGATTAGAATATCATTGTTGTATCAGAATATACTCTAAAGACAGTCTTTGACGGTTTTTACTTCGTGTCTAAGTATTACGTACATTTCACTAACTTTTGAGCACCTTGTGGGTTTTACTCTTTTTAATCAATCAACTCATTAAATCAAGCTCCTTGTGCGCTCTAGCGTGGAAAAGTAGATTTTTACTTCATCCTTATCGTATCAACAATTTTCGAAGTCTTTGTATGGAGACCCTTGTGCGCTTGCCCGTGGGATGACGGTTCTTAATTGGTTGTCAGGATGTATTTAATCCTCTTTTTAACTCTTTTGATCGAGCTCCTTGTGCGCTGGGGGCAAGATAACAACAGACTAGTTAGTTAATTTGTCGCGAGGCGCGGCTTTCCTGCCTCTTGTATTTTGAACTCCCTCCCTCCGTTAGTTAGATGTAGATAAACACAAAGGGTTGGGTACCTATTGTTTGACTTGAGATGTCCATGGCCATGTCGTGGTGCATGTAGTGTAGTTAATTTATCTTCTATCAGTAGCTTCTCTTTGAATATAATTTTAGCTTTTGAAAACCAAGCCTAGTGCAAAACCAACCTCCCGGAAAGACGTTCAAGAAGGTTGCACTGATGTGCCTCTTCAAAGAGGCTAGTGCTAAGTACAATAAATGATTTGGTTGCGCATATAACGTTGCAACTACAATATCAGCAACAATTACACAATGCTATGATACAAGTTAGTTGTAACAAAGTTTATTAGGCGCTTATCATCGAATATCAAAAGGCGCTTAAAAAACAAAAATCGAATACCAAAATGGAAGTATCATCCATTTAGTAAGAGGATAGCTATGTGTTGATATCGTCTTTCCTATGGCAAAATAAACTAGTAACTCTGCTGTTTTATTTTGTTTTGACTTCAATTTTCTGTTTTTCTAAATTTAAGTGAAGTAAATATAAGGAACATTTTAGATTTTTACGGTGGAGTGATATTATTTATGAAATTATTTTTATTTTCTAATTTCTAGAAGTAGAAAAAATTTAAAAATAGTTTGAATATACAATTTTCAGAATGGATTCTAAGAATAAAAACATTAATATTTTATGAAGATTTGGTATCCGAACACTCCGTAAATGATGTTTGGATACATTTTAAAAAGTTATTTTTCAATTTAATTAAGTTAAAATGTTATAAAAATTTTAAAGCACCTAATTCAAAATAACTTTTAAAAGTAAAAAAAGTTAATTTTTTAAATATCAAAAGTGTATTTATTTTCACATGCTTTTCTCATGTCCTAAAGCTCAATTAATATGGACCCAAATGAAAATATTATTACAGCTCCAGTACTCAACCATACCATTCATCATCACTCATATCACCAATGTCCAGAGCCTGCTCCACCCTTTGTTCCCACTTCCAAAACCACCTGTTGAATTCACAACTGACCTTTGTTATACTCTTTAGCATATATGGATCCACAAAAATAAGTCATACTTTCAACATACCAATGATTCCCCCACTATTATCAAATTACTAATTACAAAGAGAGCCACAGATTACCACTGGGCACAACTACATCAACCACCATTAGCTTCAGGGTTCTACTCAACAACAACAACCAGCATACCACTTACTATACTGCTTCTGTGGGGTGGACTCCTCCACCACCAGGCATACTAAAACTGAACAGTGATGGCGCGTCTAGAAACAACCTACGCATAGCTGGAGCAGGATCCGTTTTGCGAAATAAAGAAGGAAGGGTTCTCTTTGCTATTTCAGAACCTCTTGGTTTTACTTCAGCAATTATGGCAGAAACAAGAGGAATGTTAGTAGGGTTTTACCAGACTGTTCTAACGAACATCAATTTACTTATCATCGAATCAGATTCACTATCTCTCGTGTACTACCTCACCACGAGCACCACTCCCCCATGAAAGATTTAACCGCTCATTCATAAAATCAAAGAATTACTACAACAAATACCACGTTGGGAGATATTCCATGTTTACAGAGAAGCAAATCAACTAGCGGATGCCTTAGTGAACTTTGCTTCCGACAAGTCTCAAGCTCTCGGGTACTCTGCAACAAAACACATCTGGATAGATATGCACCCTTAATTTCTTAATAGTCTTGTAATTCAGGACCAACTTGGCCTGACTTTTCAACGTGTTCTTACTCTTACTTAAGTTTGGTTAATTGTATTTTGGTTTCAAAAAAAAAAAAGGTTTACCCAAATATAGTAGTCCGTTTTCCACTATGCCCATCCAAAAATAATGATCCGTTTTTAAAGAACCCTCGTATAGAGGCTTATGGTTATAGAGGGGCTTTTTATGTGAGGACAAAATAGGGTTATTAGTTATCCAATTCAAAAAAACCTTATCCATCATATTTTCATAATAGCTAAACTATCCATATTTAGTTAACAATAATTAATCTAACTATCTAATAGATTAAGAACTAGATTAAACTAATAAAATCATGTTATATTTAACCAAACCAAATCAGATTTTTATATGTTTTGTTTTGGTGGAAAGAAAAAGTAGAACAAAAAAAAGAGAACTTTTTTGGAGATTTTTAAAAAAACCTAGATTTGGATTCACTCAACTAAAGTAAGTGATTCTAGTGATAAATTTGAGATGGGTGAATTAAATTTGAGATGGGTGAATCTTTATATGATAGAGAAAATAAATTTTTTATACCCACTGATGGATTTTTTTTTTGTGATTCAGGCCAACTTATGGTTAGGTTTTTATCTTGTACCCAACAGTAACTGGATAAAAATAGAGGAAAACCCAATCGTAAATTTTTTACGGTTGGATTTTTTAATCGAACCCAACCGTAAATCATTATGTTCATGGATATTTATTGCACCAGTTACGGTTAGGTTCGACAAAAAAAAAATTAACCGTAAATTAAGTTATAGTTAGGTTTGATTTTTGATTCCCAACCGTATGATTTATTCTGTAGTTTCTTTTTGTTCTTACTTCTTACGATTGGGTTTAGGGGTAAAAACCAATCGTAATTATATTTACGGTTGGATTCGATGCTCTTTACCTAACCGTAAATTTTTTTTCCAATGGTTGGGTTGAAGACATAAAACTCAAACTTAAATATATTTACGGTTCAAAAAACCAGCCGCAAAAATACAAAAAAATGATACATATCATGATATTTTACGGCTGGGTTTGCACTTTCGAACCTAACTGTAAATATTTTATGTTTCATAATCTAGTCGTAAGATGTTATCTTCATCTTCCTTTTCAAAATTTACGGCTGATGTTTCCAAAAACCCAACCGTAAAATAATTTCGAAAACCAATTACGTTTGGGTTTTGAGAATTCCCAAATGTAAAAGCTTGAAAAAATAATTTTACGGTTGGGTTGAAGAACAAAACCTAAACGTAAAAAAATAAACTGAAAAACCTATTTTTAAAAAAAATATCAATTAATCAAGCAATTTTTAGGAATTGGTTTGATTGTTGTTGATTGTCATCATCGTTACCTTCTATACCTTTAGTAGGATTCTTCATCTTTACTGTAGAGTTTAGTTGATGATTATAAATTTTTCGAATCACCATTAATCGAAGACGGGAATTTTGATGGAGAAGAAAACGGAAAGAAGAAGATATAGTTGGGAGAAAAGGAGTTAAAAATGGTTTTAAAAATAAATTAGAATTAAAAAAAAAAATATTTGTTTAGATTTAATAATGAAAGGATAAATTTGATATTTTCTACTATCATAAATACCTAACCAACTATTTAGTTATCTTAAAACCTTAAGAAACAGGCTTCTTTAAAAAACAAAATAAAATGACAAAATCGTTACTGTTCACACATATCCAGCTAGCTAGATACTAAACTGAATACAAGAATCTCATGGTTTTGACACTCGACATCCACTTGTCAAGCTGATTTGTAACCTCCAAAAGATAGAATGACAAAAACTTCACTTACAAGATAATTCACAGTAGAGAAGCTAAAGATTCTAATGATGTGTCACTCTACTACCTCTTGTACTAACCCGAGTACCGGAATCTAAAATGTTTTGACACTAGACATCCACTCGTCAAGCTGATTTATATTCACAAGAAGACAGGATGAAAAATTCTGCAGTCACATAGTCGAGAAGCTAAAGATTCTAATGATGTGTCACTCTATATTTTCCCCACAACAAAACCTAACAACTAAGCAAAACTAACCCCAACACCACCATTTTCCTTCTCCTTCCTTACTCTTCTTCACTCACTCCCAAATGCAAGATTGGTCGGTTCTGTTTCTTGCAACAAATATTTCTTGCCTATTGACACGTTACATAACATAGCTTCACCACTTAATCACTTCTTGACACTAAATCCCCCATAATCAGATGACCTAGAGTTTGTTACCTATATAGGGAGGTAATGGAATGATTTATAAGGTTTCTTATACTTTTCACAAAAAAAAAAAAAAAACTCACGTCAAAATCATATAAACTTGCTCCAAAATATGCCGCCACCACCACAAGAAATAGATGGGTATGAAAATGCAAATTGGTCATCATTTCAAATTTTCTTTCAAGGTTGGTTACTTAGACAACAACATTATCTTAATCAACTCCTCACATCAGCAAACAGATCAGAAGAAGAAGTGAACACATTGCTTTCACAAGTTTTATCACATTACCAACAATATTATGAAGCTAAATCCATGGTGATACGTCAGGATGTCTACATTGTGTTTACACCACCTTGGTTTAGTCCCTTGGAGAGGACTTTCTTATGGATTGCTGGTTTTAAACCTGGTTTAGCTTTCAAAATACTTAACAATTCTGTTCGGGATAGCCTTAGTGAAGATCAGAAGGAAAGGGTTAGGGAATTGATGATGGAAACTAGAGTAGCTGAGAAAGAACTCAGTGATGAATTGGCTAGGATTCAAGAAAGTATTGTTGCACCACCTATTGTTGATATGGCGAGGTTAATGCATAATAACCACACTACACGAAGTGATCAACATCATCGCGATGAAGTTGATACGGGACTTAGGAGTTTGAGAGAAACAATGGAAGCTTTAGTCGAGAGTGCTGATTTTCTAAGGATGACAGCTGCAAGGAAAGTAGTGGAGATTTTGAACCCTGGTCAAGCTCTTACATTCTTAGCTACTGCAACTCAACTTCAACTTAAGGTTAGAGAATTGGGATATCAGAGAGATGCTGAGCTTAGGAGAACAGCTAGGAGCAGAGCCACCACTCGGAGAACTTAGAAGATTGTCCTTGTGTTTTTGGTTTGTTTTTTTTCTCTTTAAAAGACTCTTTATGTACATAGGATTGTGATTCTCCTTTTTCTTAGGAACTAGTGTACAACAGTGGAAATCTGTAGATTTTCATTTGGTTAATTTACAAATTATGCATTTCTGTTCTTTAATTGAGGTATCTCAGCAAGGATTTAAGTCCAATGTTATCCAATTTGAAGTGTTATGCCTGGTGGTGTTCAATTTATAATGCACAAAAACTACAGATTGTAAAACTGGTGAAGTCTCTTCAGATTTGATAAGTACTGCTGTTTAAAGTAATCTATTATCTACGTAATCAGAGCTATTGATTCCTAGAACATATACTAATCACATTCTCTAATACACCTGACTAACATAAAGTACATTCTTTTATTCTTTTGAAACAAGAAGACTTAATATACAACACAATTTATTAATTTTGTTCGTGGAAAAGGAAATTCAACAACCTGGGAAATTGTGTTAGCTTTCTGAGGTTTTCTTACATTCGGCTATGTTTTATAGCTGGCTTGATACTTGCAATACCAGTTACTTCTCTTCCAGTTACCAAACAGTTGATATCGTAAGTACCTTCGTATGTGTATATAGGCTCTATATCACAGAATGCCTGCAAAAGTCCCTCAAAAATATAAGTCACTTGGTACTGATTCTTCAACACTTCAAGCTAGAGAAATAATTAGAAAAGAGCTTCAGAAGCAAGGGAGAAGCAACAGACCTTTGCCACTAAGAAATCAGCCAAAATTCCATTTCCACCAAGTAACTCTCACCCAAGAGCAACAGTCTCCCTTGCCCTCAAGCTAATCCATGCCTAAACATCAGAAACTTGTCATGAACTGGAGTGCTTCTGGAGTAAGTGTAAGTTCCACAATTTTCTTGCGGCTTCAGTGCAACATAATAAGTAATAACATATTTACCTTTCCCATGCCGGCTTGACCAATTGTCATCTTTCCTGACTCATACAATTTGCATAGGAGCCAGCCAACAAGAAACATGGCTTGAACATTACCCAACATACGAACAAGTTTCTCTTGGTTCAGTTGCAATGCTGCCAATGGTGCTCCAAACTGTTTTCTCTCCTTCAAATATCCAATTTGCATATTTTGTTTAAAGTTTTAGAACACAGAAATGCCATGATAAAGCATACTAGGGAAAGGCACAGGATATCTTGCATTACCTGAGGCACATATCGTAGACACCCATACAGATGCCAATTGGTTGCCAAGCAACCATAACACGTGAAGCAGCAAGTACCTGTTACAAGTAAGCGGGTATAGTATAAACGTGGCTATCTATAGATAATCTTGAATCACTGACTTGCAAGTAAACATGATTTTAGATGCTCCAATTCAAAGGCAAAGCACTTTCACATTACCTTGTTTGTATCCTGGAAAGAATTGACACCAGGTAACCTGTCTTCGTCAGGGACAAAGACATCCTTCATTAGAATATCCCCGTTTTGAACCATCCTCAAACCAATTTTGTTTTCGATTTTAGTAGCTGACAGGCCAGGGGATCCTTTTTTAAGGATATACCTGTAAGCAGTAGACAGGGTGAAGTTACAGATTATCCTACAGCAGAACACCCTACCACTAGATACCCACCCTGAACTCAACACACACAACAAGAAAATGCTGACAGAAATTCAATTGATGATCAATTGTTATATACTCTGATTACAAATCCAGTCCCATATATAGCAAAGGTATTACCCTGAAGTATAAAAGGAAGGGTGCATAACGTCATAGGTAGAAAACTAAGAATCTTCAGTGTCTGTTTGCCCAATCACATCACTCAAAAAATGCTGGAACCATAGTTTCTGGATCCAATTAATATCAAGTTTCTCTAGCTGTCTATATGAAAAGCATGAGTAGCTCTATAGTTTTTTAACTGTATAACGGTAAGCGTGGAAGAATTATGCTAATAAACTTACGCATTTACTTGCTTCGTAGTTGTGTTCTTCGCAAAAATAACCAACACATCTGCGAAAGTACTATTTCCTATCCATCGTTTTTGTCCATTGAGTAACCAACCTCCAGCTACCTGTAACCGTCAATCACATTGTCATGATAGATATTAGAAATTGCAATAGTAAGAAGCTTTGAGGTGATAGGCATATGAAAACTACATAAAATTAGTAAAGGATTACAGATATTACCTTTGTTGCCGTAGTTTTTAAAGCACTTGCATCACTTCCATTATCAGGTTTTGTCAAACCCTACGGAGCATATAAATGTTTTCAATCATCAAAAAGACAAGATTGTTTTTTATATAATTTATATTCTGAATTATATCCAAGCAATCCACCTTACCCAGCAGCCAATGAGGCGTAAATCAGCCATAGAGGGTAAATACTTCTCCTTTTGTTCCTCCGACCCTAACAAACCTATTACGTTTGAACAAAGAATAGAAAGTCACTAGACTTGTAACACATTTATTAGGAGCCGGTCTTCCCGATTATCCAATAACCCCCAAACAATAAGCATGTTACAAATAAACCAAACAACCAAATACGTAGATATTACCTAATGTGAGCATAGCCAAAGAAGAATGTACCAAAATAAAAGTAGAACAGCTCGCATCAACTCTAGCAATTTCCGCAGTTGCAATAGCACTTGCTGTGATAGAGAGTCCTGGACACCCATAACCCTTCATAATAACCACAAACAATTAGTACATCCCATTCCCACCTCAAAAGAGACATGAGACACTATATAATGCTACTACCTTAATGCTGCTACCTGCTACTTTCAATGTAGCAAGCTTTGGAATAAGGTGATACGGGAACTCCGCTTTCTCCCAATACTGAAAGAAACAAACACATTTATCCATAAATTTCACATACAACATAGGTAGAAAACCGCAACTAACTTTGATCAATAGTACAAACCAAATGTTAAGTCTAACAAAACAGTTGTAGCAAATCTTGGTATTGAAGTGCAAAAACATGCATACCTCGGTCATAACAGGAGCAGTTTCAGTTTCCATAACATCTCTGATCCTCCTCCTGAGAGCTTGTTCCTCAGGAGTCAATAGATCATCGGATAAATAATAGTCCCAAGCTACAAAAAAAAATCAGTACATATATGACAAAATGATTATAAAAATACATAGAATCATCAATAACAATTGAATTAACTGTTAAAGATATCAACGTATGCATAATTGAAAGATAAAATCGTACCAGTTGGAGGAAAGACTGATGCTGCAGTTGCCTGTGGAAATGCAAGAGAGACATCTAGTGCTGGTAATCCAACACCTACACATATAAATTCAAATGAACTGGAATTAGACAAAAATCCAAATTTAAAAATTATAAATTTTGTAGCTGGAAGTGGGAGAGAATTAACAAACCTTGCTTCTTGGATGATGAAGAAGAAACAGTCATGGTTCCACAGAGATTGAGAGAGATGAGGTCTGGTTTTGTTTTAGGGATTCCAGAGAATTTGCTGATTTTAATTTAAAACACAGAAAAAGAGTTAGACGAGAAGTGTGACTTTGGAACTTCTCCAGTTCTCCTCCTCGGAGGAATATCCACGAGGTGGTTGGGCCTATAATAATGAAGTGCAGTTTGGGAAATGGTGTGGATGCATGACAACCGTCGGATTTCCAGTTATGGTGATGAAGATTATTCAAATACTGTATGATTTATCACTTGAGTTTGGGATCCATCCCAGTATTTGGATAGAAGGTGGTGGTCAAATCCAATTTAGTAACTACAAAAAGATGATAATTTACAATCACTTTATATGTGCATTGATTGTAACTATTCTCAAATATTGTAAGGATAAGTACTCAAACCACAAACCGAATTGAAGATACCGTTCAATAGTTTTGTGGTCTGTAGAGAGATAGGTGCAACTGTGCCATATAGCTTTAGACCGATGCGAATTCTGGGAGGGTTACTATCCACTAGAGGCATTTCAGATACACAATGTTAGGAGTAGGACTTCATCATAAATTCTGAATGGCACGCAATTCAAGGGAGTTTATCAGATCTCACCGGCAGTGGTACACTTCCCCACTTCCATTTCCCCACGAGGTGTCAAATTTTAACCCTTGATCCCCTCCTTTGAGATTAATAGGGTATCTTTTTGGATAACATTAGACTACTGTGTCAATGATATTTTATTAGGATACTATCTTAATGATATTTTATGGGGACGTAGATAGAGGACATGGGTGAGGGATAACTAGTATTTTATTTTTATTTATTTTTAAAAAATATTATTTTATTAAATCAGCTAGTATAATATACAGTTTTTGTGGTTGGGATTGCATTACTATCATCTATTACAATCCGGTTAAGGAATGTAGGATATGTATTATTGTCCCAGACCATTATTAAAGGGTTTATATATTGCTGAACAAAAGCCCAAAACAGACAAGAACGTAGGGTTAGGGTGTACAAAGGTCGGTTCGGCTCAGTTCTTGGTAGAACGTGTACTTGTACTTCCCTATGGTCGGTTCTCTATCCGTGTATCTTTACCATGTACTTTTGGTTCGGTTTTTATACCTGTAGTCTTTTCGGTTCCAGTCGGTTCCAGTTATGTACCTCTTGTTGTTTTTTTTTCTTCTCTAATCTTTCAAAAACTTATGGCCAACATTATGGCCAGACACCAAGCCAATGTTTTTCAAAATATAGCACTAGGTTGGATGGATCCATCACATCTAATGCTTAATTAAGAAACATAAACATCTATAGTTAAGAGACCTTGAATGTGAAGTTGCGCCGATCATTACAGAGAATCTAACAATACAGTGAATGTTACGCACATCCATCCGTCTACAATGGATCGGAGTACTGGCACAATACATGAATTATAAAGCAAATATGCAAGCAGAGTACTTACAAGAGAGTTCAAAAAAGGAAGGTGACTAACCGTGAAATGGTTCACTAAATGGATAAATGAAAAAAAAAATTATAGTTCAAGACAAAATTTGAAAGTTTCATGTGATATATTCTCTTCCACTACCAGATTCAATGAACTGGAGTCTACTTGAGTTACCAAAGAGACAACTAATCAAATGAATGAAGATTGTATGGTCAAGACACATTTTCTCACACCTGTTCTCGACCTCGAGCATCTTCTATCTTGAGCAAGTGAATTCTATGACACTAAACAAGTACTCCGCTTATTCCCGAGATGGTAAATTTGCTTCTATAACCCAAACATGGTCAAGCTGTATCAACTCCATTGTTTCTTTGATATATCCATATCACAGCACCATGAATGGCTTCATTACTAATTAGCATACACATACAAAAGCAAAGAGCGGGATAACCTAGTGATTCAAAAACTACTAGACCCATATCACAGTCTCCACAATTCTGATAACTTTAACAATGACTGATGGGAGAGCAGAACCTGTGGAATCTGATAACTTTAATAATCGGTACCTTTGGTCCGGTACAGGTCGGTTCCTAGGTAGAATTTGTACCTGGTACCCGGATGTACTCGGTTCTTTTTTTTGTACCTGTACCCTGTACCTATATTTTTGGTTCAGTTAGGTCCGGTTCTGGTCCGGTTCCTTCTGTTCCTATCGGTTCAAATGCAGCCCTACGTAGGGTAGTTGCTCGGTTTGCTGGTGGGGTATAACCACTGCGTAAGCATGACTAGTTGGAAAAATCTTACAAGAAAAGAGAAAAGCATGACTAGTTGGAAAAATCTTACAGGAAAAAAGAAAAAGCATGACTAGTTGGAAAAATCTTACATGAAAGGAGAAAAAACATGGAAAAGTGGGGCATCGATCCCACGACCTCTCGGATGATAATGCGAGCACTCTACCATATGATCTATCCCCAAATTTAGTAATCATTGAAAACATTAAGATCTAGTATTAGTCTGTTTGTCATCGATAAATATTTGATGGAGTGCACATTTTTCCACTCCAAATTGGACGGAATTAATGAAGAGAAAATCAATACCGATTTTCTATTTTTTTCATTAAATTGTATTTTACAAAATGGCAATTCCTATGAGTTTATTATAATCTATTTCATCTTTCTATTTTGTTACTTTAATCAATAAAATCCATCAATTTTTTTTAATAAAAAAATGATAAATATTTTTTTTTAAAAGGAGAGGGGGTTAAGGAGACCCCAACCAGCAAGACCAAAGAACAAAGAAAAGAAAAAAAAAAAAAGGAAAAACCAGACAGAGTAAGGACTCAACTACAGTGGTCAACCAGTAGACCATGCGCTGTTGATAAATTTGCAAAAGTAAAATTTCCCGGTGACATCTTCAGACACTATTTTCTTCAAAAGAGCTTGGATCAAAAATCACAAATTCTCCATTTGACTGCAGGCTAGCAAGCACGTAGGCTGCTCTATTAGCTTCTTTGAATGTATGCTGGACAGAACAAGTTGAGAACTTGGTCATAAGACGTTTAGTCGACTCCTAAACGTGATGACAGTACCACGGGGCCTTGGCTAACTCATTCAAGAGGAGATTGGTGACATTCATTGAATCTGTTCTGATAGGGACTCTAGGAATAGTGTTTGTTGACAGCAAGCTTCAGCCCAGCTTCCACACCTTGGAATTAATGAAGAATTATATCCAAAGGTCTTGTGATCCCAGCAACTGCGTCAAATGGTTCTACATTCCCGTCTCTGATTATAGCCCCAAACCCAGCAGTAGCATCTGTAAGAGAGCCATCAATTTTAATAGCTACCTCCCAAGCATCAGGCTTAATCCAGGTGCAAGCTAGATGCCTAGTGACATTGAAACTTGAATTTAAGTTCCACATGGAAGACAAGGCTCTGTTTTCATTGTTATCAGGCATATTGCAAGATCCAGAGGCCATCTTGAGCTTAACTTCCTCCACAATTCTGTAGAAAGTCTGATTAGGAGAAAGATACTTTTGGGTGAAGATTCTTCTGTTTGTCTCACACCATATGTGGTAGATGAAAGCATTAAAGCAAATCTTTCTGGTGGTGCCTACTGCCTTTGTACCTTTCAGGTGTAGAACACACCACTTTATCTTCTCTTCCCAATCTGAATGACCAATACCTGTTAACCCCATCAGACTCAGCAGCCTGTTCCAGATGGTGGTGGCATAGTAACGGTTGAATAACATGTGGAAGTCATCCTCCAGCATGAGGTTACACATTACGCATATATGATATACATCCATGCCCCAAGATAGTAGCTTGTATATGGTCTTCAGACTTATGTGAAGAGCAAGCCAAACAACAAAGCAGTTCCTCAGAATGCAGTTGGGGAACCAAACCAGTTGATGCCAATCAATATAGTTTTTATAGTTTCTGAGGGCATTGTAAGTGTCATTGGGGGTATACTCACCAGAAGAACCCATTGTCCAGATAATTCTGTCTTCTATATGAGGGTCAGTTCTCAGGTTAATGATGTCCAGAGAGGTGTTTCCTAGAGCACTGGACAGGTTAGGAGAGAGCATCCATCCACCATTAACTAGGCAACTACTAACCTTTGCCTCAACATAGTGGAAAGTATCATAAGACATTTGAGGAGGAAAAAGGCTGAGATGGTTACCTTGAGGGAGCCATTTGTCTTTCCAAAGCTTAGTACTATCCCCATTACCAATCAGATGGAGAATGAACTTGGGAGCCTTATCTCTGTGCTCTAGAATGCGTCTCTAGCACCACGAGCAATCTGCAGGCGCCTTAAGATGCCAGAAGTCTTTGTTCTTTATGAGATTTTTGTTGACCCACTTAACCCATAAGTGATTTCAGGTGAGATCTTTATCCTGGATTCCACTATTGATTATTTGGATCAGGTCAAATAATATTGTTGATTTTCAGTAGTGTTATAGAATCAATTTGTAATGCACCATTTTAATCAGTTAACAGATTAAAGTTCTAAACAAGAGTAATGATTGTGATGATAATAAACTATAAAACTAGCCAATGCATATCAATATTATTGTGAATATTCAAGACTGATGATAATTAAAGATCCATTCTACAATTATCTAAGATGATCTAAAGTTAGATTCTCGATCACGGAATATTATGAGATTCATTTCTTTACTTTTTATTTTCAAAATACCTTTATAAACACCCTGGTTCTCAAGAAAGAAAAAAAAATCATACAAAATTTCCCAAAAACTTGATACATATCGAGGTTCATGAAAATCATGATAACAAGTACAATGATTAAGATTTAAGGTTTTTATCGAATGATTGATAAAAATCAACTAGTATCGTGAATTGTGGCGTAAATGTTATTTTAGGGACAAGGTTCTGCCGTGTCTCTATTTTTCTTATGATTGAGGAGTGAATATATAGTAGATTGAGTTAATCTAGAATACAGAGACAAAGAAGATAGAAAGGAATGATAGTGTGACGCCCCTAACTGAATCACTTACTTCGATAATAAATAACCATATACACTGTGAGGCATCAAAAATTGAATCATCTATTTAAAGATTTAAATTATCTATATAAACAATCATAAATCCAATAATCCAACCATGATACTCGGATATTATAAATTGAATCATCTCGGATAAATAAAAAATATTTAAATATTTTTAAATTCGCTAAAGCTTTAAGATATGGGAACAAATATTTTCATGAGCACCATCACATTTGATGACTGAAACTGAAGTGGAAACGAGTGAGCATATAATGCCAAAAGAATTTTTAGTGGAAACATATAACTTTTAAGTGATCACTAACATGCTTCACAATTCTAAATGATAATTAATTAAAGTACAACAACAGAAGAAAGCAAATACTTTTTACACACAACACTCAACACAACATCGTAATCATGACATTCATGAAAAGAAATATTATCCTAACCTTACCTCCACAGAGAATACATCCCATACCACGATCTCTATAAAAGAAATCTAGAACAACTAAAAATATGTTACCCTAACCTCGCACTACTCAATGGAAAAAGCGACGTTAAAATAACTCTGACCTTATTGATAGTGCCATCCATATGAAGTATACATACAAACCATGATTCTGAAAAACTGCATTAAGACCAAGTAAATGAACGATCAAGTATAATATGCATCGTTACTTACCGTAAATAATATATATATATATATATATAATATCAAAAAAGATAAATTATCGTCCTACAAAGTAATATTAAAACAGATAAATTATCAACCTACTATTAATACTGTATATATAATAATGAAACAAATGAATTACCGTCTACTAATAATATTAAGACGGATGAATTACCTCTCTACAAGATAATATTCAAACGGATAAGTTACCGCCCTATTCAACTTAGCAAGGAGCTGGGAATCACAGACACTCGTCGCGGGAAAACCACACAACGTATATTACACAACATTCCCATCAAAATATACACAACATGCTTACGGAAAATAATTACAAAAAGTTTACAAGAGTTCCCACCTCATTTGATGACAAGCCACGCCTACCTCATGTTCGTCAATCCACTTGATCATCCTCAGAATTGATTGTTGTTAATATAAACTAATTGTTAACCACACAAACCCTCTAAGGATATATTCCATAGGCTCATGCAGTATACATAGCACATTATTATATAAGTTCATAATTAATTTTTAAGTAGAATTACTAATGCTTCTGATTCTAACAATTTTTTTATAACTTCGTGCTTTCTAATTTTTATTATAAATAATTATCTAATCACCCAAAAACTCAGTATAAGCTCATAAACATATCCCTTGATCCATCTTTTACTTCCCTTTCTAATTTAAAGTCAAAATAAAACCCCAATGCAACACTACCCCCTTCAACCAAAAGAGAAGATAACTTCTCGAAAATTAAAATAGTTTATATTTGATAATTAATTTAATTACACCTTTTTCACGCCCATTATTATAACCACCTTCACCTAATTAATAAAGACTAACTGTTTTGCTAATGAAAGGTCCACGTCAAGGTCAACTCAGGTTGACTTTAGTCAAACTTCAACATCCAAACTCCCGGGTGCTATATCTTCTTCGTGTGGTATCCAATTGATATGTTCAAGTAGTTTAATGTGCAATATCTTCTTCGGCACCAATTATCAATTAATATAAATTAATGTTAAAATTTAATCAATTAAGTTATTATGCAACGTAAGTTTCATTTGACTGGTCGATAGCCATTGACCTACTTGCGGGTCCTTATAGAAAAAGAGTTTGATTTCAATAAAAGACGTGAAATAGAAAGGCTGGAGATCTCGATTGAATTTTGGAAGAGAAAATACGGTAGAAAAATTATGGGTCAGTTATATTTTATATAAAGAATAAGGAAAATAAAAAGAACACAAAAGTAAAGTAAAAAGTATAGATTGTTTTTGAAGTTCTATTGACGAATAAGGGATCCAAAATGTGCATCCTAGTTTCCTAGGACTGCACAAATTTGGACTCGATCTGAGAAGTAAAAAGAAGGGAAAAAACAAAGAAAAATACCATATAATGAACTAAGATAATATAGCTTTCGAAATTGTTGCAATTGATTGGTTGTATAACCCTTGAAATCTTTTTTATGAACCCATATTTAAGGGATGTTGGATTAACCAAATAGCGACAGTTTAAAGTAATTTTAAGAACTCTTTATCCATATATTTTTCTAATTGTTAAATTATCCTTTTTTAATTATTTATTATTTGACAGATTAGTTGTTAAGATAAAACATATGAATTATAGTTAATTGATTAGTTTTTGTTAGAGTGTTAGCGATAGAAGGAGAAGAAGAAGTTTTGTAGAAAAATTTGGAATACTAGGGTTTTTGAGAGAAATTGGGGGAATGAGATTCTAGTGAGGAATTTGATGTTGAGGAATTTTTATCTCACCAAGAAGGTATTTACGTTGTTTTTGATAACGATTCATAATTGCAAGATTTTGTAGATAATTTCATCTATAAAAATACCTAAACCAAGACATTTATGAGCATGAAGGTTCAAGTGAAGAACCAACCCAGAAAAATGAAGAAGTTAAAGATAAAAGTACTCCAAATACTTAGGTATAGGTCAAAATGAGATGGAATATGATATATATTTTTTTGTTTCATTCAGCGGTAAAAACTAAATAGACTCAGAGTCGGCATGGTATTCAAACTTAATCCATGATGCCACTAAGAATTCCCCAATTTGCCCAATTTATCTGGAAACAATCGGCATGGCGAAGAAATCCAACTATGCCGACGTTGTCAAATAATTTTCCCAATACTAAGGAGTATTCCCAGTTCTACCGTCGGCATAGTTTGATGCTGAAGCAATAATGCCTTTTGTTTCATAAAATTAGATATAAACTTTTGGTTTCAGGAAGTGAGTTTTCACAACCGTCGACATATGACTTCTGTGCCGACAGTGGAACTTTTGACATATTTAGATACTTCGAAGTAATATAGTCGGCATAGATAAACTCTCTGAAGGATGTCGACTGTTGAACTTTGACATTTTTATATACTTCGATGTCCTATAGTTGGCATAGATAAACTCTCTTGAGCATGCCAACAGGAGAATTTTGACATGTTTAGATACTTCAAAGTTTAATAGATGGCATAGATAAAGTCTTGTAGCTCCTCGTAATCTCTCCAGTAACACAATCACAAAAACTACGTAACCTAAATACTCTCAAGGTCTGTTATCAACTTCACGAGAAAAATAAACATTGGCACGAAGGTCAGCGGTAAGAGATCATCAATCATATATATAGGTAATCAATCAATTCCCGACCAAAATAAATAAGAAACGTAATAAGTACTTGTAAGCTATATATATATTAGTTTACCGGTGATATTTTTCACTTTTGTCTTTGTGGATAAATTTTATCTAAACAATTTGCGGCACTCTCTGGTTATTATCAAACCTTTTATATGACCTACCATTAAGTCATTAACCTTAGACACAATATTTCGAGCAAACTACAAGGCAGATCAATGCACCGCTTTAGATTTAGAGAATACCGTACTAATCTGGTTCTTAAAACTCAATCCTGTATTCCCTCCCAGGTTGAATGGTAATGAAACCCACTACTTCTATTGGCCGAGAGAGGGGTTGGGCATTGGTGATTCTGGGATGGACATATGGTAGTATCGGATTGGCTGAAACGTTTTTGGATCATGAAAACCTCTTACGTGAGTGGTTTTTCGAGATAAATCTAATTACACCGTCTGTACACCAAATAATTAATGTACTCGGTTATTGTGACCTACAATGGATAATGTTTACTTCTAATGGGCGGTTAAAGATTTATTTGGTGTCATCCAATGGATCAGATCGTTACACTTAACCCTAACAATCCCAAGAAAAACATTTAACCATAATTCTTCCCTTTTATCTTCACTTTTCTATTTCTGTCGTCGTCTTCTCCATTCCATTCTGCCGTAAATCCTCACATCTAACCTAAACCGCACCTCAAAAGATCAATACTGGTAACGATATGTTTTCTCATGAGGCTTACTCATATGTTTCAATTAATAGGTAAGAGGGGAATTTGATGATTTGGATGTTCTGTTTAGTACTCCTGATTTATTGTTTAGTAGTTTTGCGATTCTATTTGATCCTAGATCAGGTGATCTTGATTCTTCGGCATTGTTGCGAGTGGGTTCGGTGGGGAGAAATTGTTATCTAAATCTTTATTTTTTATATGTGATAAGTGCATAAATTACATGTTTATAGTGTCAAATATATTCTTGTTTTAGCTATAATTCTTGCATATTATCTTGTTATTACTTTGTTTTCTATTTTATCTGTTTCCTTAGGTGAATCATCTGAAATCAATGGAAATGGTGTTGAAAAGAGTTAACAAGAGGAAATGAGTTCATTCCGGCATAAGAATAATTAACTAGAGCTGAATACATACTTTTGGAGTGAAAATCCAGAAGCACTTACGGCTAGGAAAGTCTCAAAAAATAGTCGTAGAACAAGTCGAAAAAAAGGACCAAGTTTCAGATTTAGTTACGGCTAGGAAAACACCTAAGCTAGCCGTAAATTTTGATGAAGAGATATGATTATTTTTAAGAACCACCATCTTGTAGAGGACGAAGAGACGAAGCCAACGCAAAAAGAATGAGGTTAATCGGACATCGGATGAAGGAATTATGGCCAAAACGGTGAAGGAAAGAAATGTAAAATCCAGGCTCACTTACGGACAGGAAATGCCTAGAACGACCCAGCCGTAAGTGACCCTGAAAATCACCAGAAAAACCAATATTTGGTTACGGCTAGGTCGTGGGACAATTCCCAGCCGTAAGTAAAGTCGTTAGTGCGATTTTGGATTCCCAAAACGAGTAAAACACGGTCCCGGAAGGATTCTAACCCCTAGAAAAGAATGAAACTTAGTTCTAATGAGATTCTAAAACCTAGAAGGAGAGGAGACTTGAGGGTTAAGCATTGAAGGCTACAAAAGAAGACATCTAAGGCTCAAATAAAAAATAATCTTGATCTCATATCATAATATCTCTAGATCTTTATATAATTCTACCTCTCATATCACAACTTCTACATCTTAAACCTAGGGTTTACCCCTTTAGTGGGAAACCATTCTTCTTTGTAATATGAGTAGCTAAACGTTTTGTTGATTAAGGATGAATTCAGTGTTCTAGACATAAATCTTTATTAGTAATATAAATTTATTCATATTTTTAATCATTATCGTTTGTTTTCACTACATCTAGGGTTTATGATTGGTTTCTAGATTGTTCAAGTGTACAATTGGATTATTATATTGATCATTCTATCTCTAGTAGAGAGGTTAGCGATCCGTAATTGTCGATCATCTCGTACACAAGTAGAGAACGTAAGACCTTGCAGAGGGATTCTGTGAAGCAATCGTGTGTGAAGACAACACTAGCAAGTGGACCGAGCGTACTTAGTCTGACTACTAGGATCAAACCTAAATTCACAAATCTTAAAGCATTTGATCGAGTTACACCTTATAAGCGTACCTCAAGGCGGCTCAGTTGGATAGAATCCGGTGACTAAGTGTACATGTTATCCGGTGATATAAGGAGTTTTGGGGATAGCTAAGCGTACCTGCTTTTCTACGGTTGGTGATGAATGATTCTAACGAAAAATAGATAAGTATACTAATTAAGTAAATATTTGTAACGGCAAAGAACTCCCTAATCATCTTTTCTTCTTATTATTATTCTTTTTAATTACATTAAGCAACCAATCCCCTTTAGTATTTCTTTTTATTATAGTTTTTCTAATCCAAATAACATATTAATTACACATCTCTCCGTGGGAATGATTCTTACTATCACTATATTACTAGTTAATTAGTGAGAAATAAATTGAGTAATTTGTTGCACTTACGACACGCATCAAATTTTGGCACCGTTGTCGGGGACCATTCTCTTGGGTGCTAATTCTATCAATCATGAGGGTGTCATCAGAATTGCTAACTCTATCTTGTATTATCACAATCATATAATAGTGGTAATCAATATGGTTTTCAATCTCAATCTTATGACAACTACCAACCATACGAAGGGTATAGTCGAAACCAATCCCATCCTTACGACAAATACTGTACGGAACCTTATGATTATTTTCATACATGCCAACAACCTTACAGCGGGCATATAAGTGAACAATCACAAGGATGGAAGGATAGTTATGCTTCTAATAACTCTTCTAGTCTTGCAGACCTAATGCACCAATTTATGGATAATTTGGATCGAGAAAATCAACATATGAAAGAGTCCCATCAAAAGATGGACGAGCATAACAAAAAGACTGAAGATACACCATAAGAACTCCAAAGGCTAATGGGGAAATTTATGCAACAACAAGATCGAGAGTATATGAGTTACAACAACAACATCAACAACAATATGTATGGGAAGAGTCATATCGAGAGATTCAAAGGAATTCAGAGAAATTATACGACCAAATTGCTCAACTTGGTAAAAATAGGGATGAAAAAGAAGTATGGCCTCAAAACCAAAACAATTATGAAATTCCTAAGAAAGATATAGACTATTATGAAGATGAGCAACCTTTGGAAATTCCTTGCAACAATGATGAAGTTATTCTAACTCCGGATCATAATAACGATCATTCGCCTATTCAAAATGAGGAGACTGGATATGACATATCTATTGTTATAAATGGTGTAACATACTCAAACGAAGAACTAGGCTTCCTAAGAGAGAACTCCGATTCTGATGATGAGATTGTTGAAGAGACTGTGATTGAGAATGGAACCAAATTAATCAATATTGTGGAAGACCCAATTTAGCTTATCAAGGATTATAATAATGTTGAGATTTTGGTTGAAGCAGGAACTAATGAAGAATGGTTTTCAAAAAGTTTGATAGAGGACCAAAACACATATGAGGTAAATGATTTATTACATACACATGATGAGGATCACGTAAAAGGTTTATCTAATCATTTGCATAATTATATATATTTTGATCCTCCCCTAATAGAAATAGTTCCCCAAAAGGTTGTTCCGATTTTTAAGAAGCTAGATGACTTAGAGTTGAGTATATATGCTACAAAAATTCTTAAGAATTATTTTGATTCTATCTATCTACCTCTAGATGTGTTTGATTCTAGCATTATGCAGGTTCACCGAGAGGAACCCAAAGAAGTTCCCTTGTTCTATGTTCTTTATACACTTCTAAGTGTAGAAAAGACTAAGTCCTGGGAAAACTTCCGTACAATAACAAATTCATTATTTATGTCTTATGTTAATCATTGTGTGAAGCTGTTACTAGAAATGCGGATTGTTGTCTGGGTGGATCCACAAATTTTCATATTGTTGGTTTACGGGCGCTAACCAGAAGTCAGGCTGAGGACGTTAAACTAAACGCTGAATAGGAGGTAACCCATTGGTTTTGTATTTCTTTCCCTTTATTTTGAGTTTTTCTTAGTTTTTCAGATCATGTTAGGATTTTCCATCTTGATTTTACATTGGAAGAGCCAATTTACATTGTGGACAATGTAAAGTTTAAGTGTGGGGGAGTGATTAAACATATAGGGTTTTTAGTTTTTACTTTTATAGGAAGAACTTTTGAACTTTTTGTACATATTTGCATGAAAACCTCCAACTTTTAGATGTTTTAGACTCACTTTGTTACTTCTAGCTAAGTTTACATACGGAGTTCTAAACGAAATAACTGAACTTATAAGTATTAGAGAACTACATTCGGAGTTCTTAGTTGTTGAGAGGCACGAGCTGGTAAAAAGGGACTTAAACCGCCGATAGAGAGTATAGTATTAGAGAAGCTGATCATTCAATACCTATGAGTGAGGCACCAAACCTTCAATTTTCCTTTTATAGTGTTTCATCTGCACAAATTCAGGGTAGAATGATGAGCCATAAACCAAGTCGGAATCTTCCACACTTAGTAAAGAGCTTCTTCACTTCGATATACCCAACTTCGCACCAATTTTAGCACTACTTTTTGATCTCTTGAATGCTATTTCTATCAATCATGAGGGTGTCATCAGAACTGTTAACTCTATCTTGTAGTCTTGTTTACAGTTGGCACTATTCTCTCGACAACAAACAACTCAATATAAACACCATTATCATCAACAAGCAAAGCATCACAAATTCAAAGGAAAGTTGAAGACGTTCAAGTTTACAAGCAACAGTACAAGAAAGAGAACATTTCATATTCAAGTAAAGTAATAATACAATGAGCAGAATTATATATACATGTTGAAGATTTATGTACAAGAGTGAAAGAAATCAAAAGATGAGAGTTAGTGAAGTTCATGATATCGATACAATGCAAGTTTTGAAGAATCAAGTGGAAAAATTCTTTTCCCATGGCCACATTAGTTTCATTTGATAGTTTCCATTTCAATTTTAGCATATAAAGAAAAAAAAAAAATATATTTTATATTGCTTTATATTTGTTTTTGTATCCATTCAATAAGGTCGTAGGGAAGAAAAAATCTATAAAAAAGTTTCAAACAACAAGGAATTGAGAAAAAGAGTTACAATTGTCAAGGTTCTACGAAGTTCAAGAGTTCATCATCAACAGTTGAAGACCGAAAACGTTTTGATTGGACGTTGTGAGAGTGATGCTGATTGTGAATCAGGTGAGAAGGTAAGTAAGCGTTCACATCCTTACATAGTGGTTGATTTCCTTTCTTAGAGGTTACTAGAAAAAAAAGGTTATTTTTCGTCCCATGTTTGTATGGGATAACATCTTTATATAATTCGGAACGTTCCTTTTCCTTCCCACCATTCAACATGTATAATATTCCTATCTTCATTCCTTCATGCACACATGAGAACCATAAAGTGCGTCTTTTGAGTGTTAATTTCATAAAATCCTATTGGTGACGCGTAATGCTTATTCGGTCACTCTTGAACCTGGATTCTTTCATATGGTGGTTTTCTCCTAACTCAAGAGTTAAGCATGAGAATAATGTTCTTTGGCATTTCTAACTTCTTATTATAAGTGTGCAAAAACTTTATGTCTTCGTAGCTCTTTGGATGCATGTGCTCTGGAATGTTTGAAGTTGGAAATTAAGTTTTGTGGGTGTACCTCTTGTAAACCATCACGAGACTATAACTCGTCCACTAGGGACACCTAGGGGTTTAAAGTATTGTTACACATGCTAAGTGCAACCGTGTCCTCGACGAAAGGGAGTTGTTGTATATTAGATATGTTACTTTAGATAATAGTTTGCTCGAGGACTAGCAAAAGCTAAGCATGGGGGAATTTGATAAGTGTTTAAATTATATATTTATAGTGTCAAATCCATTCTTGATTTATCTATAATTCTTGCATATTATCTTGTTATTACTATGTTTTCTATTTTATTTGTTTCCTTAGGTAATAATCTGAAATCAATGGAAATAGTGTTGAAAAGAATTAAGAAGAGGAAAGGAATTCATTTAGGCATAAAAAGAAGTACCGAGAGTTGAATATATACTTTTGGAGTGAAAATTCAGAAGCATTTACGGCTACGAAAGTCTCAAAAGATAGCCGTAGAACAAGTCAAAGAAAAGGACCAAGTTTCAGATTTAGTTACGGCTAGGGAAACACCTAAGCTAGCCGTAAATTTTTATGAAGAGATATGATTATTTTTTAAAAACCACCATTTGTTAGAGGACCGAAGAGACGAATTTAACACAAAAATAATGAGGTTAATCGGACATCGGATGAAGGAATTATGGCCAAAACGGTGTGGGAAAGAAAAGTGAAATCTAGGCTCACTTACGGCCAGGAAATGCCTAGAACGACCCAGACGTAAGTGACCCTGAAAATCACCAGAAAAACCCATATTTGGTTACGGCTAGGTCGTGGGACGATTCCCAGCCGTAAGTAAAGTCGTTAGTGCGAATTTGGATTCCCAAAACGAGTAAAACACGGTCCCGGAAGGATTCTAACCCCTAGAAAGAATGAAACTTAGTTCTAATGAGATTCTAAAACCTAGAAGGAGAGGAGACTTGAGGGATAAGCATTGAAGGCTATAAAAGAAGACATCTAAGGCTCAAATAAAAAATAATCTTGATCTCATATCATAATATCTCTAGATCTTTACACAATTCTACCTCTCATATCACAACTTATACATCTTAAACCTAGGGTTTACCCCTTTAGTGGGAAACCATTCTTCTTTGTAATATGAGTAGCTAAACGTTTTGTTGATTAAGGATGAATTCAGTGTTCTAGACATAAAGCTTTATTAGTAATATAAATTTATTCATATTTTTAATCATTATCGTTTGTTTTCACTACATCTAGGGTTTATGATTGGTTTCTAGATTGTTCAAGTGTACAATTGGATTATTATATTGATCATTCTATCTCTAGTAGAGAGGTTATCGATCCGTAATTGTCGATTATCTCGTACACAAGTAGAGAACGTAAGATCTTGCAGAGGGATTCTGTGAAGCAATCGTGTGTGAAGACAACACTAGCAAGTGGACCGAGCGTACTGAGTCTAACTACTAGGATCAAGCCTAAATTCACAAATCTTAAAACATTTGATCGAGTTACACCTTGTAAGTGTACCTCAAAGCGACTCAGTTGGATAGAATCTGGTGACTAAGCGTACCTGTTATCCGGTGATACAAGGAGTTTTGGGGATAGCTAATTGTACCTGCTATTATACGGTTGGTGATGAATGATTATGACAAAAGATAGATATGTATAATAATTAAGTCAACGTTTTTTAATGGAAAATGACTCCCTAATCATCTTTTCTTCTTATTATTATTCTTTTTAATTACGTTAAGCAACCAATCCCCTTTAGTATTTCTTTTTATTATAGTTTTGCCAATTTAAATAACATATCAATTACACAGCTCTCTGTGGGAACGATCCTTACTATCACTATATTTCTAGTTAATTAGTGAAAAATATCTTGAGTAATTTGTTACACTTACGACACACATCAATATGGCTTGATTCCAAGGAAACATGTCTGGGAACTAAGTGAGGTTAATGGAGATGGAAATAGGGTCAGGATGTTAAATCAGAGATTTAGGGTTAATATTGCTTGGGATAAAAAATTTAGGCAATACTAGAAAATCTCTTATTGCATGCATAAAATATGTTAGGATGAATGTAAACCTAAACGGGGAAACTGCACAATGAAGATCAACACACATTGGAGATCAAGGTTTTATGCAGAGGTACTAATTAAAAGAAAACTCTGGGCCTTATTTTTTTCTTAATAAAGATTGATTTTCCTTTGTGTAGGTTACTCATACATTCTAAAGATCAATTCCTGGTTACATTTCGTGTAATTCTCATTTGAGCCCTTAATTTTTAATATTTGTCTTTTACAGCCAATTGCATGTCAAGATTGTACATATAAATGCTTTGGAATGGATTTACAGTAGTAGTTAGATTAATAAGTATTAATTCTATAGGTTTGCCAAATGATTCAGGTTTCACCATGGACCCTAAACACTAATTTATCAATTTCTTATATTATCTAGGGTTTTGATTTATTTTTTTATCTCGAATTGTTGAGTTATTCCTTTGTATGGATTCTAATAAGATTCGTAAAATTGTTGCAATATAACGTCTTAGGTTTGGGCAGAGTTAGGGTTTATTAGGTTTAGCAAATTCTATAGTTTTTTACTCCTCCCCTCAGACATTAACGTTTCTTAAAAAAGTCTCAAATTTTAGGATTTTGATTACTGTGGTGTAATAAGAGATCTAGCTACGGATGCTAAGCATATTGCACAGTTGTGCTGAAACCATATCCAAAGGAGAAGTTTTTTTTTCTAATTCGGGGTCAGTTTTATTCCATTTTAGATTAATTTATTGGATTAAACTTATCAAATTTCTTACAGTTTAGCATCCGTGGGCTTATTTTGTTTTTTGTTCTTTTAATTAAGGCTGAGAAAAACGATGCAGACTGAGAAAAATTAATCAAAAAGATGCTACAAGAACAACTGAAAGGTCATCCATCAGCATTATCGTTGATTGTTCAAAATCTTATATGATGTGGTTGTTTGGGATATCTAATTGTTTTAGAATATTGTATCATAACCCATCAATTTTATTGAACTTGGAGTTTATATATCATTCTATTTAACTTAATTTTGTGGTGATGTGCGAAGTAGCATTGTTGTGTAATATATTGTGTACCCTAGCCGATTACAATCGGATTACAACCTGTTGGTGAAGTTATATATTTCTTTTGTAAGTCTTCTAGAGAACGACCAGCTATTATAAGTGGAAAAAAATGACGCTAGGTTATTTTCCATGGACTCTCTCTCAGTCCTTATAAAACATAAATTATGTTTTGTATAATGTGTATGTGTACGGATGGATGAACACTCTATGTGACAAAAAATCACAAAGCTCTTAACTGGATACAAGCATGTTCTGTGGTTTACCAAATTCAATTAAGTGAAGCACTTAGACAATGATAGTCCAGGATTTCCAGAACACAAGTTCGGCTTCATAGACTTTGAAAATGTGGTTACTTTAATTAATAAATACAGAAAGCTAAGCCTAAACTTGCAATTGTTTGCGAAGAACATAGAATTGTGGTTACTTTCATCATTTCGTGCTTAAAATCTTTTTTAAAAAATTTGGGTTTAGTTTACAGTAAAATCTTTTTTCTTCTATATATTTGATATACATGAATGTCCAAAGAGTAGATTTACTTTGTCTGGAAAGATAAACTGTTACTTGAATAATTATTAAGTTTTAAGTTTTGTTACATGTAATAGTGAAGCTTATCATTTTTTGAGGGATCCAACACAAGTATGAACGGAATGAGAAGTATTGTATAAACTAGGAACATTAAAAGAATTGACAAAGGTTGTTTAAGATCCTGAAAGAATCTTAGCCATCGAAATGCATGGATAGAGGTTGTTTAAGATCACATATGTATTTTCTTTATTTCTGTCTATTTTGTGTATTGAATTGATGAGTTTTACCATATGATGTTGCGCGGATATTAAAAGCTTGAGTATCGATATACTTCTGCTCTCACTTATTCTTGATATGGTTATTTTAGATCTCCAGAGAAGAAGAGAAGGGAGTGTATTCGAACTTTCTGCACTTCTTGGTCAATGATAGTATACTTCTTCTAGACGAAAGTCTAAACAAAATTCTGGAACTGAAAGAGATAGAAAGAGAGATGGTTAATACTGTGGAATGGGAAAGGAGATCAACTCAAGAGAGCCAAGAGAGAAAAATAGGTACATTTTTTCAGGATGTTTTTGTTTTCCTATCCATCGCAATGCATCGATAAAGGTTTTTTAAGATCATATATGTATTCTCTTTCTTTGTGTCTATTTTATATATTGAATTGATGAGTTTTACCATATGCTGCTCAGGCTTAGATTTTAAAAGCTTGAGTATTGATATACTTCTGATTTTCTCACTTATTCTTGATATTGTTATTTCAGATTGCCGGAAATCCTGTTGTCTTCTTACATATTTTTATCTCTTGTTGTAGGAAAACAACAACACCCTGAAAGAAGGTTAAATTACACTTTAACTTAATTGGTATTGCTCATGTTTTTACGCTCAAAATATCTATGATATCCCTTGGTTGACTTTTTATCCTACATTGCTACCATTCTGACATATTTTTCACTTCTTTCTCTACTTTTGTGAAGGTGCTCATGAATATACTGATATGGTCATTCACCATGATACTGGATGATCTGAATGTTTGCTTATTGATATTGATTTCCAGTGCCACTTCTAAATAGCTAGAGCAGTTCCACTACAACATATTTACTGGGGTGTTGTGTACATTAGACAGGACTGTGGGCTACCTTTATTAGATTTTGACTATCGTAATCAGGTAAGCCATTGGCTGTTTTCTTAGCAACAGTTTGATTTTGTAATATAGGTTTGGTTTGATTTCATTTTATTTTGTAATATTGGCGGATTTTAATTAGGATAATTTTAGGGTTTTTTGAGTTTCTGTTTGTTAATGTTTCTATCTTAGCTTTCCAAATTAATGATCGTACCTTAGGTAGCTTATTGTATATCATTTTTGTGAAGTTCTAAGTGGAGGGTCGTTTGAAAGATGTTCAATATGGGCATATTGTGCATTTGAGCTAAATTGTAGCCTCTTTTTTGGTTTAAAGTCACGACGTCTGTGATGCTAATGATAATATCATAATACTTATCATCATAGTCTGTTTTAAAGCTTACATATTCTGCAGAATTGTTAACAAAATGCCTCTGCTACAGATCTTAAATAATACAATTGTTTGTGAAATACTTTATTTGGCGCTCAGCAAGATATATGAAAGTATGAAACAACCACAACATAAACTCATATATATAGCAATGACTGAGCACTTTTCTTGATAGGAGTAGGTTATTTTACATAACAAATTGTAGGAGATCTTCAAATTTACTTCTGATGAAAGTTTCAGTTTATAAATATCCAGTGCTTGGTGACCTTTTTTCTCTTTTTGTTCTTAGTAAATTTGAATATTCACTTTCTAATTGCTTCTAATCCCTTGCATCTCTCTACTTCGAATTTTAAGCCCTTTTTATTGCATCATGTTTTCCAATTGGTCGGCTAATAAGAACAACTTGTCTGAATTTCTGCTGCATTATGGTAGGTCCATTCAATTATCAAACGGAAAATACTCATGGAGGTCTCCCACAACTACAAATTAATCCATACAAATGGCCTAAGGTATTAGAAGCTGTGGAAATTCAATAGTTAACACTACAAAGTTATCAAATTATGTTGGAAAATTTTGTTGATTTTAAAGATTGTATGTCGCATCCTCATGAAAATGGATTTTGAGTTTCAGGTTTCAAATATTCTTTTTTTGGATTCTCCATCTGGTATTGGAATGTCTTACTACGATAATGAGAGCAACTATAAAACTGGTGACAAAAAGACTGTTATTGATTCACGCGCATTTGTGCTCAAGGTATACTTCATTAACTTATGGTGATAAATTATTGTAAATTTGATTAAAACTTTTTTACAGGATATAGCGAGAACATCTATCTAAGTACTGAATATCTTAGAGAAATAGTTCATGAGCATAAATAAATGTGATTCTTACCCATTGCTCTCATTTGAATATATTTCATGATTTTTTTCGTGCACAAAAGTGGTTCGAGATATACCTGGAATTCCTCTTGAACCCGTTTTACATCAGTGGGGAGTCCTATGTTGGCGTGTGTCTGCCTACGCTTGCTTCCGAAATTGTCAAAGGTTTTCCTTTCTTTCCTTATCCCACCACTAATTTGGCAAATGCTATTACAAAAGATTTAACGGTGAGTAAAGGTATGAATTTTCACAGGACTTGATGCCGGTTCAAAGCCTGTTCTCAACTTTAAGGTTTGGATATCCTATTGATTGTAGAAAACTCAATTTATGGAACTTTTAAAAAAATTCTGAATTGAGCTTAAAAAATCTCAGTTGCTGCCGGGTTACATGGTGGGAAATGGTGTTACCGACGAAGTATATGGTAGAAATGCTGTTGTGCCTTTTTCCCATGGAATGGCTCTTATCTCGAATAATCTATTTGAGGTGAGAGAAGGAGCACTTAACTGGAACTTTTTTCGTGATAATATACAAAATAGCCGTAATATGAGTTGCATTTCACTGTTAAGTCTCTTTTTGTATATGAGTGTGACGTTTTAGTGAGGCGCTCATATATAAAATAACTGCTTCACATATTGCAGGATGTTACTACTGCCTGTAATGGAAGTTTCTGGAATTCAACAAACAACATATGTTCGGAATTGCTTGATAAAGTCTATGAAGTAAGTTTATTTTCTAATCAAGTTCTCGACTTTTAATGTTAGTAATTAGTTCATGTTTCCACTTCAGAATGGTGGCCGAAAATGTATGCTTTCTTATAAACCAGAATCAAAAAGATATTAGGCCTCCCTTGGGATCCAATGCTGCTCAGTTTTTTATGCCTTTTTGCTTAAAGTTACTAATGTCAATGGTTTGGTGATTTACATTCAGGATGTTGCTGATCTAAACATCTATGACATGCTTGAGCCATGCTTCCAAAGTACAAAGCATGGCTCAAGCATGTCATAGATGTTTAGATCAGCAACATCCTAAATGATTTTTCAATTGGAGATCCGTTGTGTTACCTGTAAATTTAAATGGTAGCCTTGGGTGA
>JAJJMC010025461.1:1032140-1349205 GCA_023531435.1 Papaver californicum | reverse complement strand
GCTACCATTTAAATTTACAGGTAACACAACGGATCTCCAATTGAAAACTTCACCAAAAGGAAGCGAATAATAATCATTTACCAACACAGGAACACAACCCACATAGAGTTCTTCCACAATTCTTGGGCTTGCAACTTCGTAACCACTTGGACAGATACAAAACTTTCTCTTCTTCATCATGTCTTGATATACGAGTAATATGATATGATAGTTGCCTCATTTGTGTTAGTCATTCTTTTTGCTTTCAGTGGTTTCATTTTGTCACAAAGTAATTTATCAAAACTCAAGATGAAAACTTGATTTTGGCTGTACTATAAAGGCTTTTGTTTCTGCTTTTCATTTTTGATTTTTGATATATGATCTTTTTCTGTTTACTCCAGTAAAAGTAAAAAATTAGTGGATAATAGGGATATTGGATATCTCCGATGATGTATGGAATGAATGGACTTGCAGTTAACGAGTCGCTTGGACATAGTTGGGACAAAGTATGTGTTTTAACTCACTCATAGAAGAAAAAATAAACTAAAAAAAAGTTGGAACCCAAATAAGATCAGCTAAGATTTTGATTTTTGTTTGTTTGTAGTATGTTCCCGTTTGTACAGATAAACTGGGAATAGTTGTTCTGGAATCATGTGGATTCTACATAAGACCATATTCATTTAGTTCTGTTTACTTTTTATTATTTGATTTCTAAAAATTGATTAATAAACCCATGATACTAGCTTTATCACGTCCAGGCCCAAAGAAAAACGTCACTACGTTACTCAAGGCTTTCGGCGAGTGACAACCCCTAAGGTAGCTCGCAAACTTGGTAATAGGTACATGTCTGATATTGTTAAATATCAGTAATATACATGTGTAAAAGGTTGATTTTCATTTTTGTAGTTAATTTTTCATTTTTTGTTTAACAGTATCCAAGTTTTAAACTATCGATTACACTCCTTTTTTAAACAGCTTCATTACACTCCATTTTCATTGGATTGTTTGAATCTCGCTTTCTCTTAGTCACAAGTTTCACCATCAAGCCTTTTCAGTTACATAATTTTTTTTTCCCTCTTACTAAATCAACTTTAAAGTTTTAACTTTTACTTACACTTTGTTATTTTGTAGCTTTACAATATTTGAAAAGCAAAAGGATATACGGACACCATGTCAAGCAAGATAGAAGTTCATGATCAGGAAAACATGCAATTATGAAATCTTTTAACGGTTCAAAATCTATTTTCATATGATAATGCTTAAAGGTGAAAAAGCTACGACAGAGACTGTTAATCACTGACAACTAGATTAGCTGCTAAACAAGCTGTGCTCAGTGGTAAGTATGTTTGCGTCTTGCTTCAGTTGAGTAAGGTTCAAATATGCGTTATTTTCTTTTCTGAGTAGATAATTTGTTTCAGGTTAATAGAAAACAGTGTGGTGCTATTTCGGGTCAAGAAAGTGGTACCTTTTTCTAGTGCACCATATGCAAGACTTGGCCTACAGAAGCTGTAAGTAGGCTCACATTTAGGTCTTTAAATTAAACCCACCAGTTAAGTCCCAGAGTAATTATCAATTTTTTGACTTTTGATGCTTATGTTCAGTTAAATTATCGTAATTGATGACTTGAGTTATTATAATTAATATCCGTTCTAATCAAATTGCATAATTTTAGGTGTTAGATCAAAGCCTTTCCAAGGAAATTGATACATAAAGTTTTTAGATCAAAGCCTTGCCAAAGATTACAGCATTACATGCTTCCTTTATCTTTGTTGAATGCATCTTATTCTCTTCTGAAACTTTTCAGTTGCAGAAAGAAATTGTTACAAATGTAAAAGGGCCACATTTTCTCCTGAAATATTTCAGTTACAGGAACTTCAGATTGCAACTTCAAACTTCAGTCAGGTTTGTTCTCTCTTCTGCTTCCCTGATTTTGTTTTACGTGCAACTTTTATTTGAGTTAGTTGTCACTTCGTTCTAATGAACATCCATATAGAACAATATGTAGATGTTTTCAAGGATTTTGTATTGGAAATATGGATCATCAATATCTTGCATCACAAGAATATTATGTCCCTCTCTGGGTTTTGTTTAGAGGACAACAGTCGTCTCAAGGGAAGTCTAAAATTTTAGGTGTTTGTTATACTGTTTTTGTCTCATAGGTTTTTTCTTTGTTGTTCCATATTCAATAAATCAGGTATTAAGGACAATCTGCTAATGACTTGGATGGATAAATTCACGATGGCCAATGGCCATTTGTGTATTAGAGGCACTAATTTATCTGCACAAAAATGAACAAGCAGTGATTCACAAAGGTGTCCGCTAGGTAAGTTGGGAAGTCCTTAATAAGGCAGGGGAAGCCGAGTCCCTTATATTCGACAAGCCTCGATCTGCGCTTTCGCCCTCGGTGTCAAAGAAGAAAAGGTAGAAGACCTCAATGAAGGGAATTTATCAACTCATTAGTGAAACTGCAAAAGAAGAACTTATCTCATCGATCAATTCACGAACTCGGAACTAAGGGACTCACTTTCTATCCAACATCCTTCTCTCTGATGCTTTCGAGCCACAGGTACTTTGTTTTTTAATGAGTGACTAATATATAAATTATGCTTCTCAATACTCAATCTGTGCATGATGTTCGTGTCTTCAGTTGTTAGACTTCGGATTATTAGTTTTTTTAAAACATTCTCATTAGCTGCTTGCAAGATGCGAGCAGTAAAGAAAAAATATGGTGTTATTGAGGTGTGTTGCTAGACATTCAACTCAAATCTTAACACTATTTTTTGCACCAAAACAACTTTCATGCGTGATTCCCCTCTGTTCGAAAACTTTTATTTTGATCACTTTTGTTTTGCTTTTCCTGACACTAGAATAATAGGTTCCTCTTTTTACTAAAAAAATCTTCCTGACTTCACAATTACATCCTAAAATGTGGATGCACATCTGATTCCTGCATAACCAAAACTTCTATAGATCTTATCAATTATGATTATTGTAACAACTTGGGATTTCTCCTTCGCTATGTAGTTGGACATCAAACTATTGTTTTTTTCAAGCAAAACCCATTTGGGTACTATCGATTTTGAGCCGGAATTTTTTTTTGTTGTTGTTAAAGTTACTTTAGTTCAATCTGTACTGTTTTCTCTATACTATGAAGTGTTGTTCTTGCCTTCAGGGCGGGTAGCCGTTCAATTGTTACTTTTTGTTACACAGGTTTGTTGTAAAATTATCGAAGGATGACGAAGGTTTTCTTATGTCTCTCAATAATTATCCGATTTATTAATCATTATGCATATTTTATCAGGACTTGAGGCATATGAAGATCTTTCATGGGTAAGATGAAGATTAACAACCGAGTCATGTTCTTTAGTTTAAAACTGATTGAAGTAGTAGTGTAAATCAGCAAAGTGCAGATATGTGTTGTACTCCTTCATCATCCCTTTGGCTGTCTTAGCTCAACAGGTAGAGCACATGTCTTTTAGTCATGAGAATGTGGGTTCGACTCCGATAGACAGTAACTGAAGCAATGCTACATTGTTGGTATTTTTGAGAACACTTCGTTGTACACATTAAAAGAAGTTTGTTATGCCCGGTGCATAGTACGGGTATAAATCTAGTTTAGTTCATACATGAAGTAAGATTACTCATTCACCTAATACGCCATACCTTTCAGAAATCTATAACCATTTTTTACCCTAACCTTATTTGAGCGGATGGGGAACTTTTATCAAGCCCAAAATCAAGTAAATAGGATAAATCTATGACCATTTTTTACTTCACAAAAATAAATTCAAGCAAATCACATATCCAAAAACGAAGTGAAAAGCATAAACATGTAAACATACTATTAATGTGAAGAATATATCAATGTTGTACCTTTCTTAATATATATGATGCTAAATACTCGATTAATAACATCGAGAATTTGGATCTACCAAAAAATTAATAGATTATATGATAAGACGGTAATAAATTTGACCGATGATTAAACTACTCTACTATGTTTGTTTTTCATATAAATTCCTCGTTGAAAAAAAAAACATATTGCACAATCAAAACCATTATTGAATAATAGTGCGTACAGTGCATTTTGCATTTTCCCCATCAGGGACGGAGCTAGGATTCTAGTCATGATAATGAATTTTTTTTTTTAAAACTGGATATTTAAAATTGTAAAAATGGGCTTTGAGCCCATAGAGAAAAAAAAAAAGACTTGCCCATGAAAAGGGTGGACAGAAGAATCAAATGAAACTTAAATCATGCAATAAGTCTCTGAGAGCAAACAAAATGAAAAGCAAATGATACAACAGGTATTAAATTTTGATAAGGGGTTCGTCTAACGACTGTGAAAGCACTTCAATAAGTGGGGGTGATTTTGGTGTTGGGATGGACTAACAGGTTACGTAGTCAGCACTTAAAAAATAATCGAGATGAAATACACTTAAGAAAATTAAGTTAAGTTTTGAAAAAAATTGATGCAAGAAATAAACATAAAAATCATTAAAAGAAAAACTATCGGAACCGCCATGGTTTGAAAAAGAGGCTAAGGAGAAACATTGGAGAAAAATGAGGAGATGCATGAATTCGTGAGGGGAGATAGGGAAAAGAACTGTCGAAGATCTTAATCAGTCGCGTCCGCCAGAGCAAAGGATCACGTCCGCCAGAGCCAAGGACCAAAGTCAGACATTAGATATGGTTACCTGGGATTATAGAATTGTGGATCAGGAAACTTAAACAACCGGTAATCAAGTTAAACCTAGTTTAACTATGTTCAAGAAACTTAAACGTTAGTTAAGGTTAAGGTTGGTTGGGCTAAGGTATAATTTATATCGTTTCTCTGTCTTCATTTGTGATATAATAAACGCTCGAATTTATCCTAAAAATAAATTCATGGATCAGTCGATCCTAAAAATCTCTGACTTATTTTCAAGTGTCCATTTATCCAGAAATATCTTCTTTTTATATTTTAGAGATAAGAAAATTATATAAAGAAAAGAAAACCAATCGAACTATACTTCTAGTAACTTGACAATACCCTAATACTACGACTTCTCCCACTTCAACATTACATCAGTTTTAGATTACCACAGCATGACAACTTTAAACTCAATCATCAGAGAGACGGTATCTGTCGAGCGGATCCTTGAACAGAAGCCTCTCATGATAAACTCTCCGAGCATAATCTTCGAAATTTAACGACCTAAATAGTTTTTTATCTTCAGCAATCCTCTTGCTACCACTACTACTACTATTATCGATAGTGATCATTTCACTGTTGCACCTAATAATATCTTGCTCATCCTTGTGATCTGACTTGCAATCAATTCTGCTATGCACCTCGCCCGTGGCGTCATTAGTATCAGTGGCATTGGGAACCAATGATGGTTTAGGGTGAAGGAAGTTTGGAGAGACACTGTTGTCCGCAGGAAGAGTAAGCAGAAGGGACATGAATATGCACCGAGTCGACTCTCCCTCCACTTAAACCGCCGATGGTCTTCCTCTAACCTTCTTCAACTTCCCGTTGCTCCATACCAAGATTACACGTACAATTAAATCATCAAGATACCCCCCAAAAAAGTTGTGATGGTATAAAATCCCTAACTACACGTGTTCAAATACTATGAGAGGAATATCAGATTAAGATAAAACGAGAAACACTGAAACAAAACCTTTTAAGAAGTATTGAAGCAGACATCTGAAACAGACAACATCATTGCATAATCGACACATAAGCTGCGGAAAAGCATGGTACACTGCTCGAAACAGATAGATTCGTTGCATGACTGACACACAAGTTGCGGGAAAGCCTGACACAGTAAAGTGAACTGACAAACATCGATGCATGAGAGACACGTCTCAGCTGTACACGTTACGAAAGAAAAGAAACTAAAGCATGACAAGTCACTCTCAATGGACACATGTCATACATGCCATAATTCTAATAAGACCGCAACGTTCATCCAAATCCAAAAGACAACAACTTGAGTACAAATCCGCAGAGGAAGTGCGGGATACTAAGCGAGAAACTAAGGGAAATACGAAATACGCAAATCAAGTCTTGTGGAAAATACAAATAAGTCTTGCGGGATACACTTCGTTCTAAAGGCATGATAAGAATTAATAGATGGAAAGTTAGATTGGAGGGACCCATTGAAATTTGGTATAAATACCAAACTCTCAAACAGAAAGAAGGACTGGAAATATTGGGAAAATTGGACATAAGGATTGGATCAGAGCAAAGAGTTTAGGTATGAGACTTGTGTTAATTTGATAGTTCAATTGTTCTCTTTGACTTTAATTGTGTACTTGATATCTTTCTGTAACATACAAACATGAATAAAATGATCTAAATCTTTATCACCCGTGGATGTAGACAATTTGATTGTCGAACCACGTTAAATCACTGTGTTGATACTTGTATTAATTCCATGTTCAATTTGTTAACATGTTACGTTTTCATTTTAAGAGGTTTGATTTTACTATGTTTCTAACTTTGATGGTTGTGATCCAAAGACACTAGATTTTTGGTAATCACAATTTGGCGCTGGAAACATGGATAGGTAAAGAATTTATTCTACCTGTCCAAATCTTCATTTTTGAAACTTTGAATTTTATTATCCTATAAAATCCTCTATTACATCATTATTAATCAGAACTCTTTTCAATTAATGTTTATATAAGTTTAACTGTTATAATCTTACAAAACACTTATTTAATTGATACCTTTTATTTTTAATACTTTCTGGTTACCTCATATGTTCTTTTAATCATGGGTTTGAAAACTTTGTTTATAAACTCCCACCATAATATTATGTTTTATAATAATTTTGCAAAAGAATTAAGCGTGAAGCCATTAAATTTATATACCTCTGATTCAATTGTTTGAATGAATTAAAATTGTACTAAAACTACCTAGTTTTGATTCTTGCTAAAACAATATAATAAGCCTTGAATTGAATTTCTGAACTTGCTTCTGATATGTTTGCAAAAAATGATTTGATGAACTTATAAAACCTGGGTTAAATTGGAAAGTTATCTTTATGTGATAAATTAAATTTAGCTAAAATGTTTCTATCAGTCAAATGGTTTTATATGTATATTACGAATGTTAAAGTTCTATGAAACACATATCTCATTATATGAACTCTTGTTAGAACATTGACGAAGAAACTTCTACGACAGCACAAGATTGAACAAAGAAGATATTATAATATTTCAAAAGAAATTACGTAAATGGAAATAGTTGCAAATAGAACTGTGCAAGAACAAGATGGTGATATAAGAAATTTGGGAAACCAGGCAATAGAGACTCTTCCAGAAAGAGAAATAGTAGAAGAATCCCAAGGACCACAACCCTTGGATGCTCAGGCAAATATTCCAGTTAATCAATCAATTAATCAACCACATGAAGAAGCATCACAGAACAGGGTTGACTCCATTAATCAACTACTTGAAGAAATGAATGAAATACGCAAGGTTCAAAAAACTTGTACAGAAAAAATTGCTTTTTTAACCCTAGAAAATCAAATGCTTAGAAATAAAGTCCAACAAGATGCGGAAGCATCAGTTACCAAGATACAAGAGCAAGAGGCAAACTCAAACAAATCCGCAAAAAGTAAAGCAAGAATTAATCAAGATCAAAGGTTGATGGTAGTGGAACTCGCACATGATACATATTTTCACTCAAGACAAAACAAGATAAATAGCGGTATGAGTCAGATAGACTGGATTTTGATGATTCAGAGCCGCAAAACAACAGATGGAAAAAATATTTAGAGGACTTGGAACAAATGAGAGAAGAAATCAAAACTTTAAAAAATAAACAGGAGGGAGGACGACTTGAAGAAGTGCTAAAAGAGGCCAGTAGAACACCATTGGCCTCACATCTTGCGCATGCGTCTATCCCGCATAAGTGCAATCTTCCCATATTCGAATGTTATGATGGGACGAAGGATCCAACAGCTCACTTAAAATACTACAATTACAATATGACCCATTGGGAACAGAATGATACTATCATGTGTAGATATTTTCCTTCAAGTTTGAAAGGGTCACCATTAACATGGTATGATAATTTATCAGAAGGGTCAATACATTCATATGCACAACTGACTCGTAAATTTTTGGAAACATACATGTATAATAAACCCGCAGACGCTGAGATAGACAAGTTGTTTTCCCTTACGTCTTGGACAGAGGAGACTATCCGAGACTACACAGATCGATGGCAGGAGATCTGTCAAGCAATAGGGAATGTAAATCCAGAAATTTCTATTAACTGCTACAAATAGAGGATAACCAACCGAATGAGCCCACTCTTTATAGATATTCATGGAAAAAATCCGAAAACCGAAGGGGATCTTAGGGAAATTATTGAAAAATATGCAAGGTTGCAAGATATTCAAAAACAACATCCGAGAATAATTTCCCAACATCAGAGGGTTGCCAACATGGCAAATTTTGTAGAACCATCAACAAGTTCAGGAAAGAGGGTTGCGGGTGAAAATCCTGATATTGAATTCAAACGAGGTAAGGCAGATGATGAAAGAAAATTCAACCGCCAATTTAGGATCGAGTTTTCACTAAACTCATCACCCCTTACTCACAAATTATAAATACAATTAAGAACATGCAAGATTTTCAATGGCCATGGGCAAAAGGAAAGCAACCATCACACACACAGAATTCAAAGGATTATTGTGACTATCATTGCTATCAGGGCCATCCCATAAACAGATGCAGGAATTTGAAGTTGCAAGTACAAAAATTGATTGATATGGGAGAGCTGAAAGAATTTCTTTATTTGCCCAATCCTCCACCAAGACTCAACATAGGAAAAACTATAAATATTCCACAGAATAACCCAACCATCAATATGATTTCCTATACTGAGTCGAGCCAATCATCTATGAATGCAGCCATTGATAAGAAGCTGCATAAAAGGGTTCACAGGCATGAAGTCTTCAAAGTTGCCGGGAGAGTCATAGAAACATGGGAAGAATGGATGGCTTCCCCGTTAACTTTTTCAGCGGATGAGGTTGATCAGGAAATTGAAACACATAATGATCCGTTGGTGCTCTCTCTACCAGTGTCTGGGTGGAATGTAAAAAAGATCTTCATGGATGATGGAAGTTCCCTTAATGTGTTATTTTATGACACATCCAAAAAATGGGAATAAAGGACGATCAATTTACACCTTCTTACTACACTATTTATGGGTTTAATGGGATAGCATCAAAACCAAATGGGGAAATTTTACTTGATGTTATGGCAGGACCAATAAGCTTTTTGACTAAATTCACTATAGTGGAGGCACCTTCTCCATATAATGCTATCATTGGTAGACATTGGGTCCACCAATTGAAAGGAGTGACCTCAACATATCACCAATACTTGCGATTTCCAACACCGCAAGGGGAGATGGAGATAAAAGGAGATTAGAATGTAGCAAAATCTTGTAACCTCGCAGAAATTCGCATGAATGAGGAACGAGTTCAGAAGTAACAAAATAGAAAGAAAGAACGAAAGATAAAAGCCAAAGAAGAAGCAATAAACCAATAAACCAATATTTGATTGAAACTGCGGGAAGTGAGTCAGTAAATGAAACAAATAAAAATATTCCATCGGAGGAAAACATACCAAAACCTGACGGGGGTAGTCTTCCAGCATAGCAATTAAAGGGGGCTCCCACACTTTTAGGAGCTCCCAAATCCACTTTTACAACAATTGAAGAAACCAAGAATATCAACATAAAAACAAAAGAATTCCCGATAATGATTAAGATTGGAACACTGATGGAAACATAAAGGGAACATGATTTGGTTATTCTACTTAGAGATCATGTGGATATTTTCACATGGAAAATGGAGGATATGCCAGGCATTGATTCAAGTATTGTTTGTCATAAGTTGCATATACATCCGGGTACTACACCCTTTCGGCAACGTATACGCAAAGTAGCACCCGAATGTCAATTGCCAGTTGAAAAGGAACTAAAGAAGCTCATGGATGCGGGATTTATTCGAGAGGTGCGATACCCAACTTGGATATCTAACATGGTGATTGTACCAAAAAAGAATGGGAGTAAGAATTTGTATAGACTTCACCAACTTAAACAAGGCATGCCCAAAAGATAGTTATCCTCTTCCCAGCATTGATCAGTTGGTGGACGCGGTTGAAGGACATGAGGCTTTATCCTTCATGGATGGGCATTCAGGGTATAATCAGATTGCTCTAGCTGAAGAAGATCAAGAACACACTGTATTTTTCACTCCACACGGTTTGTACTGCTATACCAGAATGTCATTTGGTCTAAGGAATGCGGAAGCAACTTATCAACGATTGGTAGACGTAATTTTTAAACCATGGATAGGCTGCACCCTGGAAGTCTATGTAGATGATATGCTGATAAAAAGTAAACTGGATCATCTACAAGAGTTGAGAAAAATATTTGAGGCCTTACGAAAATACAAAATGAAAGTCAATCCAGACAAATGCATTTTTGCAGTTACGTCTGGAAAGTTTTTGGGGTATTTGGTCACCAAAAAAGGGATTGAAGTTGAGCCGGCAAAAATACAAGCAATTGTCAACATGCCATGACCAAGGAATGTAAAAAAAGTCCAGAAATTAAATGGTTGTTTGGCCGCACTTAGCAGATTCATTGTCAGTTCATCGGACATATGTAAGCCATTTTTTGACACCATGAAAAAGAAAAGTAAATTTGTATGGGACGAAAATTGTGAGCAAGCTTTCCAAAACATCAAAGCCTATCTCGCTACATTACCCGCATTACAAAAACCATAGCCTGAAGAGGTACTGGCCTTATACATAGCAACAACAGAAGATGCAGTAAGTGCGGTATTGGTACGAACAAATGAGAAAGTAGAGAAACCAGTATACTACATCAGTAAAACTCTCAACCTTGCAGAAAGGAATTACACCAAAATTGAACAATTGATATTATCACTGGTTTTTTCCACACAAAATTTGCGTACATATTTTCTAACACACTATGTGCGGGTACCAAGTAAAGCTCCATTAGAATCTGTACTAAAGAATGCGGGAAAAGTAGGAAGAATAGCAAAGTGGAATGCACAATTGGAACAGTTCCATATCTTATTTGAAATACAAATTGCACGAAAATCACAAGTCTTGGCAGATTTCCTTGCGGATTTACCACTCGGTGACGATTTTGAAATTCAAGGTTTGCCCGGGATAGAAGATGATGATTCCCAAGATATTTTGAGTTCTGTAAACTCCCCCAGATGGGAAGTATTTGTTGATGGGGAACGGAATAAAGAAGGAGCGGGAATCAAAATTATTACAACCTCAACAGGAGATCGCATGGTGCATGCATTTCGTCTTGAATTTGGTGAACACACAAAAAATATAGTGGAATATGAGGCGGTGGTTCATGCCTTACGACTTATCATCAAACTGGGAATAAATGATGTGCGAGTTACAAGTGATTCACAACTGATAATTCGGCAGGTTGAATTGAAATATCAAGCGCTTGATGAAGACTTGATAGAATACAAAAATCTTATGCAAAAATTGGCATCTCAAATTCCGAATATAAATTTTCGACATTTATCAAGAGATAAAAATCATCATGCTGATACATTAGCATTCATATCTTCAATGATAAAAGATCAGAATACATCAGCAGTCAAAATTGGGCGCATCTATGAGCCGTCAATTAAGTTATGGGCAGTTGAAAACATGGAAGAAGAAGTTGGTGAAGATATTGAAGATGCAACCATTAAAGATAATGCAAACCTTTCACAGAAACCAGAAAATGAATCATCTGAAGAGGATTGGAAGCTCCCGATACTTCAATACTTACAAAATGGGATATTGCCCGCAGACACTAAAGAGGCAAGAAAAGTACAATTAAAATCTGCAAATTATCAGTTGCGGGATAAAATTTTGCACCGCAGGTCTTTTTTGGGACCGTTACTTCGATGTTTATCACAAGAGGAAGGATAGCGTATTCTCACAGATATTCATTATGGAGATGCGGGAAACCATAGTGGAAAACGATCACTTACATTAAAAGCAAAAACACAAGGATATTACTGGCCATTTATGCATAAAGATGCGGAAAATCTGCTAAACAGGTGTGAAGAATGTCAACGCTTTGCAAAAAGAATTAAAGCTCCTGCAACGGAACTCAATTCCGTACTCATCCCCTGGCCGTTTGCAAAATGGGGACTAGATATTGTTGGGCCCTTAGTGGAAAGTACACAAAAAAGAAAATACTTGATTGTAGCGACAGAATATTTCACTAAATGGGTTGAAGCTAAATCTCTTGCACACATTAGAGATACAGATGTTTTCAAGTTTTTATTTGAAGATATAATTTGCAGATATAATTTGCAGATTTTGAATTCCGGTAGCCGTAGTCTTAGACAATGGACAACAATTACAACGGAAAAATATTGATATGCTTTTCGAAGCATTTAATATTCAAAAGAACAAGTCCACTCCACTTTATCCTCAAAGTAATGGACAAGCTGAAGCAATGAATAAACCTATTGCCATGAATCTGAAAAAGACTCTAGATGGACATCATAAACGATGGTGCGAACAACTTCATAATACTCTATGGGCATATCGTACAACAAGGAAAGAAGCCACTGGAGAATCACCATTTCTTCTTACTTATGGAGCGGAAGCAATTATACCAACGGAAATTTTTACCCACAACAAGGACAGAAGCGTGGGAAAAGAATCTGAATACAGACCTAATGCTTGAAAAGTTGGATGATTTAGAAGAAAGAAGAGAGGTTACGCTCCAAAAAATAGAAAATTATCAAAGAAGATTGGCAAGAGAATATAATAAGAAATTAAAGTTGCGGAACTTTGTGGAAGGGCAATATGTTCTACGGCAAATCCTGGAATACCAAAGGGATAAAAAAGCATAAAAGTTTGCACCTACATGGGGAGGACCTTATGTTATACAAGATATTACGGGACAAAGCTCGTACCATTTTCGGAATATGAATGGAGAAATCTTATGGCATCCTTGGAACGCGCAATATCTCAAACCATATTACCCATAACCAGCAATGCAATCATACAATAATTTGGCTTCATACTAGGTAAAGCAGAACAAATGCAATCTCTCTAGAGAGTCCATATAAATGTTTATGAGTGTATGACTATTGGATCTTTCGCCACAGGGATACCTAGCATGACATTAATTATTGTATCAGGTACTCTCCATTTAGGAAGTACTCTAGGGACCACATCCTAATTTCGTCCTGGACAGAGAGAAGTTACATGCGCTTCAACCCTCAAAGTAACTCAAGGTACAAAATTGCCTTGCGGTTAATCAATACACACTCAATCAACGCACTAACAATCAATATATATATTTAAAAATTGTTTTGCAGGAACAATAATGTAAGACAAAAGGAAAGTGCAAGTACAATTTGAAAGAAGGAAAAACTAAGCAACAGGAAAGCAAAGGAAAAAACTAAGGAGCGGGAGGTTTTGCGTTAAAAGGAGGATTATGAGGGATTTCCTTGCGGCTATAGACTTTGGTAAATCCATCATCCTTAACTTTATCAAGAGTGTTGTTGACCGCTTTTGCAACTCCAACTCGAGCTTCGATCCTCAACCAAGAAAATATAAGCTTTTGCGGCTTCAAGCTCCTTCTTGCACTTATCCACCTCGGCGGCAGACTTGTCGACACTCCTCTACCAAAAAACTATTTTCCCCCTCTCCGAAGCCAAGTCCCGAGCTAAGAGTTTATCCTTCAGAGTTTCCTGTTTCCATTTGTCCCCCGCCTCTTTGGTTTGAGAAGATAAAAGTTCCAACTGGTTTTACGCTTCATTAGCCTTGGAAGTAACAAGTTCCATCTGCCCTATGACTTCTTCCATTTTAGCATTGGCAGCACCAAGCTCTCCTTCATCCTTAGAAGCTCCTGCGGCCGCATCTTTAGGTTTTCCTTCAAAATCTATAACAAAAATAATAGGTTAATCAATGCGGAAATGGTATTCAATTTCAAGTATGCTGAAAAAATAAGATACCTCTTGCGAGGGATTCAAACTCTTCTAGTTCATGGGCCATTGCGTCCTTGGAAACATCAAGAAAATCATATTCTTCTGAAAGCTTATGATAATTGGCAGTGAGTTGCTGAAGATCTTGACGACACTGATTGAATTCCGTTTGTTTCAATGAATCATTGTTCCGCAACTGATTTAATTCACTTGTACACTTTTCCAACTCTCTATGCAAGCGGAAAATGTCACTCTCACGATGAAGAACGGTATCAGATAAGCTGCGGATTTTGGCTTGAGCATCCGCAAGTGCATTCCCTCTGGCAAAAGTATTTGAAGCCGAGTTGTCTCTATCTTTAATCAGTTGCGTGATATAAGAAGAAAGCTTGAAGTTGTGATGTGACCCGGAACGAGAAAATCCTACAAGGATATTCTGACGCTCCACACAGAGCTTGCGATTTTTTTCTTCCAACTCCTCTGATTGTGCCCGCGCTTCAAGAAGACAATCCTTGGTTCATAGCAAAGTAGCATTGTACTCTTTCTTCTTGTGGATGAAATTTCCATATAAAAGCCGGTGCTTTGATTCTGATTCATTCATCTTATCCACCAGGTTATTAAATCTTCCCTTGATCTCCATATTTTTATTATTAATTTTTAACACATGTTTTTTCAGACGCATGCCTCTACTTCGCAGCCTAGATATAAGGTTTGAATCCCCCGCTGATCTCATAAAATAATTCAGAAACATGTAACATGAAAGGAAAAGTATTAAACCTTGATTTTGAAGATCAAGCAATTGTTGACAAAGCGCATCATTTTTCCGCTTCAAATCCGCAGCTTCTTCTTCTACAGTCCTAAATTGGGTCTCCATCTTCATGGATCGTCCCTTATAAAACTTATAAGCCATATGTGCGGCGTTTTGACCCCGGGCAACCTGCAATTTACAGGATTAAAGTTATAAATAAAGATGAAAATAGAACGAAATCTAAGGTTATTAAAACAATAAAAATACCTGCAAGAGAGCTTGTTGTGGAAAAGAATACGCTTCGTCATCTGCAAGCGCAACCGTCTCCGCAAGAGATGAAGGTTGATTTATGTAGAAAGAGGGGTCGATGGGATGGCCTTGGCCTCTTAACCAGGCATCTTTCACTGCGTCGGTGCAGACCGCATGTACTCCCGTAAATTAGCGACCGCAGGATTATTTGTTGCCACCGGCTGGAAGTCGTACGGAACAGACAACAGCTCCTTCGACATAAACCAACGGAAGGCTTCCTCTTCCTCGTCCAAAAAACGTTGATCTTCCGCTACCCCTTTGCCTTTATCCTTGTGCGGGATTTTTTCACTCATTTGCACCGCAGATGTGCTTGCAACATTGCCCTCAGAAGAAGTCGCTTCCACTGTAACGGCTGCTGGTTCACCCTCCACAGTCACGACATTTGCCGGCTCACCCTCTTCAACTGCAACACTTCCCGGTTCATCCTAAACGGGGAGATCCTCTGTATCAGTTGAATCATCTTCACTTGTAGAAGGTTTGAGAAGATCATCTCCAAACAAGGGAGAAAACTGAGAAAAGAAGGAAGTTTCAGGATCAACAGTTTGTTGCGGAAAACTGACTGCAACATCTGTAGCTTCCACCACAGCGCCAACTAATTCCGCAGACTTAAAATTTATCATCTGAAGTGAGACATTCTGCTCTTCTTCATTTCTCTCAGGAACAGAGCTACCCGAAGCTCTCGATTTTGGTTGATTCGGGGAAGAATTACGAATTTCTCCTTCTTCCCTATCAGTAGAAGCACGGGGCGTAGCCTTAGCTTTCTTCCGACCCTGTCAATAAACCGCAAGAACTTATTAAATAAAATTCATAAGGATCATAAGAATTCATTTGGATAAGTCAATACCTTTTCTGTTGGAGTTGCGGCTTTACGCTTAACGCTCGAGTCTACTTTTGAACCTCCTTCAACTTGGGGCAATAAAAAAGAAGAAAAACAATTAAATAACGTTTAAAGAAGGATATAAAAAGATAGAGAGAATTTTACGTACCACATTGACAAGCGAAAAAGCGAAGCTTTCAAAGTTCAACCGCCAAGGGCAGTAAGGATGAAATTGTGATAGAAGGTTGTAAACCACGCTTTCTTGGATGAACCCGACAACCCATGGACCTTAAATGATCAGGGGAGTGCGGTACCACCTGAAATCATGATCATCGTAGATATTTTCCCATAAAGGAATCCACGTCCCAGGAACGATGCTCAACTTGGAATTATCAATCTCCCATAGCAAACGGAATCCTTCACCACCTCTGCGGCTCGGACCAACACTCCACTTCTTATAATTCTTCGCAGCTATATTGTACGAATATGTAGCATGGAAGTTATCTACCGTGTAGTGTTTACGTTCCGCAGGGTCGGGAACATAACATGTGAAGTTGGTTTTTCCCCTGCTACGCATGCTATATTCATCCAACACGCGCCACCAATTCCCGTTATATTGAGTAACGGAACGGACTAAACTGTGTTTGGTCTTGTTACGACTTGCGAGAACCTGAAATTGAAAAGAATTCCCGCTATGGTACAGAGGAAGCTTCAAGCCCGAATCCAACACTCCCGCGGGTATTAACATCCTGTTGTTGCTATACTTAAACTTCCCCATCATCTCCAACGTAATTTCATCTCCTTCAGCAGGATCGCAGAAGGAAACTTTAAATTGCTGAAGATTGTGCTTCTTCTTAAAATCTTAAATGTTCATTGACCTGAAGTCCAAATTTTTGTTTAATCGCTTATTTTTAGAAGCTGGTTTGTTGCCCGCAACAGATACGCTTACGGACCTTACTAGGTCAGAAGGCTGAACTCCTGAAGTACCAGATTCATCCACCACATTCTTCTTTACAAAATAACGAGATGATTTCATTTCTAAAGGACGATCATCTTGATGAGAAGCACCACCAACAATTTTATTATCAGCTTTCCTAGTCATGATAAATCTTTATCTATATATGAAAATAAGAGAAGATAAGTTCATCATGATCAGAAGCAAGAACAAAACAGAAATGCTATAAAACAGAAGATCAACAAAATGTTCACTGAATCAAATACAGACCAGCAAACAATTTTCTGATCAAGGAAAGAAAATGATCATGATTCAATACAACAACCAGACATCAAAACAAAAATATCATCATCAACATCATCATCATTTACTCCAACAAATAATAAACAGATAAACAAGAACATCATAAACATCATCATCATCACTGTATACTCTAAAAGATTCAGTCAAAAGGAATTGATAAGTAAACAAATGCATTAAGAAAAAAGTTAAGAGCATTACTTGTAACGAAGTAAAAGACAGAAGGCAAATCAGATGATTGAATGAAAAGAAGACTTGATACCGATGCAAAAAAATCCTTAATCACTAAGTTCAAAAGAATGAAAAAGCATTGAGGAATCTTTGAAAACTTCAGAAGAATGAAAAACAGAAAAAATTTAAGAAGAAGAAGACAAAGAATATAAAGAGTGATATGAGAGATGTGACTAACATTAAATAAGAGAAGATTGAAACTGACGAAACCGTCGAAAAGTGAAAGATAGAGAAACTTTATCAGAGATATGATTTCCTCGAAAACCGCCAACTGACAGAAACGTGGGAAGAAAATTTATTAGTGGCGTGAAAATCGGGAAGAGTAAAGCTAAACGTGGGAAGAAAATTTATTACTGGCGTAAAAATCGGAAGAGTAATAACTATTTTTCCTTTTTAAAATTTTTACTGTATGCCAAAATTCAAAGAAAAAAAGGGAAAATTGTGAGGGTATAAAATCCCTAACTACACGTGTTCAAATACTATGGAAGGAATATCAGATTAAGATAAAACGAGAAACACTGAAATAAAAACTTTTAAGAAGTACTGAAGCAGACATCTGAAACAGACAGCATCATTGCATGATCGACACATAAGTTGCGGGAAAGCATGATACACTGCTCGAAACAGATAGCTTCATTGCATGACTGACATACAAGTTCCGGGAAAGCCTGACACAGTAAAGTAAACTGACAAACATCGATACATGAGAGACACGTCTCAGCTGTACACGTTGCGGAAGAAAAGAAACTAAAGCATGACAAGTCACTCTCAATGGCCACATGTCAGATATGTCATAATTCTAATAAGACCGCAACGTTCATTCAAATCCAAAAGAAAGCAACTTGAGTACAAATCCGCAGAGGAAGTGCGGGATACTAAGCGAGAAACTAAGGGAAATACGAAATACGCAAATCAAGTCTTGCGGGAAATACAAATAAGTCTTGCGGGATACACTTCGTTCCAAAGACAGGATAAGAATTAATATGTGGAAAGTTAGATTGGAGGGACCCATTGAAATTTGCTATAAATACCAAACTCTCAAATAGAAAGAAGGACTGGAAAAAATTGGGGAAATTGGACATAAGGAATAGGATCAGAGCAAAGAGTTTAGGTATGAGACTTATGTTAATTTGATAGTTCAATTGTTCTTTGATTAGTTTGACTTTAATTATGTACTTGATATCTTTCTGTAACATACAAACATGAATAAAATGATCTAAATCTTTATCACCCTTGTATGTAGACAATTTGATTGTCGAACCACGTTAAATCATTATGTTGATACTTGTATTAATTCCATGTTCAATTTGTTAACATGTTACGTTTTCATTTTAAGAGGTTTGATTTTACTATGTTTCTGACTTTGATGGTTGTGATCCAAAGACACTAGATTTTTAGTAATCATAAAAGTTTTACGAACCCAATCGCATATTATATGTACTTTTGACGGGTCAACTATTATGTACGGAGTCAAAATCGGTCGACACTGAGAGATTGAATAAGAGAACATGAACTCACCTCAGCAATATCTCCAACAGTGACCAGGACCGAATGAACTTGAGGTGATACCAAGATAGTCAGTATCGGATTTTGGTGAATATCGTTCGGGACCGAGACACCGGCACGACTCTATATTTTAGTGAATATCGGTGAATATCGGCATCTCGGATAAACACCGAAACCGATATTATCGGCGGTATCTCGGCCATCTCGGCCGAGATTAACTACATTGTGTGATACAGAAAGCCAGCCTGGGTCAGCCAGCAATGAATACTTGCGGCACCTTATTTGGTACTGGAGAGCTATTAAATACTGATAAAATCGACAGGAAAAACCAGGCTTATTACCTGGCACACCTCCGGATATCCTCATCAATGTAGTCGATTTCGGCCGAGATGGTCGAAATCTCGTCGGTAATACCGCTTTCGGACTCATCAGAAACGAGACACGCTATATCGCTGATACGGTATTTGGCCGATAATTTCGGCCGAGATGACCCGAAATGAGTTGACCGAGATGGCCGAAATTAGGGTTTTCAATTAAAAAAATATTCTTTATCTTAATTCTAGGGTTCTCAATTGTTACTCATGTTTTTTATAGTATTTTAGAAAAATGAGTACTAAATTTATATTTTAATAGGTCTAATATGGAAAAAACATTTGATATAATAATTATAGGTATAAAATGTATACACCGATATTTCGCCGATATTTAAAATCAAAATCTCTCTGATACAAAGGTGTACCAGTGTATCGCTTTTGACCGATACAAACCAAAATTCGATATTAACTACATTCATCCACATTAACGAACTTAACATGTTACTTGCAGCACCATCTTCTCTCAATGGGTTGACAAAACCGACAGCATGCGAATAGAGCTTTGGTAGCCTCCGAACCAACTTTCTCTAAAGAATGAGCAAACTCTTTCAAGGATGATAATGACTGAGTTGACTCAGTAGTGCAAGACGTATCGAAACAGAACGATTCGCCATTTCCATCTTCGCAGTCTTCCTCGCCATGGTCATTGTAGTCAAAGCTTAGAGGCCATATATGGGAGAAAAGTTGATGTTTCTCGTCAGTTGGAAGATTCAAAAGAGAGAGAGCTTGCAGCTCAGCAGATGCAGCAAGTTTGGAAGGTATACTGTGGTTGGTGAGTTGAAAGAAACCAAGCTGGGAAGAGGTGGAAGAAGGAGAAAGGATGGAGTTGAGGAAGTTTGGATTGTCCTGCGAGAACGCAACAGAAGGTGGAGAGGTGGTAGGATGGGCGAGACGAGAAGGAAGAGATAGAGTAGGTGGGAAACGATGGAGTAAACGAAAGAGAGGGTCTACCGTATCAAAGGTGGAGATACCGTTTGGTTGTGTTGATGGCGTTGGTGGTGGTGCTGCTGTTGCACCACGTAAAGTCGGTGCCATCAGAGGATTCCCAGCTGATGATGCCATGAGAAAGGGATGTTCAGTGCTTTCTGTGTATATGTGTTTCTTCAGAGATTGATCAAATTTTCTTCTTCCCCTTCAATGGTTGGTATATGAAAGGGGATATGGTTATTTATAGCATGGATCTGTAGATAACTATAATATGAAAAAGAGGACTTGGTCGATGTAGTTAAAGACATCAACATGATTAGATGGGGATTAAACAAAACTAATAAAAAAGATTCAACCACACAAACAACCACTTAAAAACAAACAAGTTCAGGAATTATGTGTGTGATCATAACAAACTTAGACCATTCATGGCTGCTCCAATGATGTTATTGACCACGTAGGAACTATCTGCACTTTGCGTTTGAAAAATGTTTAATGAGAATGGAAGATTTGAAACATAATAATGACGTATTAGAAAAGAAGCATAGAGTTTAGGAACCAAGTTTCTGTATTTGCAGATTAGTTTATGAGACTAAATGGGACCCTAAGTGACAGGAATATTTCGATATTGTACCGCACACGTCTGAGTGTTGATTTAAATATTGATTCAAAAGGCAGGCTTCAGCCCCGGTAATGAAGGTATCTGCTGTTGTTGCCTCTAAAAAGTTCTCCCCTTTTGTCAACAGTAAGTTACTTTCAGGTGTGCGTGTATGTCATCACTCATCAGTTGGCACCCTGTTCAAGTAGACCACAATCAGACCCTATATATCATGTTAATGAGATATGTTCATACAACTACAAACAGATGTTCACATAAAACACATCAAAAGCTACACTGCAGGGCCTGTAATTTTGAGTTGAATGGTAGAGCAAGGTATTGACTAACAGACTCTCATTCCAAATAAAAGTTTCAAAATATCAAAATCATTATGTGATAGTCGATATGGTATGAACTATCAAGCATGTGATCGCTGTTAAAATAGACCAAAGATGGATAGCCAACATGGCAACATGGTTTACTAATACAGGGTGTGGCTTTTGATTAAAGGGACCTAAGGCTAAAACTCTATCAGCTTTTAGCAGTAAAAGCACATGCTCAAAGGTGAGAAACCTAATCTTCACTGCACAAGCAAGACTGAAGACCAACTAAGACACTAGTCCACTCCAAAAGGAATTAAGAATTGCCTTTACCAGTGTCAGTAAAGGAAAAGAGGTGTATCTGGAACTAATTTTGTTCAGTGTTAGTTAAAAAAAAGTAATCTGATAAAAGAGATAAATTGTCATTCGAATTGTGAAACTATGATTTGCAACATGGGTAAGAGTAATATATCAGTCTATCAAATATAGTACTTCTTGTCTTTCAACATTTGCCTGCATACCTATTCAATGCCTTACATCAAAACTCTTTTTTAAACTTCTCAGAACACTAGGACCAGAGAACTCCTGCTCCACGTGCATCGACAATTCTTGAATTGGATAATCTTTTGCTAACGATGTCTTTCAACTCAAATTCACTTGGGAATCTCTTCTCCTTCAATTTAGAGAAAATCTACATCCGAAGCAAACAAAAAAGTGAATCAATATCACATTCCATGACACAAAATTTCATCTTAGTATGATATAAGTCGTGTCTAGTACTCGTTTAAAACTCGAGAATACATGTCAAGTAAGACTATTATGCTAACCGAAGGAACCAGTAAATCAGTGTAATATGGAGTTGGACAAACAAACAAATATTTCTATTTTCTTTCAGACAGCAAATAAGATAGTTTACTTACCAACTCATCATTGATGAGAACTTCAAAAGCTCCAGAACTCTGCAAGAAGGATTGCAGAGCATTTCCAAGAAGCCAAGCAGTTGCAATGGTTCCAAATCTATTTTGGCGCATAGTAAAGTAAAAGGCAGGTGGTGTTACAAATCCTAGACGTGGGAAAATCTGTTCACCTGCCATAACAATACCCATAACTCCTACTTGAAAAACTGGCACCACTTTGCTAAGCAAACGTTTTGGAAGTGGTGCTGGATAATTCTCAAGGATAACCTCGATCCCAGGGAAAGAAGTTTCAAGCATCTTGCCCATTGTCACTGCATTTCCCCTGCCAAAATCAATCGCGTCGCAAGTTTATAAAATAATAGAGAACATGAGGATATAAACAATGAATTTAGGATAAAACTTTAAAAGATTGCCAATCAATAAAAAGAGTAGAAATAAATGGAATATGAGATTACAGAAAACATGTACGTTGGTGATACATCATTTACAAAAGGAAATTTATCAACAAGTTTTCCCAATAAATTTAGTATTTAAGCAGTTCATATTTGCAAATTAAATATGTAACCCTGAAAATATTACCCTCTTGAACCTATATTTGATCAAGTACTCGGTTGGACTAAATGATATTACTTCACTTCAACCAAATTCAATTAAGAGTAAAGAATCCGCCAACAAAAGATCTTTCGAACGTTATCATTTGTGAATTGCAGCCACATATAATAAGTTCCACCAATTTCACCTTCATCACACAGTCAATCTAAAGTTTTGGGTCCCAACCAGTCCGATCAACACTAAGAAGCACGCTAACAAATTCCAAATAGAACTATGAAATCTCTACCTGCTTGGATACTCTAACTACGGGATCAACATCGTTTCTATCGCCAATAATTAAGCTTCTGAAAATAAAGTAACAACATCCCCACACACTTAAACTACCATAACCTCACAAACTAGTTCTAATTCAGTTTGATGAGTAGACCTGCAAACCTAATATTCAGTTTGATGAGGAGACCTGAATTTCAATTACTTCTAATAAACATAAATTTTCATCAGCAACAACCAGGTAACCAAAATCCAACCTAACTCACAAAGCAAAATAAAAAAGAAAGATCTAATAAAATTTATAAATAGGAAAAAGAAGAATCAAAACCTGTAAGAACAAGAGGAGCAGAAGTTAATGGTAATGGTATTACCATAACCAGCACCACCACCAAATTTCTGATGCATTCAAAACAATTAAACATTGAATATTCCAAACAAAATCTAAACTCAAAATATTCAGTTAAAGTAAGGAGTTTTATGATAAGAAACCTGAGTAGGCAAATCTAGGGTTTGCTGAATAGGAGGGTGTTGTTGTTGGAGGTGAATGGGTTTAGCAGGAATTGGTTTAGATGGAGGCGGTGGTGAGAAGAGATTAAGAATGTCTGAACAGAAGAGGAATAGTGGTAATCCTATTAGTATCAGCTGTACTCGATCCATTCCTAATCAAACACCCAAGACAGAGAGCACAGAGCGTTAGGGAAGAAGAAAGGGAAAAACGACTCGGAACTGAATCAGATAGCAAAGGAAAGAGTCTCTTCTTGAGTTCTTGTTAATGCATTGTGTTCTGTTCTAATGGCAAGACTACTTCCCGATAAGGGCAACTCTTAGGCTATTTCTTATGGATGCCTCACCTATGTAGGGATGCACAACGGGCGGGCGGGTCGGTAAAACCAACTACCAACCCATCTATAGGCAGGTTTTAAAAATAAAAACCAACTACCAATCCATCTATAGACGGGTCGGTTTGAAACTGACCCGAGTCGGGTCGGGCGGGTTCGATTTTTTTTACGGTTTAACCCGCATAGCAAAAACATACAGACAAAAAACCTTCAAACAGACAGAAAACAGCAATATGCCTGATACTTAACATATCATATCCTTCCCTAGATAGTGATTTGCACAAGCCACGCTGAACAAACATGATCCTGCATAAAATCCACAATTTAAAACATCATTGTAACATATATCTATGGTATAACAAAGAATAAAATGGAACGCCAGCAAACATGCATAGAATCCACAACTACAAGCTGCACTCCTGGATATTGTCTCCTTGAGTCACTTAAAGCCCTCTTTATCAATCATCTTCAAGGATTAAAGATCTCTGTCATGGGACCCAATAACTCTGCAAGAACCAGAAATAAAAGGTATGTCAACAAATATGCAAACGATTGAAGAGCAAAAAAGCAGAATTTTTTTTGACATACCTTCCTCAATGCTGAAGCTATCATCCGGTACATAGTCACATAGAAAATCAAGAGCAATGGGCTTTTCTAACCAGCTTTGCGTACAGAGAAATGCCTCAATTGTCCTAGGATATAAAGAGCTTCTCCATGGACTAAGCACACGCTTTCCTGTACTAAAAGCCGATTCAGATGCAAATGAAGACACGGGTATATCTAGTATATCCTTTGCCATGTGTGAGAGGATCTTATACTTTGTACTATTGGCTTTTCACCAAGCCAATATGTCAAAATTGGAGCACTTGGTTCACAATCATCCATCAAATACCTATCCAGCTCTGAGTTCACCTCAGCAGATGGGTTTTTCTTATGTCTTTTCGCCCTTGACTGAAGTATAGCCTCAATTGAATCATCTACCATACCAACTGAAGTGTCATCTATACTACCCTTTAACTAGATGTTTAAAGGGTCTTATCTCCTTAAGAAATTATGTGTTGTAACTTGTGATGAAGCACAAAACTTTACAGTAGAATCAAAAAATACCTTCAAACACTTTACAAGACCTCTGGCATAAGACAATCTTCAAGGTAGGGAGCATGCTGCTTAGGCTTGTTCTTTTTTTTTCTTATTCTGCTTCCTGCCTCTTGGATTAGTATTTTCAAATTCATTATCAGTTTCAGAACTAGAAGATAAAACTTCAAGGTCATCTTCATTTATTTCAAAAGATTCAAAACTACGAATATCAGGTAAAGCATCAAATTTATCTTCGGGGAAAATGTACTTCTTTCGAAATTCTTTATCATCCTTTCATAACCTATTAAAATCCCTTTCATACTTCTCTGCAACATCTAACATAAGATATGTGCTATTCCACCTAGTTTTCACATCTAAGACCGAGCCTTTCTTGCATTCAACCTTTTCCTAAAGAAGCATAGTATCTAAATTTAGCCAACCTAGAAGGAGAGCTACAAACATACTTAATCACTGACCTGATCCTCTTAATCGACTTGTTATATGTAAGTATTGCATCTCTTACAACAAGAGCAAGAACATGGGCAGCACATCTTACCTGTTAACAATGAAAAACTAGGAAATATTAGAAATTGCAGTTGACGAAATACAAATTAAATCATCTATAGAAATTAAAAGTCTTACATGCAAGTATGCTGCTCTTTCGACTGCACCTGTCCAACCAACCACACTAGTCCTCAAGTAATCAATTGCGACAGTATTAGCATTAACATTGTCAAGTGTCACAGTAAAAACATCCTCAAGTTCCCCATCCAGCAAACATTTCTCTAACATCCTACCAATTGATTTACCAGAATGACCCTTAACTAAGCAAAACATAATAATTCTCTTTTTCAACTTCCAGTTTTGATCTACATAATGAACTGTAACATAAATATAGTTAAAATTGTTCGGTGATGTCCATTTGTCAGTTGTGAGTGAAACTCTCTGCTTGCTTTCCTTGAAATACTTCTTCAACATTTCTTTCTCTTCTTTATAGATGGTTAAAAGGACTCTGTAAATTTTCATGCGACCAGGGCATTAGATTCTTGGCTCAATCTCTTGAAGCAAGGCCCTTAAACCTTCTGACTCAACCAATCTAAATGAAAACTCTTCCTTAATTATAAATTCTACTAAACGCATTCTGCATCTATCATAACTATAAGAGGAAGCAAGTAATTTAGAATTTTCACCTGGTTTTGGGGGTGGAAACATAAGACTTTTCTGTTCCTTCTTCCTATCAGGATTCTTAGAACATCTTTCTGCATGACTCCTCAAGCTAGAAGTCCCATTCTTAGCCGGTGCAGAGAACTTATTTTTACAATGATTACATTGTGCAGTCTTAGGATCAAGCCTTGTAAAGTCTTTCACCCATACACCATAAAAGGATCTTGACTTCTTGATGTCTGCATCTGCAACTGAGGCTACATCTTCAGTTCTAATCTGAAGTGCAATTTGACTTTCATGTGTCCCAGTAGTAGATTCAACTTGACTTTCAGGTGTAGCTGCAGGTGTACTTGACATTTGGCTGGAATCAGATAAAGATTGAGTTGATGAATCACCCATTAAGCCCCCTAAGAAACAGCAAAAAACACCAAACATCATCAGAGTCTGGATCAAAAACAACAAACACTAAAAGATAACAAAAAAAATAAGCTCCCATCATCATGGTCAACTAACTAATTGAAACAGACAAAGTTGTAAGGCAACTTGGGCGTGTAAAAAGATTGAAACAGAGAAAATGCTTAACAGAAAAGATTTCCCAAAATGCATATGATGCAGTCATGTAGACAATATTCAAGTTTATACTTGACAAACAATTTCACACCTTTAAAAACAAATCTTAGACAAAATGAAACAAGATACATCATGGAAATCCTATCAGGCATCTACCTACTATAGTCATGACCAGTAGATTCATATTTTTTTGGCTTATAATATTTTCATAGGTTATGTTGTTACTAAGTGGAACATCCACTACACGTAGTATTAGTATTAGTACTATTCTCAAAAGACTGTGACCTACTGACCTAATTTCCAATAGCTAGTTAAACTTAACATCTAGGTGGACCAACAATCCAATAGCTAGTTAAACACATATTATGCAGGAAAAACAAACAAATAAGAAAACCAAGCAATTGTATGTAACTCTAGACAAAAGTATTCATAAACTCCCAATTTCTGATGAACCCTAATTTTCCCCAAAAAAAAGATAAACAACCAAAATCAGATGAACCCCCACCTTGTTTGTCTGTTGTAAGCTTTAACTTGTATGTTGAACTTGATTGTCGATGAAATCAGATGAACCCCCAATTTCAAAATATAACCGGATGAACAACATATGAAGTGAAGAGAACAGAACAGAACAGAACAACTGATGATGTTCTTAGTTAGAACAGAACAGAACAGAACATCGATGGTGATGGTGATGGTGATGGAGAAGCAGCAGAGGCGCGTCAAGATGAACAGGAGAACGAGATGAAGAATTGAAGGGAAGAAGAAGAAGAACATAACAGCTGTTGTCTGCTGAAGCCTGAACAGGAGAACGAGATGAAGATTAGGTTTTTTTTAGTTAAGTTTCTTTTTAGATGGATGGCTATGATGAAAAATAGTAATCTCAATCAATGGATAAAAATAATCGGTATAAACGAGCGGGTTCGGGCGGTTCCTGTAATAAACCCGTAAATTGAACCGTGATAACCGGGTTTTTGATTTTCAAAACCGTATACCAACCCGCGGCGAGCGGGTACGGTTTTCCGGGACGGTTCCTGTGCATCCCTACACCTAGGCACTGGTATAATGATGCTATGTAGGCGGGAAGGAAGGCCTCATTATTATGGTGTGGAAGGGAAGCCCGGAATGGGCGAAGATTCAACTTTCGCCCAAAAATATTTTATTTTTAAAAAATATTCAACTTTTTCAACTTTTTTTAACGAAAATTAAATCTTCGTCTAGGTTTTTCTTCTCTCCCAGCTTTCCTACTTTCGAAGAAAGAGAAAGAAAACAAAACTTTAAGTAATATTTTTGTCACGGTTTTTAGTCACTATCACCCCACTTTTCTCCTCCATAAGAAATAGCCTTAGAATAGCTCTTACAACTATTCCCATAGCCAAAAACCGTCGCCAAAAATTATTATTCCTGCAACGTTTTCTACTTGTTAGCGGGAAGAATTAGTAGACGAGTAATGGTTATCCGTTTTCATCAAGCAGAAAACGTATTATCATGGTTCGTTATTGGTTTAAGAACGGTTAACCATTATCCGTTTTTAAAAACGAATAATGATTATATTTTTTTTAAATGTAAAAAATGACCAATAAATAATGAAAATGAGTAGGAGAATTAACCAAATTATAATGGTTATCCGATTTGAACGATCAACTTTGATTTATTTTATTTTTAAAATAGATAATGATTCACTGTTTATTTTTATAAAAACGAATAATGGTTATCCGTCCACAATACAAAACAATCTTATAAAAAAAAAGTTTTCGAGTTCCAAGGATTTATATTCTCAAAAAATAAGCCGGAAGGATCATGATATGATCCTAATACTAACAAGACCCGAATACTAACAATAGATAATGATTGATCTGTTGATCGGAGATCAACCACCTCAAGCAAGCAAAGCTTAATTTTATTGAATGAAAAATGAATGTCTAAAAAAAATATTTTAGAAAAGTAGTTTTATAGGATATGATAAAGAGTCTTATAAGAAAATATCGAAAGCATAAACCAATTCCCAGTACCAGATAGCATAAACAAATTGAATCAGATAACAAAAGAATGAGGATGGATGTTAATCCATAGTAAGTTTATGATTGTTTTAACAAATGTATCGTAAAAACATCTTAAGAGACTTACCAATATGAGTATGGAAATAAGGTCATTTCCTAAGGAAATACGACCATTCTTTAAAGAAGGCTCATGAATCCATGATACGAGCACATGGCTATTAACATGCTAAGCTATAAAACACACGATTATCTAAAATCAATATGTGTGGAGATTCTAGTTTTATCGCAAGGGTTACTTGATTCAAGACTCGTTCACCATGCACCTCGATAAGGCTTTGAATTTCTTACACTAAGTAAAGGTTCAAATCCAATATACACCTATCATTTATGTATTGGTTTCTACGATGAATCTTATTTCCAACTTTGCTTGAACCACGTTGGCTTGATCCCACTCGGGTACGTAGGTTGTCACTTCAGTGATGCATCCACTCTTGTTCTGTAAGTTTTTATTTTTTATTTTTTTGGTTATTGAAAATAGGGGAGAATGTTGGATAGTTCCAATAGTAAAGTAAATAAAATGGTTTTTGTATTTTGGTTGTCTCTACAAAGGGGGGTTCTTGATTCAAATTTTAGTTTGAATACGAACAGACATGATGGTTCACATAATATACAACCATTCTCATTAGACACCATGGATGTATGTTGGGTAAGAAGAAGAATATCCAATGGATGTGATGGTTCATATAAGACACAACCATTTACATTAGACACCAAGGATGCCCATTTGAGATGAAAATGCATCTTTAATAGGTGTACGTGAATCCCTTATAAATACCAATGATCATTAATTCTCATTCAAGCTTACTTTTATCATCGTTCACAATTCAATATTCATAGTTGGACTCGTCGGTTTGACTCAACATCCCAATGTTATCGTGATTCAAAGTTGAATCAAAGAAGCACCCAATGGTTTGGCGCCGGTCAGCTTGCATCAACATCCTAGTGATATCGTGATTCAAAGTTGAAGCAAGGAAGCGTCCAATGGTTTGGCGCCAGAATATTGGAGTCGTTAGATTTTAATTTTAAAAGAAGATATGATGGCTGAGATCTAAAACGCCAAATGGTTTAGCACAAAAAGCATAACCGTTAGATTTTAATTTCTAACATAAAATCTGATGGCTGAGATTTAAAGCGCCAAATGGTTTGGCACAAAAAGTAAATTTTCTAGCTCCAAACCATTTGGCACCACAAAGCTAATTCCAGATTGCGTTCAAGAAACTCCTTGAACGCAATATGGAATTATGACTTTCGGCAATGCTTTTCGCAGTGAATCTTGAATTGTGAAGTCCATAAGAGTAAGCATCAATGAATCATAAGTTCTACTCTAAAACATCATCATAAAAATCTCTTTAGTGTGTTCTTGGTCGAACCAAGATTGTACAAGTCTTGAATTTAATAACGTTGTTAATATGGTTTCATTGTATCTTGAAGGAAATATTCAGTCACTTAATTGTGCTCGCGAATCATATTCAGAAAGATCGAATATTTGTCTAAAATAATCTGAACAAGACCCTTGAATTCAGAAGAACAACGATTATATTTCAGTATAGAACAACAATTCCTTATTAGTAGTTTTCATCCTTGTAAGTTGTATCAGACCAGGCGCCAAGTGATCACTTGACGCTTTGGATTGGAATCCAATGTGTATGTTCCACAAAAATAATGTGAAACATGTTTTAAAATTAAACGAGGTATTTACTTCAACTTTGGAACTTCGAAGTTTTTGTTGGTAAAAAATTGAATAAAAATACTCGCTCTAACACCGTTAAAAGCATATGAGATTTAAAGTTGTAATCTCCAAAAGTAAAACATAACAAGAGCATTAAGGACTTGTGCTACATTACATATAATGGATAATTTATTGTTATATTTCAGGAGAAAAAAAAAAAATTTATCTCCTTTTTTATTTTTATTAGGGGTACAAATTTTGTCGAAACCTTCAAATAAAGCTGTTATGAGATGAATAATTAGTGGTTTTCAGAGTATTTGAAGGCGGTATAATTGATTTCTCATCTTTAATTTGTAGGTGATATTCTTATTTTCCTAAATGCTTCAAAAAAAAAAGAGGTTAGAAGATTCCATGTTTTATTGTTGGTGTTTGAAATGCTTACCGGTATGAAATTAAATTTATAAATTAAAAGAGTTCGATCACTAGTATAGGGGCGGATGATGTTGTGAAGGAATTAACTTTGGAGTTGGGGTGTAAGTCTCAAAGCTACCTATAAAATATATACATTTTCATATTGGTTCCACACATAAGAATGCAACGGTTTGGAATAAGGTGATTGACTCAACAACAACTTAACTCAACAGCGAACCCTTCCATGTTTCTACTTTTCGGCCACAGAATTCATCTATTCAACAGCCTCAGATCGCCTTCTTCATCTGATTACCATCTGTATCTCTCCCACCTTGAAATCAAACTCAGACCCTCTCTTTGAAAACCCATCTCCTTCCTTTCCCTGTTCCTTTCTCATCTCTAATTCTCGATCTGAAACTAAATCTTCTCTTTCGAGGAGAAACGAAAGCATCCGCTGCTTGAATAAGATATGGGAATTTCCTTGATGATTCCCATTTTTTGGTTGGATGTTACCTGGATATACACTATAAAATTAATAAAAGACCCCCAAAAATCTATCTCATCCAGGTTGCACCTCACATTATTTCCTTATGTTAAGCATTTTTTTGTACGTATAATGGTTTATTTGACGGCTCCAAAGTTCTGCATCCAATGCAGTATATGACTGATTCTGCATGCGTACGATTTTCCTGTTACATTTGCAGCAATTTATGTAATACCAATATTTTCCTTCAACCAAATTGGCTGCTTTTGCTTCACAGAATCGCTTTTTCCCTGCATGGATTGTTAATTAGAACTCAATTCAACACAATGATTCCAAATAGGCGAGATATAAAAATAAAAATTACCTTGTTAGGTTTTTCGGGGCGGTTCATGTGCAGCCCTAGATGCCGTCATGTTAAAAACAATTAACAATAGCTTGGTATTCTTAAAAATAAGCGAGACACAGACCCAAATTCTTTAAAAATAGTTTGGTATTGTTAAGTTTAAATACATCCATGATGAGTAGAATTTGGACTAAAATTGAATAACCCTAATTTGTATTTACGGCAACAAAGATATCTCGGCAGACATGGAAAAGATCGTATAAAATATAGCATGGAATTTTATTTCTCCTGTTACCTTGTTAGAGCACAATATTATTCGATTCTCAGACGTTGCCATAATTAAAATCTACTAGCTAAAAGATATTGAATGAAAAAAAGAAAAATAAATAAAAATATATTTTCATATTAACAGGGGTAGTCAAATGAGATTATATAGACTTTCATAGATTTTTATTTTTAGTGACTCTCGGAGACTCTCTGGAAATATAGAGATTTTCAGTGATTTTAAAAGAGTATTGTAGAGAGTCTCTGCGATTTGTAGATACAAATCTAGTGGATTTCTAGAGAGTCTCTGCGATTTATAGAGATAAAAATATGTAAAATATTTAATCATAAATTCAAAACATCTACCAACTTTTTTACTATGCACGTTACACAAGTAACACAAGTACCATGAATACCTAGTAAAATTTGTATTATTTGTCAAAATTAAATGCTCATTGTTGTCATGTGCCTAAGTTTTCATTCTCTTTATTCCGCTCATCCCATATTTTATTTGCTATGCTATCTCGTCACTGATTAGCATCTTCTCGTTGTTGTCTCTGAGTTTGATTTTGGGAAAGATTGTCTTCAGGATCTATTTGTTCAATGGAAGAATCTGGTTCCTCTTCACTTTTATCAACTGGAAATTCATCGAAAAAAGTTATGTAGTCCTGCACATACCAAAACTATTTCTGCTTGTGTTTTGTATGGAAATAGGGGTGCACTCTTAAATATTAAGAAGCGTGATTTGAATACACCAAATATTCTCTCAGCTACATTCCTTAGAGATGTATGTCGAATATTAAACAATTCATCAGCTTTTACTGGTTGGCGCCCGGAACCTGAGTATTCTTGGAGATGATAACGAACACCACGGTATGGAGCTAAGAACTGGCGTCGGTTTGCAAATCCACAATCCACCAAATAAAATTTACCTAATTTTTAATGATTAACTTAATAATTATATGCATAATAACCAAATTCAAAGAGATTGCTACAGATAAATTATGTATAATTACCTTGCAGAATGGCGAGTCCGTTCCTCTTTGTTAAAGCATCATTTAGAATCTTTGCACCATGAGAAGACCCTTCCCACCCAATCAATACATATATAAATTCTAAATCAAAATTGCATGCAGCTAAACACATTTTGAGATAATACTCCTTTACGATTACGATAAGCACTCACATCCCTGCCCTTTATCATTGCTGGAATATGTGTACCATCCATAGCTCCAATGCAATCCTAAAAAAAGTTCAAAATTGCATGTAGTAATTATGATCTTGAGTAATATATACGTATGCATATATAAAAAATATAAATAATAAAAATTATTGTTACCATAAGATAAGTATAAAATCGTGTACTTTCTTTTATTTTAGGTTGGGTTGTTCTCGAGGGGCTGGCCATCATCAGCGACGATAAGGTATTCAAGGACCTAAACATTCGATTGAAGTTTGAGCTGACCTTCCAACGAGATCGACGAAACGTATCACGAACGACGACATACCGAGAATTTTGACCAGCAATAAGTAAGAATGTGCCAAGCATTTCTTCAACAGGGATAAAACGTATATCTTGTACATGCGTTCTTTCTCTAATTATATGGCGTAGTTTTTGAAACACAGATGGATACATTCGATATTCTCGCCGGAAGTCTTCAGGATCATCCATTAGTACTCTATATATATAAATGTTCCCAAATATCCTGATTGATCTACGAGGTATTGGTCTTTCAATTTGAGTTATGATTTCCGTCGATTCCATTATCATTTTTAGCAAATTATGTGATGCTAAGAAAATAATCAAAATAATAGATTATTCTTCATCTTCTTCAATGTTTTTGCTTCCCATTTCATATTCATCATCTTGACTTTCTTCATCATCACTACTTTCTTTTTCTTGGCTTTCTCCATCAGTTTCTTTATTGCTCACGTATTGGATATGAAACAATTTGGTCTTTCTGGCCCAGATAAAAATGGCAGCAGAAAAAATTTATTTACCTATCAATGATCTCCTCAAAACTTCATTTTGTATCATCAGGAGAAAATGGTAAATGATCCATTGATGAACGGAAGATTTTATATTTGATGTCGACCCTGTTAACAGGCATAAAATGCATCTAAGAAACACATGAAATAAATAAGGGTTACTAAATATAACAATGTAGATGTCTAAAAAAGAGACAGACTGGAAAAAACATACAAATTAAACAGGAGCACAAGAAGTCAACTCGAATTTGTGAGAAGTCCACTACTTATACATCACATAATAGTAATTGTAGTTCTAGATATCACATTCAGTAAGTTTCGATATCACCTTCCTTTCAGTCGGGCTTCCATCATTTCCACAAAAAGATCAATGCAATGGTGTCGTGCAAGATGAAAAGCATAAACCCCTACCAACTCCTCATGCTGCATCGAAAAAAGAAGTGCTTTATGTTTTTGAGCATTCACTTCCAACATGATGGTTAAGATCCTAAAAAAGATGAATTTCGATAATATTCCCATGGAAGGTCCTTTGGAAGCACACTTTCAGGGACAACAACCGTTGCATAGCTTATTGATAACGAAAAATTTGGTTCCTTTAAAGTCTTTATAAAGAAAAACATATAATTACCTGAATCCGGAATGCTCATCATCTGAAGATGATATCCATGACCACAGAAGGTCCGGAACATGAGGAATATCTCCAACCATGAGATTCATCTGTTCCAGTTAGATTTTGTCAGGTATAAGAATCGTGAAAAAAGGAATGTAATGGGAGATCATCATGAGTTTTATGACATACAGTGTCATATATTCAACCCAGACAAAAAACTGATACCTAAATGGAAGAGTGTGAATTTATCAAGAGATTCAAAATTTTATAAACACCCATATTCCAAACCCGTGACTACAATATTAGGTTGAGATTATTACCTCAATTTGCCGATGCTGCTCTTTGCATACTAGGGAGACAACTTCATGGACCAAATCATTGCATGCAAAAAGCGAGGAAATCAGATATTGAACATTATCATGTAGGAACAAATTTTCTTGATTCTCAGCCATTAATCCTTGTAAATCAATCTTGTAAACCACTCAAACAAATAATTCAGAATTGGGAAAAACCGCAAAATTATTTAAGAAAAAACCCAAATTTGTTGAACTTATAGTAAGCCCTGATTGAAGTTGATACCAAAGATGGTTTTTTTGATTAATCTCAGTTTCCATGTGACCTTCTCTGTGTGCTATCAGTGACCTCTTCTGTGTGCTATTAGAATTGAAACAAGAAACTCTGTTTGGGAGTTAGGTTCCCATAGAAATTGAGAACTAGGGTTAGAAAATTAGGGTTTTTTAATTGGGGTTTTATCAATCCTAGCTGTGGTATAAAATCAAGCAGGAATGGCAGAAGAAGACAGAGGGGGAAGGAAGACGAAATGATGAGGAATGAAGAAGAAGAAGAAGAAGAAGAAGAAGATAGGCATAAGGGAGTTAAGGAATAGTCGTGGATGGATTTTGGTCATTCGATAAGGCTGAGGAATGAGGACCTTTGGATTATATATGTTCTACCCAAATTTTCAAGTCTCTCAAAATATCACATGTAAGGGAGAGATTTTGTTCATGCCTATTTTCATCAAAAAAAGTCTCCCAAAATCCCAATAAGTAACAAATCAATGATTTTGAAGTCCATATCTAATAACATGAGTGTTTGAGTGACTTTTAACAAATCTTAATCCAATAACATGGTGTTTTTAGAGAATTTAAAAGACTTAGAAAAAGTCTTTATCCAATAACAAGAGAGTTTGGGAGACTCTTCCATAATATCAAATGACTAACAACATATTTGAAAATTCTCTACAAGTCTTTGTAAATCACATTTAACTACCTCGTAAGATTTTGGTATAACTTTGACTCAAATATGGAAATTATAAAACTGTTTTAAAAATTTCCGTATAAAACATCAAAATAACTTAAATAACAAAGTCATGTCATTTAAAAAGTATTTCCCTTAAAATTTTTATTTTTTTTTATATTTGTCTGTTTTAAAAATATATTTTAATAATCCAGTTGTTGTAAACCGGACGGTCTAGATTTTATGAAAACTATGTAAACGTGATGTAAGAATATTGATAAAATTTCAACCAATCAGGAGCAAGGATTTTATCGACCTACCAACACAAAAGAAGGGTGGATACTATCGTCCGACGTGGAGCAACGGATCGGAACCAATTTTGTTAAAAATTACCGGCCAGAAAATATAAAGGGGTTAATTTGCTTTTCAGTCAATCAGAAGTCGAGATTTTATTAACCGTTCAATAAAAAAAAGAGATTAGTGCAACTTTCAACGTGAAATGATGGATGAGCTGGGTGGTAAGGGTGTTGATGCAATTCCATTTTTACCGGACCGAATTTGTAATGATATCTTTTTATGTGTGTTTTTTACCATTGGTAAATGTAGTTTTTTAATGAAACTATAAGCAATGAAAGTCAACAACCAGGTAAAATATTTTCCATTCTCCATGTATCTTTATCGAAAATTCAGTACGTATTTTAATTCTCCATGTATCTTGATAATCTGCGTGATTGTCAGAGCATCCAGGTCGCTCCTATGAACTTTTATTTCTATCAAGTTCAGTGTCGGCCGGTGGAGATGCCAGCACAGGCTTACATTGGAAAAGGTGCATAAGTAGCTAACAAAATGTAAAAAAAATAGTAACTAAAGTAGCTCACTGCTCATATATGTAGATAGAATTAAAGACTTGATATAAACCTTTACCAAATGTGGATCAAAATTTTAAATATAACCTAACCTATGAAAACCCTTTACAAACTGCAACTGCATTACTTTTTCATTTTATGTATTAAAATGTTACTTTCTTTACAACTAGATCTCACAGAATAAAACCATGGATTCGCAGTACTCTAAGCTTTTCGAGAAATGCACAGAATCTTACAACTTAATACTAGTCTTGTTTTGCTTGATTTTGGTCACTGTATGGTGGTACTTCATACGTTACAAGAAACAAGTTATCGTCCAATGGCCTATTGTAGGTTTGCTCCCGTCGATCATCTGTAACGCACACCGCATCCACGATTGGACCGTCGACATCTCGAAAATCTTTGGTGCGACGATTATCGAGAGAGGACCTTTTTTTGGGCGACTGGAGATTGTATACACATGCGACCCTCGTAATGCTAAGTATATATTTGCTACTAATTACTCTTTAATGACAGACAAGACTACAGGGATGCATTTGATACCTTAGGTGACGGACTCCTCACCGCTACCTCCAATTTTCGGACGGCACAAAGAAGGGTTGCACATATGACGGTTACCTCGAAGATAGTTCGCCATATCATCGCTCATAAAGGCACGAAGATGGCTCAACATGCACTCCTCCCTCTATTATCACATCTCTCTAAAGAATCATCAATTGTGGATTTACAAGATGTGCTCATGAGGTACATGTTTGATACTTCCGTTGACATTATCTTTGGTAAAAAGTCTAATTATGTTTCACCCAGTTTTCCTCAAAACGAGTTTGCGAAAGCCATGGATGATGCATCAGAGGCTATTCTTTATAGGCATGTAATGCCTATTTCTTGGTGGAAGTTGTCCCGACGTTTAAAGATCGGTAGCAACGAAAAGAAGTTGGAGGCAGCAGGGAAAGTTATAGATCGTGACATAGCAGAGTACATCAAAGTTAAAAGAGAAGAAATGGTGCCTCAAGGAACAAAACTAGATGAATATGAAGAAAATGATCTGCTAGAAGTATACATGGGTATTAAAGATGGTGAAAAGGATGAACTGATGTTAGCACAGATGCTCACTGACAAGTTCTTTAGAGACACTTGATTACTTTCCTCATCACCGCACATGATACAACAGCATCCACTCTCTCTTGGTTCTTCTGGTTGATTTTAATAAAACCCATCTGTAGAGGCAAAGATACTAGAAGAACTTGAGATTATCATATCGAAGAAGAATACAGTAGAGAAGCACCCAGTGATCTTTGATGCAGATGACCAAACGGGGATGGTGTATCTTCATGCAGCTCTGTGTGAATCACTAAGACTGTACCATGCGGTTCCTCTCCTTCGAAAAACTTCCACAAGTGATGATGTTCTTCCAGATGGAACAGTCATTTGGCCAGGAATGACTGCTACAATCTCTTGCTACGCCATGGGAAGGATGGAATGGGTATGGGGGAAGGATTGTCTGGAATTCAAGCCGGAGAGATGGATCAGTGAAGATGGGAAGTTAAATCCTGAAGCCTTGTCTAAGTTAGTGTCATTCAGCCTAGGTCCTAGAAATTGTATAGGGAAAGGCATGGCTTTTGTGTTAATGAAATTAGTAGCTTCAGCTGTGATCTAACTACCATGTTGAAGTGTTAAGAGGGTCAGAAAATTGTGCCAGCAGCGGCAATAACCTTAAAAATGATGAATGGTTTAATGGTAAGGGTAAGGGAAAGGGTGTTTCCATAATATTATTGCTAATTTATTTCGCAGGTTAAACGAAACCTGCGCGTGCTGTTATATGGACTATCTGTGGACTGTGGTTCGTGGTATATTTATCTACATTATACCTATTTCGTCGGTGCTAAAATAGATATGCACGAGTTATGAGAAGAATGCATTAATATTGTTGTAAGTAAATGAGATTGGATTGTTAGCCTTTTTTCCATATGGGCTAAAATAAAGGGATATGTGATCCATTAGCCCCATTAGCCCCACTATTCTCTCCCACCTTTAGAAAAACCACCTCACTCTATATCAATCGGTAACTGCTCTATGATGGCTAGGGTTAGTTTTACAGAAAGATAGAAAAACTGAACAGAAGGTCACCAAAACCATTCTCATCCCATATACACCTTCTAAAAGTGAGAAGGAAGGTTTGAAACCAAAGTTCATAGTAACCAAGAAATTAGGGCAAACTCAAAGATTAAAGATCAATGGCTGGAGGTATTTATAATCTCTTTCTTTTGCTTCCGCTTCTAATTCTGTATGTTCATATTGTGATAGAATATACATATTAGGTTTTACATTTGGTATCAAAGCAAGGTTATTACCTCTGCCTTGATTGTAGTAACTTAAGGGTTTTTTTTTGAATTTGGATAGATTTCATGAATTTGTGGTTTCTATTGATTTTGAGAGGGATATCTTTGTTGGTAGTTCTTTAATTAATTCTGTATGTTGGTTGTTTCTTTTCGTTTATAAGATATCCATAGGTTCCCGTCTCTAAAATCCGTGTTAATACACGATTTCATACATATGTTATGTACTTGAAGGAACACGTTCTAGAGTAACATAACCAAGGGCATCTGCTCCTGTATATAATCAGATGAGTCATCCATGACTCAGATTTAGTGTATGGATTGAGAGTCCTACCCATACCAGTAGTATCCTAGAGTTGAAGAAATCGTCAGAAGAATCGTCGTCTGTTAATTCAGGAGGCTTGTAAAAGTACACAGCTTGTGCGTGTACTGCACATAGCTGGTCGAAATTTGATGTCCATAAACACACTTTTGTTGTTTCTTCTGTCGGTTTGACTACCGATGACTCTCTCACTCTAACTTCCATCACCATCCTGATTATTATCTAAAAACAACACAACCTTCAAAACAAAAATGATCGATGCATACAAGCGCATCTTGCACAGAAACAACTGAAATTTACATGAGCAGATACAAAAGTTTCAACTAAAAAAAAAACAAAAAAAACAACAACAACAAGAGAAGCAGAGAAAACTGACCGTAATTAATTGAACGTGAGGCTATTCTGGTATCTTCTCTACAGAGCCATATTGAGGATTTATTATAACAAACTGTAGTTTTTTGTCTTTACTTCTTATGCACTGCCTAATAGAATTCGAAGTAGGGTATAGCTATCGATATTGAGTAAATGCCTGTATCTAACTATTTGTACATGAACACGTTTAACCACTCAAATAGTTCTGTCTTGGAAAAATGGAGACTCAAACTTCTTATTAGTTTGAATTTTGACTTTTGTTGGATGATTATTTGGTTAAGTCAAATCTTTTATTAACGATGATGTATATATTGACATGATCACATGCGTGCAAGTTAGTCAGAAACTAAAACTCTTTGTTATTTGATAACTTGTTTGCTTTGTATGTCTGATAGTTAAAATATTGTTGGTTCATGGAATTGATAGTCTGGTTCTAATGCCGAATCATTGACGACATTATTACTTCCTAACCAGAATTTGAGCTTCTCAAATTCATCCCCGTGAAGTGTTCAATTCCCGTGAAATGCATATGGGGCTTAGTGGATTTGATTTAATGGGCCTAGTAAGTAGTTATTGGGTTAACAATAATGGATATTACTTGGCTGAATTCATTCCGCGAATTCTAGTATGGAACGTTAAGTACACGAAATGAATAAATTCAGACCTCAAATTAAAATGAACATTGGGAATCCAGTCATTATAATATGTTTAATCATATTAATTTTGTTCGAATATATTTGTTGTATCATTATTTGTTGACATGTGCAATGGTTATAAATAATTAGTTTTATATATATATATTTTTATTATGACCATTAGGATTGTACATAAACAAAGAATTATGTCAAGTGATTTAATAATTTTAGTAATTAGAGAGTAGCCACAACATCTCTAGTTATTTAAAATTTTCTTAAGAAATCACATGTGGAAACTAGACATAAATTTGTAATTAATCATATGTAATATGATAAAATATGCCCACATGAAATTTTATTATATTTGTATGATTAATTGGGGTGAAATATTGAATTATGTTTCTTAATCTACCCACAGGAATTAAGGAATGAATATGGTTTAATAGTTTCATCATGTAGTTATGAATCTAATTTGAGTAGGACTTTAGCCCACAGGCAAGTTTTATGTCACTAGATTCATATTTTTTATACATGACTTGCATTGGTAAATCATGATTAAGTTTAAGTCTCAAATTTTTATTTATAAGCATGTATATATTTTTATTTGCAGCAATTTTAACTGGAAACATTTCTGATGTCAATTGTGACATTCCTGCATTAAAGGGTGATAACTATAAGGTGTGGAAAGAAAGAGTGCTTTTACAATTGGGGTGGATGGATATCGACTATGCTATTCGGAAAGACGAACCACCTAGCATAACTGAGACTAGTACTCTAGATGCAGTTGATCTTTATGAAAAATGGGATCGATCTAATCGTCTGTCAGTTATGTTCATAAAGACCAAAATTTGTGCTAGTATTCGGGGTTCTGTCGATAAGCATACTAAGGTTAAAGATCTCCTTAAAGCCATTGATGAACAATTTGTAAGTTCTGACAAAGCTCTTGCTAGCACCTTAATTATGAAGTTTTCATCCATGAGGCACAATGGGTTTAAGAATGTGCGTGATTATATCATGAGCATGAGGGATATTGCGGCCCAACTTAAGGATTTGGAAGTTACCATGTCTGATTCTTTCCTAGTTCATTTCATTTTGTGCACTCTTCCTCCACAATATGGCCCCTTTAAGATATCTTATAACACACATAAGGATAAATGGTCAATTAATGAACTTATGACCATGTGTGTTCAAGAGGAGGGGAGATTGAGGATGGAAGAGGGAGAAAAGGTGAACCTTACTATTGCTTCTTCTTCAAAGAAGAAAAGGGATCACAATAAGGAAAGAGGAAAGCTTTCAGCTAACCAAGGCATAAAGAAGGAGTCTCCGTGTTTCTTTTGTAAAAAGAAGGGACACATGAAGAAGGACTGCATTAAGTTTAAGACTTGGCTTGAGAAGAAAGTAATTTTCTAGCGTTTTATTTATGAATTTAATATGGTTAATATTAATAATACATGGTGGATTGACTATGGTACTACAATCCATGTTTCGAATACCTTTCAGGGTATGAAAAACCTAAGGAAACCAACAAGAAGTGAACATTACATCTATTCAGGAAGTCAGATGAGTTCACATGTGGAAGTTGTTGGGACATGCAGTTTAATTTTAAGTAGTGGTTTTATTTTGCATTTAGAAAAGACATTTTATGTACCAGGTTTCACTAGAAACTTGATTTCAGTTTCAAGACTTGTACCTTTATGAATTTCCTTTAATGTTTCAGATTCTGGTTTCAGTATTCTCAGAAATTCTGAAGTTATTGGTTATGGTTGTCTATCGTCTTTATTTGCAAAATCATATCACTCATAGTTCTATGCATGTTAATATTGGGTTAAAAAGATGTATTATGAATGAGGACTCCTCTATTTTATGGCACCGGAGATTGGGACAGATCTCCATTGAGAAAGTTAAGATATTGGTAAAGGTTGGGTTACTAGGTACTTTAGACTTTACCGATTTTGATACTTGTGTTGGTTGCATTAAGGGAAAGCAAACTAACAAACACAAAATTGATGCCAAGAGAAGTTCAAACCTATTAGAGATCATACACACGGACATTTATTGTCCGCACATGAACGTTTATAATCCGAAATACTTTATCACCTTCATAGATGATTATTCACAATATATGTATCTTTACTTGTTTCGTTCCAAAGACGAAGTTTTGGATGCCTTTAAATTGTTTAAGGTTAAAGTAGAGAAAAAATGTGGTAAGCACATTAAGATTGTGAGATCAGATAGAGGTGGAGAGTACTATAGTAGATTTCTTCATAGCACTAGAATTGTGGAATCAAGAAATGCTAAATTTCTTTAGAATGACTTGATTAGTGGGAGTGATCAATTTCAGGATATTGTTCCTAAAAAAGATAATGATCAACTTCCACCTACTGTTTCAAGTGACAAGTTGATTTTCAACTAATTCTAGTGACTATTTAGTGTATCTGCAAGATTCGGATTGTAATATTTGAGCCGATAATGATCTTATGTTATTTTCACAAGCCATAAATTCTACAGATTCATACTTATGGATCAATGTATATACCTTAAGATCAGTGGGAGACCTTAAGTGATGGATCAATGTATATACCTTAAGTGTAGCACCCATTGTAAAAGATGATTGGTTCAGTTTGGACCAATGCCCCAGGAATGACATTGAAAGGGAACAAATGAAAAATGTTTCATATGCTTCAACTGTTGGTAGCATTATGTATATTCATGTCTATACTAGACCTGACATTTCATATGCCGTTGGAGTATTAGGAAGACATCAGAGTAACCCAGGAATCGATCACTGTAAGGCTGCGAATAAAGTATTGAGAAACCTTAAGGGTACTAAGGATAACATGCTTATATATAAACGAACAAATAGTCTTGAAGTAGTAGGCTAAGTTTGTTTCTTGTTTTGAGAATGCCTCACATGGTGTATGGCTGAAAGGCTTCATATCTGGGCTAAGAGTTGTTGACTCTATTAGCCGACCATTAAGAATGTATTGTGACAACTCAGTTGTTGTTTTATGGCTAAGGATAATTAAAGAGGAAGTCGAAGTAAACACATCGACATAAAGTATCTAGCCGTAAAAGAACGTGTACAAGAAAAGAGTGATCCTTGAACACATTAGCACTGAATTGTTGATAGCTGATCCCTTGACTAAAGGCATGCATATTAAAGAAATCAAGGATCATGTATTAAGGATGAGACTTGGTCCTATTATGTAGTACATTCTTTATGTTTTTTCTGAAGCTTTCATTTAGTTGGATTATTTCTCATTTGGAATTTATGTACGTACTTACTTTAGTTATTTTGTTGAGAAATATCATTACAGTTTGACCTAGAGTAAACATATGGTTTATTCATTAAGTTAAGTGTAAGTGGTGAAAGACTAAGTATATTGTGATACATAGAAGATTAATTCTTGCTCTTAAAGAGAGTTAATCGCCATGATCCGTATATGGAATCTTTCGTGAAATGGATCAAGTGGGAGAATGTTAGCCTTTTTCCCATATGGGCTAAAATAAGGGGAAAAGGGATATGTGATCCATTAGCCCCCTTTATCCCCACTACTCTCTCCCACCTTTAGAAAAACCTCCTCACTCTATATCTATCAGTAACTGCTCTATGATGGCTAGGGTTAGTTTTACAGAAAGATAGAAAAACTGAACAGAGGGTCACCAAAACCATTCTCATCTCATATACACCATCTAAAAGTGAGAAGGAGGGTTTGGAACCAAAGTTCATAGCAACCAAGAAATTAGGGCAAACTCAAAGATTAAAGATCAATGGCTGGAGGTATTTATAATCTCTTTCTTTTGCTTCCGCTTCTAATTCTGTATGTTCATACTGTGATAGAATATACATATTAGGTTTTACATGAATCCCAATTCCATTGATACTCTTACTATTCATAGATACATTCCGATTCCATACTCTTTTAGCTTACTTTAAGAAGCTGGTGTTGATGTTCAAAAACTGGGAGATCTTGCAGTAAGACCTGCAATGAACTGCATTAGAAACAAATTCCCCAGCCAAAATGTGGCAAACCTGATATGCATGGAAGACAGTAGTACCCACCCTTCTTTAATGGCACAAAACTGGAAGTTCATCACAAATTGTTGTGCTACTGATGTGACCATGCAGAATATTGGTGTGCCTATGGTTTCGCGTTGTTATTTTTCTGAGAAGGAAGTTGAAACTCTTTCGCATGTACATTATGCGGCAGTGTGCGACTGGATTTAGTAAACTAGGAAGTGGCTGACGGAGATTTTTAAAATAAAGCCTAATTAATGAAGACTTGGTCTGGACTCACAAATCGAGCTTCTAAAGGGAGGAGTAAGTTGATTAGAGATTTATGGTTATATACGGGAGTGAAGGTTGAAATCTGGTATACTTGGGAACTCACCTGTCTTCAATAATACTCAGGTAACTATGAGTAAACTTGAGAAAGTCCAGGAAAACTTTTTGCGGATGAAAGGAGAGATGCACAAGCCTTCGTCCCTGTGCACAACGCTCATGTGATTTGAGGATTCCTGAATTTTGTTGATGTGAGAAGGAATGTCATACATACAAATACTATTGAATGCTTAGGATGAATAATGACTCCAAATTCAATTCAGCTGTTATTCAACCGGTAACCTTCCAAAACACGAAATACATCACCCCCAACTTTGATAAAACACACCAACAGACTGAAACAGATTACTAACGAACCTACACATGCAGGCAGACCCTAGTATTAAATTACCGACACTGACTAAACCCGGCAAGATTCTGAATAACCAAAATGAAAAAGAAACACATCACTCTAAACCAGAAGAAGAATGATGGCACCACCAACAACAAAAAAACACCAGAATCTAGAGCTTTAACACTCCAATTACTAAATCTGACTATGCTGGCCAGAGAGGTCCTGATGAATACTTGCGATATGTTTACACAACTTTGTGAACTTTAGGCAAAAAAGTGCACACTGAAATCAATGCCATCACCCTCAACAGCAGAAGAATTGGGATCTTCATTTGTGCTACCATTTACACCAGATTCATAATTTTTTTCAAGACAACTTCTCCCCACATTATGTTAGAGAATATCTGAGGGGATATGTGAGAGTTTATTGTTCTTCGGAACTTGAGACAGGGAGTCAATAGCAATCCCACCAGCAATACCATCTTCGAGAATATCTGGGATTTGGAAAAGTTCGTTGTTATTCGGAACTTGAGACAGGGAGCCAATAGCAATCCCACCAGCTATACCATCTTCAAGAATATCTGACTGGAGTTCGTTGTTCTTCGGATCTTGAGACAGGGAGTCAATAGCAATCCCACCAGCTATACCATCTTCCAGCTCATATTTAGATGAATTGTTGTCAGACGTTGCCTTCCCCGTTCTTGATCTTTTCACCTTTTTCAATGGGGTGTTCCCATGTTTCCTATTTTCATCGGTTGAAGTATTGAGATCCCTAATGAGAACAACTTTTTGTTCCTTTGGTGGCTCCTCGTAATTCTTTGAGATAGACTGTTTAGTGATGTGATAAAATATAGTGGTAAAAAGAGGTTCGATTCTCAGACTTGTGAAAATTTAATTTCAGACCTAATTTTAATAAAAGAAAATAAAATAGATTAAAATAAAGATGACTTAAAAATATGGGGAAGAACTAGGATTCATGATTCCACTTTTAACCAATAAATCAAGTGATAGTAATTTTAATCATGCAATTAAAACATTTTAATTTGATTCTAAAGCATTACAAAAATAGATTTTCAAAACAACAACTGTATAACACAAGCATGGAGCATCTAGGGACCTAATCCGAGGCATGCACCATCTAACGGAATCACAATTGCTTAATAAAAATCTTTTAAATCAATTTTCAATCAAGGCAATTAATCATAAATAAATTGCATAAATAAATTAATTAAATACATACCACTTAATTGTTGGAGAAAAAGCTTCCTCCGTCATCCCAGTGATGGTGATTAGCTCATTGTAGAGAAAACACACTCAAAATAATCTTTCATTGCTCAAAAAGTGTTTACAAAGGCTAAAAGGAAGTAACATAACTGATTTGATACGCTTTTAAGCGTTACAGTGAAGTGGTTCAGCGTGTTACAGCAACAGAAAAGCAACAGGAAACAAGCAACTGATACAAGTGTCTCCGTTTAAACAGTTAAGCAGCTTAAACTGCGACTGTTCAGTAACAGTATCAGCGGCAGAATCGTATTGTCGTTTGTCTTCTTCTTCTCCGGCAACAACAGCAGCAGATTCTCTTTGCTATTTATAGCCTTTTCTAACCTTAGGGATCTTCCTTAATTGATAAGGACTCAAAGAAGAGTCCAAATCCAACTTGAATACGTGTTTGATCTTGTTACAGCGTCAATTTTCCTTCTCCGGCTACAACACGGTTTTGAAGCACTTTTCACGGCATAAATCACTATTGCTTGATGTGTTTGATCTTGTTTTGATCTCTTCTTGTCTTTGGATCAAATAGAAGTACCCAAAATCCCTAAAATCACGTACAAATAGTCATCAGAAGTTTCTCTTCGATAAGATTAGGGTTCCCGCCAAAATCGTTTTTTGAAATGTAAAAGGGGGTGCCCCTAATCCAAAGTGTGGGTGCCTTAATCCATTTTCTCGGGTGCCTTTAAAACTTTTCGAGCCAATTTTTCTGCAAATGTTTATTTCTCAAAAATACCTACAAAGACATAAAAAGACATAATAAGTGTAAAATCGAGTACTATCGAAGCAGATATTCGGGCGCAATATAGACACAAAAATGTGCCTATCAAATACCCCCAAACTTACTATTTTGCTAGTCCTCGAGCAAACTAATAAAATAAAATCCTAACTCACTTTCCCAGGAATCGCGACTACATTTAGCATATGCAGTAAGCCGTTAAACCCCTAGGTGTCCCTAGTGGACGAGTGTTGTCTCGTGAGGGTTTACAAGAGGTATACCCATAAAACCTTTACTCTATATTTTAGTAAATCGTGAACGATTAAGGATAGACACTAAACAAGCTATTTAGTTGGTTTACTCAACTCATCGGCTATGGGAATCATTACCCTATATTAGTCCACTTGATGTACACGAGTGTTTACTCAAGCATACTAAAATTCATAAGACAACAGAGCTCTACTCAGATAATTGTTCAACCACAAGACTCGGAATCTATCCCAATTAATCATATGAAAAGATTTAGAAGATGGACATAGAAATATGAAGGTTGCACGTGTTGACTAAGGTGAACGATGTTTCCCATATCTTTCTGAAGGTCAGTGCCAGGATGAATCCTAATAGATTGAGATACATGGTCTTAAACCTAATACTAATATCGACTCAAGTGGTATATACAAGGGTCCCAGCGATCGATTTATTGAAAATAAAACGATAAATATATTGACAACATGATTGGATCAAATTGAATCCAAGCGCATGGTTCTTATCATCATCTTACGTGATAGTTCCCATGGATCATGCGTTCCACGCTTGCTTAGGCGACGGAGACAGGGAGAACACACACATATTGCTATCAAAGTGTCAATATTGTTTGTTTTTTATTATTTTTATTATTATTTTTTTTTCGAATAAAGCAAGAATCGGGCTTGATCTCAAACACTCTATTTCATCCTAGCGGCGATAACAATTTGATACTGGGCCCCACCAAATCACTTAGAGAAACACAAAATTGCAAAAGTAAAAACAGAAAGTGATATGGTCGAGATAGACTCCAAGATGTGGTGACGAATATCATGTTATTTTCTAACACCTGAACTTTGTCCTTTTATGAATAGAGCATTTTAACTGGGTACACCAATTCCTATAGAAAAAGAGCTAAGTTTCTATCTACCTAGAATGGTTAGTGTCACCCTGAAGTGTTCACAAGCTTCTAAATTCTAGAGCTTTATTATTTAACTAAAAAGTTTCTCCCTTACCCCAAACTTAAATCAAACAGTGTCCTCAATGTTTCTAAAGATGAATGATTAAAAATATGAACAAGGAGAAACTGTTACCACTTCAGGAAAAGGAGTTAAGGAAAGATATTACCGTGTTTCATGAGCATGGGTTACCTCCCAAGAAGTGCTAAGTTTAAAGTCTACAGCCAGACTAAGAAAGAATTAGTCACCTCATTCAATCATATAGCAATAATCGGAACAACTGTGGGTCGTCTGAATCAAATAGTGATATTACAAATAAGAGGAAAAAACAACAGGCCAAGAAAATGAACATACCGAGCACACCCTTATCAAGTTTTCTGTTTACAACAACTACTTCTAGTTGTGGTTCAGATTCAGGCTCTATGAAAGGGTCTATATAAAATATTTTCATGGGTTGGATTTCCTCATAGGCAGGATTAACAGGATCAGGTTGTAAAGTCTGGAAAAACTCAAATAAGAACTTAGAAGAACATAATAATAACCTGAATAATTGTGGATCCTCAAAGTCAATCAGATTTGACCCACACAGTTGACTACTATGAAGGTGGTCATTCTTAAGCAAATGTGTCGATTCTAATTTCCTAAAGTAATTAGGCTTAGTATCAAAACTTAATAACTGACACATTTGAAATTCTAACGTTCCCACATATGGAAGAAAATATTTTGGTGGGAAAACAAAGTCAATCTTGGTATTACTATCTAGGTAAACCACATCGACTAGAGGATGGGTTTCTAACAACTGATTTTCTTCCTGGAAGTCAACAGGCTCAGGGAATATAGTTTGAAGATGATCTTGTAAAATGGTAGAGGTACATATGTCAAGTCCCAAGTTAGGGACCTTTCTAAGAGTTAAAGGTAAAGCACAGGGAGAATGATAGTCACCCCCAAACTTAGAATTTTGGGTATCTCTAGATAGACTAGTCACAATTTCCTTAATTTCTAGATCATCAGATTCTCAAAAATTGTCAATTGCTTCTTCTAAGTTATAATCAAGTGGTGCATCCTCACTCATATTTAAAATCTCTACGGGTCTATCTTGGTTATCTACAACTATCGTTTCTAAATCGTTGGACTCTAAAATAGTATTCTCAGGATAAACCCGTTCCTCTAAACCATTATCGGTTTCAAAACAAGAGAGTTCTACATCGTCTAAAACAGTGATATCTCTAGTCAAATCCTCTTCCTTTTGAATAGGTGAATAATCATTAAAATTATTTGAATTTGAACTAGAAATAACAATATCATCGTGAAGCACAACTGGAGTCACAATTTCTTGATCACTCTGCATGTATATTTCAAGTTCTTCACCAATACTATCCTCATCATCATAATAATATGAAGATGTTTTAACCTCGTCTAAATAAGTAGTGTTACCAATTCTATACTCGTCCTCTTGAGGAGGTGAATAAATATCAAGGGTAGCACTATATTGGGAATTAAGATAATATTGAGCAATATTGTTCCTTGCAGAAATTTTATTCATACTTAATACGAACCTATTTTTATCCTCAATCATCTTCTTGTTATTCTCATCTATCAGCTTGAGGGTGTCTTCTAGAGTACGAGTTGGGCTACTAATTGTCACCCCCATACTTAATTTAAGCTCATGTGTTGCCTCAGATAACTTCTTGAGTGATTCTTCTAGAGGTATAATGGGTTCATGATGAGTGATGGGTTAAAATTTCTCTAGGGCATTCCTCCAAGACAAAGAACTCGAATATTGCTCATTTTCATGTTCATAAGACGGGTGCATGTATGAATAGTAATTGAGACCACCTTGGTATGAGGAATAACCCCCAAAAGGTTGGTGATGGTCCTGATTACTATCCATACCATGTTGATAGTACGGATAATGTCTATTTTGAAATTCGGTCGGATATTCATTGTATTGGTCCTCATAATACCAGTTCGACATTTTCTAACAAAAACTTCCTAATATATACAAAATAAACTCTAAAAATAAATCCTACCGGAAGGGGTTCTAAACATACACAAGCAAGAACGACTCAACCAAATCAAACCTATTGAATCTAGCAAACAAAAAGCATGATGGTTCCACTTAGATTGTTTCTAGACCAGCTTCTATTCTTTCAAAAAGCAACTGGTTACAATTTTAGCAAACCTCTCAGAACGATCCGAATTAGATTAAGTCGAAGAGAAACAGGATAAGCTCTAAGGAGCTTTGATAACCCTGTCTCTTTGGCACTTTTCCCTGGGTTACAAGGCGGCTCTAATCAACTTAAAATAATATTCCTGAACTTCGAGTTAGGCTAATAAAGTAACCAGTACAGTCCTTTTGAACGATTTTCCAATAAGCTCGATACCCTATAGTTCTCTTTCTAGTCAAAATTTTAAGGTTTTAGGTTCGCGTTTGGTAACATGTTCCTAAAGCGGGCAAGAAGGAAACGGTGATGAAATCCGAGTCCTTATCTTGTATGGCCAGTTCTTGCCCTTTACTAGAAAGGTAAGTCCGTTTTCAGTTCCTCAACATATATGCATACGAAGGAATACAGTAAACCCACTTGCAGGGGATTCCTGGGTTGATCGAGTCTTACCTCCCGTACCAGACGGGGGATGAATCAGTTGTAGTCTACTCGGGCCACCGACTCCTGTGTCAGTGTGCGAACCCAAGGGGCCGAGACAATATCGTAATTGTCGTCCTTCCCTGTAGCAGTTTATATTTAATAATACCCTTCCGTAGGGTTTAAAAATAAATAAAGTGTTCAAAGTCCCAAAAATAATGTCCAAAAAGTGTCCAAAGAAAGATTAAAGAAATAATACAAATTCCTAATACAATTTTCTAAAAAAAAAAACAAATAAAATAAAATCTAATTAAAAAAAATAAAATCTAACTAATAAAAATCTTCGTCTTGTTTTTCGTTCTTTAAGCTTTAACTTTTAACTCCAAGTCTTATAGCTTTAAATCCAAGTCTTTGGCTCACTTGCTTTTCGATCCAAAATCCAACCTCTAGTAAAAAGAGAAATACCAAAAGAAACGTAAAATAGAACAAAGTAAAATAATAAAACTAAAAATAAATCTAAAAATAAATCTAAACTCTAAACCTAAAAACAAGTCCCCGTCGGCGGCGCCAAAAATTGATGTGATAAAATATAGTGGTAAAAAGAGGTTCGATTCTCAGACTTGTGAAGATTTAATTTCAGACCTAATTTTAATAAAAGAAAATAAAATAGATTAAAATAAAGATGAATTAAAAATATGGGGAAGAACTAGGATTCAGGATTCCACTTTTAACCAATAAATCAAGTGATAGTAATTTTAATCATGCAATTAAAAAAATTTAATTTGATTCTAAAGCATTGCAAAAAATAGATTTTCAAAACAACAACTGTATAACACAAGCATGGAGCATCTATGGACCTAATCCGAGGCATGCACCATCTAACGGAATCACAATTGCTTAATAAAAATCTTTTAAATCAATTTTCAATCAAGGCAATTAATCATAAATAAATTGCATAAATAAATTAATTAAATGCATACCACTTAATTATTGGAGAAAAAGCTTCCCCTGTCATCCTAGTGATGGTGATTAGCTCATTGTAGAGAAAACACACTCAAAATAATCTTCCATTGCTCAAAAAGTGTTTACAAAGGCTAAAAGGAAGTAACACAGCTGATTTGATACGCTTTTAAGCGTTACAGTGAAGTGGTTCAGCGTGTTACAACAGCAGAAAAGCAACATGAAACAAGCAACTGATATAAGTGTCTCCGTTTAAACAGTTAAGCAGCTTAAACTGCGACTGTTCAGCAACAGTATCAGCGACAGAATCGTATTGTCGTCTGTCTTCTTCTTCTCCGGCAACAGCAGCAGCAGCAGAATTGTACGGGAGCTCTCCAAGCTTTTTCCTTCGATTCTCTTTGCTATTTATAGCCTTTTCTAACCCTAGGGATCTTCCTTAATTGATAAGGACTCAAAGAAGAGTCCAAATCCAACTTGAATACGTGTTTGATCTTGTTACAGCGTCAATTTTCCTTCTCCGGCTACAACACGGTTTTGAAGCACTTTTCACGGCATAAATCACTATTGCTTGATGTGTTTGATCTTGTTTTGATCTCTTCTTGTCTTTGGGTCAAATAGAAGTACCCAAAATCCCTAAAATCACGTACAAATAGTCATCAGAAGTTTCTCTTCGATAAGATTAGGGTTCCCGCCAAAATCGGTTTTTGAAATGTAAAAGGGGGTGCCCCCAATCCAAAGTGTGGGTGCCTTAATCCATTTTCCCGGGTGCCTTTAATACTTTTCGAGCCAATTTTTCTGCAAATGTTTATTTCTCAAAAATGCCTACAAAGACATAATAAGTGTAAAATCGAGTACTATCGAAGCAGATATTCGGGCGCAATATAGACAAAAAAATGTGCCTATCATTTAGGCTTCAAAGACTCCATGTTAACAGAGTTGTCCCCTATCCCACAGTCCTTATCAGATCCCTTCTCAAGGCTTGTAGATGGAGCAACAATAGTTCTCACTTTTGGCTTTCTTGACTTTCCAGTTGGAGGCAAGCTTTTACTTGCTTTCTTAGTTTCAAGACTAGGATAGTCTGTATCTAAAGCTTTTTCATGCTTTGATGTTACAGTAACCACATCTCTTGTGCTGTCATCCTTTCCAGCTCCTGAAGATGACAAGCCAGTTTCTCCATCAGAAACCTTAGTTGACTTTTTCTTCTTCTTTCTTGTGTTAGCAACATCCTTAGCCTTTGTATCTACAGAAGCATCAAATAACTTAGCTTCAAATCTAATTCTTGAGATGGCGTAACTGTAGAATTTATTTCTTCTCGAATACTTGCCGGTTTCTTCTTCCTTTTCCTCTTCTCATTGACTAAACTCTCCATCAATTTGACTGCTACACTAGCACATGTGACATGTTCATCGCCCGATAGTTTCTCAAGTAATAAGTCTTCTAAAACAAATATTTCTTCATTATGCCACTTCTTCTCAGCACCAACCTCTTTCATTGATTCTCCAATTGGGTCATGCAAAGAATCGACAATCTCATCTTCATTCACAGCAAGAACTTGTTGACAAGATTCTCCCAAAGGACCTTTAATGTTCTTGGAAACATATTTCACTTTTCTTTCTTATTCTTTGTTTTTTCTTTGCAAGAGATTTCAGGTGTGGAGCTTCACATAATCCGTCTATCGACTGTCCACCCATTTCACCTTGTACAAGCCAACCCTCGTTCAGAATAACATGGTTTGATATTCCGTTGTTGATGTTGGTTTTCTTTATGCAGCTGAAGGTTCATCCTTGCCATCCACCTTTAAATTTGGTAGGCTGTAAGAACCAGGTTCCAAATGAAGTGGGTTTTCTCTAGATACCACTTCTGCATAAAGAAACCATGATTCATTAACTTCATCAAATACACTTTCAACAAACATGGAATCCGATAGATGGTAAAAGCATTGTCTGCGCTCTACATACAAAAATTAGAAAACTAAAATTCAGAACCTCCATGAAAATTACAGGGTTTAGAAACAATTATGCATTTACCAATAACAAGATCATAGATATTACACATACCTTAACTGCATTAACATCTATATTGTCATGCATTGGAAAGCAATCAAGATGTTGAGACATTATTTTTTCTGCATAATCGAACCATAATAATGATGTCAGTAATGGAATAATGCATCAAGAATAGGTATATCTTAAAAATAATGAGTCAATTGAAAATCTTACTTCAACTGAGATAAGTAGATGGAGTAAGTGCACGCTCAGAATTTGTATATTAAAATAGCATCTAAGTTACAAGGGAGTGATCATTACTGCAGACTAAGTTACAAAATATACATAGGCAAGGGAATGAATACACATATCTCTAACATAAACAAAATCCAAACTTTTTATAAATATTTAGGTTTTCAATCAAAACCCTAACTCATGATGAGAGAACTTCAAACAAAAATTGAAATTTATAAGTATGGAAGTAAAAAAAAAAAACATACATTTGAGATGGAATACGATATCATTGTTTGTAATGCTGAGAGAAAAACGGGTCTTGAGATTGGTGTTTATGAAGACTGTGTGATTTGTTTATTCAATGGTAGAACTTGTTTTCACCATTGAAGGAAGTTCAAGAGTTACTATTGCATACAAGACAATAAACTCACAAGAAAAAATGAAGTGGTTCAGCTTGAAGCCTACAACTGCATCCTCTGGGAAAGAGAAGAAAATTGTTATTGTTGTGTTTTCAGAAGAGGTTATTATAATTGCAGTAAATATGGATGGTTTTCTTGCCTTGCCAAATAAACCTAAGTATGCTAAGAATCAGATCCTACTACTATAATAATCAACAGACGAAGGAAAGAAGATTAATGATATTGATCCTCTAATATTTCCTTCTCCACCAACAGTTGAGTCTAATTATGTGTACACTTCTCGAAAGAATGTATATTTAACATGTTAATTTAATTGGTCGATTAGTTAATTGATGATCCTATTATCCTTCCTATTTAGAATCTTAGCCCTTATTATATAACTTACTAAATTAAATAAATAATAAAGATTAAAATATTACACACACATTCGTTAAGGAGTATGCATAAAATCGGACTCCCAACGATTACAGAGATGAGAGGTATAGACTGGGGAATTATATATGGGTTTATCAATGTGCTGTAAAGGCTAGTAGCTTAAGCTGTGTAGTTGCCCTTCTCGAGGATGACTAACTTAACATCACTATTCAGCCACATCATTGTACTCGTTCTCCATATGTCTCTAGTCAGTCTAGACTAGACTTTCTTCCCACCGGCCGGGTGGCTTGCATAGCATTAAATTCACTCTTTTTTTTACGGTTAATTTTTCATAGCTCCTCTCATAGTGCTATTCTTAAAGTTTCAACTTTAGTACATAGTATCAAGCATTAATGGTAGACGAGGTACAACATCATGTTGATGATGTTGCATAAGAAAACATGTTTAGGTCAATTGAACTTTGGTATTTGGATTTTGTCCAATATTAGAGTTTGGTCTAATTTTTAACCAATTTAGAGTTTGGTACCTGAAAATGACGTTGACTGTCTTTGACCGTCAGTGACAAAACTTTTATTAATTTTATGTTATAAATAATAAAATTTACAAGTATACCTTTGAAATGGCTTACGATCCAACGACTTTAATGAATCCATCTAACCAACGGTAAGAGATCAAACACTATTAACATTTAACCCTAATTCTCTATTTCTCTTGCGCCTCCTATTCTCTATTCTCTTCCGACCCTAAATATCCATCTAGCCAACGATAAGAGATAAAGATATTGTTCCAGGAAATATAGAAGTGAGTAACAGAGAAGAATTGAAGAAGATGGTTTCATTATAATTGTTGGGTCATATTGACAAAAACTAATTCGAGTTAGTGAAGATTCAGGTGAAATTGGAGTTGATGCTGCTTGAATGGAAGAGTAGAACATGGGTTCGTTGAGTTTGTGGAGAATTAGGTTTGATTTCGGGGTTTCTAGTGAGGTCTGAAATTAGGGTTTCCCTTCAATTGAATTTTGGGGATTTCTGGATATGAACTGAAATTGTTGTGGAGTAATAGATCGAGAAGATGTTGGTGGTTTCGATTTCGATTGGCAGAGATGAATTAGAATGATTCTAATTAATGGTTTAATGGGTTTTATTTGATTGAGATGGCAGTAATGATGATGTTGTTAATGGAGATAATGAAAATGGCAGATATTGAAGATGGGTTTGTGTTGTTGTTGCTGCTATTGTTGATATGGTAATGATAGAAAGACATGATGGTGGTGGTGGTGGTGGTGGTGGTGGTGGCAGAGAAAATGGGTAGACAGTATATTTTTTCGACAATATTAGTAAAATATAAGGGTATAACAGTAATTATATATAATAATTTGATTTTATATATTGTTTTTAATGATTATTAAACAGAAGTCAAAAGTTAACCGAGTCAACGCGGGTTAACATTATTTTCAGGTACCAAACTCTAAGTTGGTCAAAAGTTAGACCAATTCCTAATGTTGGAGAAAACCCAAGTACCAAAGTCCAATTAACTCAACATATTTATGCATAACACATTAAAATACGAAAACATATTGTATTTAATAACTTTTAAAATGGGTACTAATTCAACTATTTTTAATATTTTAAATATTATTCTTCTACAGTTTTCTAGGTATGTACCATGGTGTAGTAGTCAAGTCATTCTCCGTCGGTACTAGTATAATAGGACAATGTTTTTTTATATAGAAAAAGATGAGGTTTTATGGGACAGTTAGGTCTAGGCGTCTTGCAATGTTTAGCAATAGATAGTACTACCTCCCCTAGTTAGAGCAACTCCACTAATTTTCCAATTATCATCCCACGATGAGATTGGCAAACCTAAAATTTGGGTTGGAAAATTGGCTTTCTGGGATTTTGCCAATCGAGGTTCAAGTTGAATCGATCGATTCAACTTGAGATGATCGAATCTCAACTGCTACCATCCAACGGCTCTTGTTTATCTACTTATAAATTCAAACAATTTCAACTCCAAAATCACATCTTCTTCACTCAAAAATTCTTCTACTTTCAATTCAATCTTAATTTTTTTCCATCTCAATTTATTGATCCCAATTTATGTTCAAAAATATTCAGAAAAAAATGGCAAAAATTGCAACCCAACTTGATTTTTCTAGAGTCATACTAGAAGATGTTATTAGTAAGATATGTAATGGTTAAAAGAAAATAGAGAATGAAAAAAAAAACAAAGAGGTCTAAAAGTTAAAGATGTTAACCAAGTCAAATCTGCAGCTATAAGAAAAAGAAGAATTCAAGACAAGAAAATTGAAGGAAAAGAAAATTTGAAAGTTAACCGTACGACTGGTCACAAAAACCAATGAAAATCTTCTCAAGAACGCATCGAATGGAAGATCCGTCAAATGAAGATAAATAGGAGGCTCAAGATTGTCAGAGATTTTTACTGAAGTGTTTATTTAATTTAAGTTTTTATTGCCCTAGTTTATATCTTGTAAAAGAGCGTATTATATTAAATTAATGTAATGGAGATTAATGTTTTAATATAATTTTAGTAATTCAATCAAATTATTAAGCTTGTTTATTCCTTTTAAAATCAAATTATATTTAATTAAAAATTAAAATTGAATTAGTTTATGTTAAAATCATAAATAGTTGTTTGATTAAACCTAGTTGAAATGTTATGATCCAAATTATAAATTATATAGTCGTTGTCGTTGCAAACTGAGACAATCTGTCTAGGTTGAGCCGACAACGGCTAATTCCTTACAACGGCTATAAAATAGTTCTATAAATTCAACTATCTTCACTTCCAAAATCATAACTTCTCCACCTTTTTTTATGCCCATATGTCTCAACCGTATATTAATATGCCAGAGATTACCATAGGTGGAGATCTTTCTCTTTGTAGAATGTTGTATGTTATCCATGAAGGGATGAGAAACGACGGCAAAATAGTTTAGTGAGTATGAGTTACTAGAGTAGAATCTCTGAAAACTTCTGCAATGACACTGGTAACCCGAATAACCGTAATGTACCTGGATTGTTTTGTCGATTTCAAACTATAAGAAGTGGAGTAAAAGAATTTACAGCTTTAGTCCAGGTTGTTAATCGATATCGAGTAAGGGGGGGAAACTAATGTTGAAGTTGTATTGCGAAATCGAGAAGTATGGCAAAGATGGAAAAAAAATGTGCTTATGAAGCTCATTATAAAATCCTGAAGGATTTTTTGATTGCACGTATGGGATGTGAAAATGTATAGACATTCTACTCCAGAAAAGAAATTGTTATAAATTTTAATTGAATGTGTAATAAAATTAGTAGTTTATATTTATAAATTGATTCTGATTACATAAATAGTTAATTTCCTTAATCTCAATTTCAATTACAAATATTGAATAAAATATAACTACTCATTCCCAGACCAGTTCCTCTCATAAAAGCCCCGGTCTAGGATACTCCCAAATCCTTGAGTTGCTCCTGCAGATTGAGATACATCATCAGATCCAAGGAAATCACAATTCTGAGCTGAAGAGGTGCCAAAGTCTATTTGTCTTCTGTAAACTTGATTAGGATCTTATGGACTAGCCCGACAAAATCCTGATTATGGAGGTTGCATTGGATAATTGAAGATCCTTGTTGTGTATCTCACACTAATTCCTCTTGGGAAGGTTGTGATGTTCCACAAAGTCCGTTAAAATAGGGATTGTTGCTCACGGAATCCGTCAATGCCCGCAATGTTGGTTGTACACACGTTTAGTCAACAGATCTCTTAACTCCATTTGGTTCAAATTGACCAGCACTTCTAAGGTCTCTATTGTTGGTTACGCTAAAGTATAACGAAAGTGCTTGTTTATATCGTTCTTCTGCCAACCAACCTTGTTGGTCAAATAGAACATTATCTCCCATACCGCAAGGTATTCCAAGCAGAAAATACAAATCTAATGGTGTTACTCATGTAAAAACATTAAAATTATTAATTTCATATATGAATCGTACTGGTTGCATAAAAATTATAAATAAAAATATATGACATACCTATTTCAAAGTCTCTATAATGAAATATGTGTATTACACCCCCAATGTTCCAACAACATAGATGGAAATTATGTCGAACGTTCCTTCGCCTTCACATGGTACAAAGTCCTCCAAGGAAATCTATTAACAATAATCTTAGCACCATCAGTAAGTTTTTCATAAACTTCTCTAACTTCAATCCAAGAACCTTTTGGTTTTTGATGCTTAGCATCTCACTCTGTTCTTGAAAATACATGACCTTCAGCCGTGGCTATATCTCAACTAGAAAATACTCTTGGATTTTTATCTTCATCTGAATTTTCTTGTCGAGTCTGTAGAGGTTGACGATACGTATTCCTGAGTGGTTTCCTATTTCTTCTTCGAATAATATTTTGAGATTGAGACATGGTAGAGAATAAGAATTATAAAAGAAGATTTTTATGGAGAAAATATATAGAGAAGATTGTAGAGAATATTGATTTTGGTGTGAGTAGAAAAGATTGAAATTTGGTTGAATTTATAGGGGTGGATTACTATAGTCGTCGGATTTGACCGTTGGGATCAGATCGTTATCGATCCAACCTGAGCTGCTCGGGTTAGGTTGCGCTGAGGCTCGATGCAAGTTGTACCCAGACTCGGCGAAACCTAGGCCGAGGGCTCAGGTTGGCTCGATCGATTCAAATTGAACCGTTTGGCCTATTCCCACTGCACAAAACTGAGTTTGCCTATCCACCTAGCTTGGCATATTAGCAGATTTTCCAATGGCCACTGGAATTGCTCTTAGAAATTCAGAATTCGGCAATGTACGTAACGATAAACATACGAGTATTATTCGGTTTCATAAAAGTTAAATTCGGTCTAAATTCTGATCAATGGTTTGTGATTCGGCTATATATTAGAACGACATACATACGTGTATAATTTAATATATTAATGTGAGTTGGACACTGAATATTCGGCATATATTAATTAATAAAAGAAGAATATTTGACATAATTTTGGATAATATACTATGATTTTATGAACGAAATGAATTATTGTATTTAATATACACAGTTTAACCAACAAAGAGCAATTGGTTCAGTTGTAAGTGCCTAATGTATAAAGCATGGGGTAAAGGGTTTGTCTCCCTTTTATAAAAAAATTTGTGGAAAATCTTATTAAAGAAGTAAATAACAGAAATGAGGAGGTAAATGGCTTAAATGTGGACGTGTCAAAAAAAATATCAAACGAATTAAACAATATTATTCAAGGATTTGTATAATTTGCGGATAATTTGGTAGGTCCATACAAGACGTGTACCATGTTCGGAGTTGGAGTAATACGTTCATTTGATTCGGTTCCGAATAATACGGTAAATTTCACGAATAATATGGTGAATTGCTTACTAGGCTACTTCCGTCCTTAGAAAAGAGATACTACTTCGTTTCATGGATGAGGAACGAGGTGATAAAATTTGTAATTAACCATTGAAAGATTACCTTGGCTAAATTGAGTGTAGTCTGATTATCTTAGGCCTACTAAAGAAGTTAAAATATGTTCATTTAGAAGTAATTTTCAAAACTCCTTACCCACCAACGTTTGTTAATGGTTAATTTATCTTTGATTAATTAGTATCAATTAATTTAATTAATAATTGAATAATCGTGTTAGGTATGAATTTAACTGGTGTTGATTGATCATCAAGATATTTTTCAATTTTTTTGATATTAAGAACAATCGGCCGATAAGGCACTTACACGATGACTGATTGTTCTTGTTGTTCTTGATCCATGAAAAAAAATCAATACAAAATTGGTATATTTTATGGTTGATTGATCATAATCGGCGGATCCTTCACAAGTGTCGATTGATAAGAAAAGGGGAAAAAAACTCGGATACGATAGTTTTTTGCACAAAAATACATCCATAGTCGGTGGATAAGGTTCCCCACATATGCCGATTGTAAAAACCTCAAATTCAAGAGTTTTTTTGCAAAAAATATTTTTCCAGAATAAGTTGATATAAATGCACTTTCAGCCGATTGTAAACATGTCATTTTATTCGATTGTTTTGCTCATAACATCTTTGTCATATGTTGGAATGATCTCATTTTGTTTGGGTTGAACTCATATTTTCAGTCTCTATAAGATAGGGACAAGAATTCCTCAATATGGACAAGTTCAAATTTAATTGGGCAGTGACTGAGCCAGGATCTTTTATTGAGTGGTGCATTATGGAAATAAATTCTACCTTAACTAGCCTTGTTCTTTTTTGTACGCAAATCATAACGGCTTGCATCATACATAATAAAAGAAAAATAATATAAAAAAAATTACTCTATTGTGTTAAGAAAATCAATTGTTCACAATAGCAATGATATAGATATTTCTGAAGATAATAAGAGAAACTAATAATCCACTAAAAAAATAAATAAAAAAGCTTAACACACCTCTAAAGAAAAAGCAAAAATAGATTCATAATTATATTTTCCAGGTTTTCATTTTCTGGAAGGCGTTGTATGATTACCTCATCACTGATTTTCTTAAAAATTGCTCTCTCAATGTATACGATTAAGCAATCATTTAGCCATCCATCCCCCATTCGATTCTGTGGGCGAGATTTATTATGTTCATTGAAAAGGTTATTTTAGTGTAACAATAGAAACTTGTATGATTAATAATAATTTTATAAGATTACATACCTAATTATAAACAACATCATTTCCCGTCTCAACCATTTTCTTCGCTAGACTGCTAATGTCATCCAACTCTTTAAATGCATCATTAAATTTCATATCCATTTCATAAACCTCAAGTTGATTTTCAAGGTCTATGCATTCTTTCTTTGAGAAGTCATTTGGATAGAATTCAACAAGATGAACCAATTTCTCGGTATCAAAAGCAACAAACAAATCTCAGATTTAGGTATTACATACAAACAAGTAATTCAATATTCACTTCATCAAAATGATTGTTGATCATTTCAGCAAGTTTTTTATCTATGCAAACATTAAATAATTCAACTTGGTATTGATGTAAATTTTTTATTACCTGTTTGTATCGTCGTGATCTTTTTGGAGGTACATACTCGTCATTTATCTGAATGATATACATATTGTGTTTTTGACAAAATGAATTAAAATTTTCGAGAAATGATGACCATCCAGAATCTCTCAGTTTCTGCCAGCGCTTTTTAAATAGTTTAACCAAGGTCATGGCGTTTACAGTATCTTGGTCTTTCAGATGTAATGCTTTTGAAATATCATTATTGGTCATCAATGTATCCTTCATTAGATGCAAGTTAAAAACAAAATCGAAAGACGAAAGAACACAAACTAGTTAATAAAAGTAAGGCATCACCCTTTTCTTTTGAACCATTAGCATCTACCAGAACCTCATCAAAAACTTCAATCACAGAAGAAAACATCGTTATTAGTTTCACAAGCGTACTATAATGAGCACTCCAACGTGTATTACAAGGTCATTTGATGTTAATTTCCTAATTAGACCTTAACCAGTTGGTATAATTCACCAATCTCAAGTTGTTTGTGTATTCTCTCAACTTTTTTTTCTCGTAAAATATCACGACGCTTGCATGAAACTCATATAATTTTTGTTGCTCTTACAACGAGAGAGAAAAATGCAGCAATTTATGGAACATCCTCGGCAGTATCAAGAAGAACAAACTGAAGTTGATGTGCGAAACAATGTGTAAGATATACACTCTTGTTTTCTTTCAAAATTTAACAATTTCAATCAATTATACTCACGTTGTATATTACTAGCACCATCATAACCTTTCCCATGCAACTTTGTGATACTCAACCCATGCTTAGTAATTAATTAATCAATTGTTGTTTACAATGAATTGCAGTGGTGTTGGGAACATATATCACTGAAATAAAGTGTTCAACAATACATCCATTCTTCTTAACATATCGTATCAAAACACCCATTTGTTCTTTTACTGATACATCACGAGCTTCATCAATTAAAATTGTAAACAATTCATCTCCTAGATATTTTATGATTTCAGTCACGGTTTCCACTACTTAATAACTAACACATTTGAAATTCATACGCTCCCACATATGGAAGACAATATTCTGGTGGGAAAACAAATTCAATCTTGGTATTATCGCCTAGGTAAACTACATCGATCTGAGGATGGGTTTCTAACAACTAAGCTTCTTTCTGGACATCAACAGGCTCAGGGAATCTAGTTTAAAATGATCTTTTAATATGGTAGAGGTGCAAATGTCAAGTCCTAAGTTAGGGACTTTAAGTAGGGATACTTGACAATCACAAGAATCATCGGTACCCCTAAACTTAGGGTGGACATAACTCTCAGATGGACTAAAAACTATTGATTGGATTTTAGAGTCCTTAAGGTCATAACTACACTCAGCTTCCTCTATAGAAGGAAATAAGGTAGAATTATAAACTGGTAGAAGTTCAAACTTAGCTTTCCATATATTATAAGTGTCCATCAAAGGTGCAAAATATAACAAAGTATTCACCTCATTAATAACACTAGCATCATCAACATCAAATCTAAAGTGATCTAGGAATTTCTCTAATGGATCTTCTAACAAAGTGTTTGCTAATGACTCCTAACTAATGTTCCTATTATGTTCACCTTCAATGCACATGTCATCTAGCTTAGGTGGTTGTTTACTAATATTGAAAATATTCAGCTCAATAGTCATATTACCAAAAGATAAGGTCATAATACCATTTAGACAGTTAATGATCGCATTAGATGTAGCTAAAAATGGGCGACCTAATATCATAGGTATATGATTCTCTGGGTTAGGGACAGGTTGGGTATCAAGGACAACAAAATCTACTGGATAAATAAATTTATCGACCTCAATAAGAACATCCTCTATGACACCACGTGGAATTTTCACAGACCTATCAGCTAATTGCATGTTATCTGATAAGGTTTCAAATCACCAAATCCTAGCTGGAGGTACACATGGTACGGTAGTAAGTTCACACTATCTCCTAATTCAAGTAATGATTTCTCAACACGGTAGTTACCTATTGTGCAAGAAATGGTTGGGGAACCTGGGTCTTTGTACTTATGAGTTGTATTGTTCTGGATAATTGAACTCACATGACTAGCTAGAAAGGTTTTCTTTGGTACACTAACCTTTCGCTTTCGCGTACACATATCCTTAATGAACTTGGCATAAGCAGGAATCTTCCTAATTGCATCTAATAATGGAAGGTTGATCATGACTTGCTTAAAAACCTTCAAAATATCGTTAAAGTTGGATTCCTTCTTTGTTGGTGCTAACAGTTGTGGGAACGGGGCTCTGGACACAAAATCTGGCTTATGAAGAACTACATCGTGCTCTTTAGAGACTTCATTAGTCTCAATAGCTATTGGCTCAGAAGGGTGAACTATAGTAAGTTTACTATCAGACATAGTTACCTTGTTGTCTGCCAGTTTACCATTCCTAAGGGTTCTAATTGCATTCACATGATTTGATCTCACCAGAAGATACTTCATGAACTCCTCTAAGATTGGGTTGGGTCTGACTAGGAAACCTACCTTTTTCTCTTTCTCTCAAAGACTCAGCGATTTGACTAACCTGGGTTCGTAAATCATTAATAGCCTGAGAGTTAGCCTGGATCATCTTTTTATTGTCTTCTGAATTTTGTTCAACTAATTGCTAAAACTCTGTAAAGTTCTGAGTTAATGAGGCGACAGACTCTGCTAAAATCATGATCGTCTTATCTATCGGATTCTGAACTTGCGCCGGTCCAGAAGGATTCTTAGTATAACCAAAACCTGGGGGAACCTTAGAATTACTAGACTGACCTTGACTCTGGCCCTTTGACCAAGAAAGGTTAGGATGGTTTCTCCAACCAGGGTTATAGGTTTCTGAATAAGGGTCAAACTTTTGATGATTATCAAATCTAGTGTTATTATAAAGAGCATGAGCTTAATCTTCAACAGTTTGTCCTTTCCACAATGGCTTGGGATCAATTCCACAACTAGATTGACTCAATTCTAAAGCTTCTAACCTTTTTGATATAGCTGTTATTTTGGCATCTAATTCAAAAGATCCTTCTACCCTATTGACATTTCCTCTACTTTGAAGAATTTTTTTCTGGGGCTCCCTATTGTTTTCCCACTGCTAGGTTTTTTTGGTGAGTTCATTCAAATATGTCATCGCATCATCGACAGTTTGATTTTCAAACCCACCTGTGCATAAAGACTCAACCATGGTTGTTGTCGAATAATCTAAACCCTTGTAGAGGATCTGAACTAGCCTTATTTTTCCTAAACCATGATGAGGATTTTGTGCTAATAAGTCATTGAACCTTTCTAAATACTTATATAAAGATTCTCCCTCTTGTTGAGCAAATGTGCAAATTTGCTGCCTAATAGGTGATATTTTGTGCCTAGGAAAAAACTTCTGGAAAAAAACAGATGTAAGTTGTTCATAGGTTTCAATTGACTCGGAATTCAAATTATATAGCCAAGCTTTGGCTTTGTCTCTTAGTGAAAAAGGAAACAGTCTAAGTTTCAATGCTTCATCATCTAAGTCTTTAATCCTGATGGTACTACATATTTTCTCAAAATCCCTAACATGGAAATAGGGGTTTTCATTTTCTTTCCCTAAGAAGATTGGGAGCATGTGTATGGTCCCAGGTTTCAACTCATAGTTTTCTTCAGTTTCAGCTAACTTGATACATGATGGACGAGAAGTCCTAGTCGGGTTCAACAACGCTTTTAAAGTTGCCATTGCTGGCACTATCAAAGGACTAGTAGTAACTTCTTTACACAGTGTCAAGTTCTCAAAATTGAAATTTCCAAAAACAGGGACCTTATAAGAAGAGTCTTCGAGGTCCTCGTTTCCAGGGACAGAACTACTAGGGTTGTCATTAATAAAACGACCTAGAGTGTCTCTTTTCCAAGCTCGCTCATTGATGACTTCGAGCGGTCTTGGCATACACTAAAAAAAAATAAAAAAAATAAATCACAAGCAAGGATGACTCAACCAAATCAAAACTATCAAATCTAGCAAAAAAAAACAGCTAGTTACAGTTTTAGCAAACCTCTTAGAACGATCTGAATTAGATTAAGTCGAACAGAAACAGGATAAGCTCTAAGGAGATTTGATAACCCTATCTCTTTGGCAACTTTTCCTTTGGTTACAAGGCGTCTCTAATCAACTTAGATAATCTTCTTGAACCTTGAGTTAGGCTAACAAAGTAACCAATACAGTCCTTATGAACGAGGTTCCTGTAAGCTCGTTATTCTATCTGTCTCTTTCTAGTCAAAATTTTAAGGTTTAGGTTCGCGTTTGGTAACGTGTTCCTAAAGCGGGCAAGAAGGAAACAATGATGAAATCCGAGTCCTTATCTTGTATGGCTAGTTCTTGCCCATTACTAGAAAAGTAAATCCGTATTCAATTCCTCAACATATATGCATACGAAGAAATACAGTAAACCCACTTGCAGGGGATTCGTGGGTTGATCGAGTCTTACCTCCCGTACCAGACGGGGGATGAATTGGTTGTAGTCAACTCGGGCCACCGACTCCTATGTCAGTGTACGAACCCGAGGGGACGAGATAATATCGTAATTGTCATCCTTCCTTGTTGCAGTTTATACTTAAATTACCCTTCCGTAGGGTTTAAAAATAATAATGTCCAAAGTCCCAAAATAAAGTCCAAAAGTGTCCAAAAATAAAAGAAAAATTACAGGAATAATCAAAGATTTCCTAATACAATTTTCTAAAAAGAGAAACAAATAAAACCTAAAATAAATAAATTAACGAATTAAAAATAAAGTTCTTTGTCTTCTTTTTCGTTCTTTTAGCTTTAACTTTAACTCCAAGTCTTTAATCACCAAAGTCTTTGGATCAATTTCCTTTTAATCAAAAATTCAAATCTTTTAGCAAAAAGATAAATACACAAAGAAACATAAAATAGAACAAAGTAAAAATAATACTAAAAATAGTATAAAAAAAACTAAAACTCTAAACCTAAAGACAAGTCCGCCTCGGCGGCGCCAAAAATTGATGTAGTTTTTAAATAGTGGTAAAAGATTCCATACTCAGACTTGTAAAGATTTGATTTTTAAACCTAATTTTTAAAACTAAAAATAAAGAAGATTAAAGTAAAATCGATTTCAAATTATGGGAAGGACTGAGACTAAGAATTCCACCATTAGCCAATTTTTCCAGTGATAAAAATCTTGCAACTCGTATATTCAGTTTGTCCAAAATATTGCGAAAGTTAGGTTTTCAAATAATAGTTGTAAATCGAAAGCATGAGACATCAAAATTTCTAAACTCAGTATGACCCATCAAAAGAAAACACAACTAATTGACAAAAACTATTTTTTTTCCAAATTTAATTCAAAGCAAATAATAGTAAAAAAATTGCATAAAAATAATAAAATAAGAATTACTACTTTATTATTAGAAAAGTAGCTTCCTCCGTCGCCCCAGTGATGGTGATTAGCTCATCATGTTGGAAACACTCTCAAAATAATTGTTCGTAGCTCAAAAAGTGTTTACAATGAAGAAATAATAATAACACAGAAGATTTGATACGCTTATAAACGTTACAGAGAGTGTTCTCTGTGTGGCTGAAGAGAATAGAAATAAAGTACGGACTATGGCCGCTTCAGAATTATGAAAGATAATGCAATGGAATCAGCAACTGTTCTCTGGATCCTTATGTTCTTCGTGTTCTTCCACCAGCAGAATTTTTCTCTTTCTTCCTGGAATTTTTTTGGTTTCTTCTGGATGATCTGTTTCTTGATATTCTTTGTTATTTATAGGATTAGCTAACCCTAGAAACCTTTCTTAACCGATAGGGACTCAAAGAAGAGTCCAAATCAAACTCCAAACAGGAAGAGGTTATCCTTTTCCGATAAGAACTTGAATTTTTCAGCCAATTTTTACGAGTGAATCACTTATGAATGACGTGTTTTAACCTTCTTTGATTGCTTCATCACTTGGGTAACTCAGAATCACCCCAAAATCCCTTGAAATTCGCACTTGAAACAACTCAGATACTTTTCTCACGTAAAGAAAATTTTCCCGCTCTTTTCCGGAATTTGAATTTGAATAAAGGGTGTTCCCTATCCATCTGGCGGGTACCTTTATCAATTTTAATTGGTGCCTTTATCACTTTTTGAGACGATTTTTCCACACATATTTATTTCTCGAAAATACCTACAAAGACATAAAAACCCATAATAAGTACAAAATCGAACATTATCAAAATAGATAATCGAGTACAATTTAGACCCAAAACTGTGTCTATCAACGGCCACGAAAGATAATCCTCGACGCAGAAGAACTCAAATAATTTTAAGTGATGAATATTGACGTAGACGGTACTGGTATTTTTCTTCAGTAGATTTTCTTGCAAGCACTGTCTTAAGGTATTGGCTTTTATTAAACAAATCTTGACCCTTTTGATAAATTATATTGTGAGAACTGTTTATGTTCCTAATATGACCTTTTACCCCGTTATAATGATTCCAACTAATAAATCCAACATTTACAAATGCGACATGACCACCTTTTCCAATTACGGGTGGAAATAGATAACAATATATAAGCAAAATAATGCATCTTTAGCCTTTCTATACTCCCAAATGTATTGAAATATTTTTTCGATGTTGAACCCTCGACTTATTTCAGATATTATCTTTTGGGGATATACATGATTCGTAGGATGACATGAACCTTTTAGTAGATAAGCTCTTCGAACCGCATCTTGATCATTCGGATTATAATATGAATTTTTTTTGTCATAAACCTGGATAACAAGAGAAATTTAACAAATATACTTGTATACGATTAACAAATACATGTTTAGATTGTACTTCAAATTGGAGTTGTGCTTAATTACTTGACTGTAATTCGGGTTCGGAAGTCACTTCATTATTATTAATCAATATAGGAGTCAAATCATCTTTTCTCACTCTTTTGTAATACCTCTCTATACCTACTAAGAAAACATTAAATTTTTAACTAAATTTTATATGGCAAAGATTGAATCAAATTACAAAAACATCTTATCGGAAAGATACACCACAAACAATTAACAAGAGTCCCACTAGTAATTTTATATTAAAACATCTAATGGAAACACTATACAAAAAACTACCCGTTAATTGATTAGTATAATATAAAAGTTAAAAAATAATTAACCAAAAGTTCAATCAAAGCTTTTAAAGATTATTGATAAAAGATGATACTCCCTCCGTCCAAGTTATATAGGCATAAAAGAGGTATATCTTAGATTAAGAAAAATATGAGACTTGTAAAAATCTATATAATCTCTTACTCTTTGATGAAAACTAGAAACATTGAATGAATTTTAGTTAATCTCATTATCATACAAATAAGGGTATATATAACAAAACTATCTAGGAATAAAAAACTATGCCTATATAGAACCAAAAACTAAAACTATGCCTATATAACTTGGACGAAGGGAGTATTATCTATAGTTAGATAAATAGCAGGCAGGCAACGTGCATAGAGGTAGTTTTCGGTGATTTTTATTGTTTTCACGATTATCGATAGAAAGAAAAAAAATCCTGACTGATTCGTCTTTTTCTAACTGCTTTTTTAATAGGACGGCTAATGTTTTTTTCCTTTCTTTCACAAGATACTAATTGGGTTTGTTTGAAAGTTTGATGGGTACCACTCCACCAACAACTCAATCCCTAGTCTTGGGTCAAAGGAAGTAAAGTACCACATGCAAAGATGGATCCAAAACCAAGTGGAACTTGTCCAAATTAAGGAATTCATATTTATATCGTGTAGATAATGAAAACATGAGTTCAATTGAAAAATAATGAGGTCATTCCGACGTCGAACCAACAAGTTATAAGAAAAACGGTTGAAGAAAATACCAGGTTTACAATCAGCTTATAAGTGAATTTATATCAACCGATTCTTGTAAAAAAAATTGTATAAAAACTATTGAATTTGAGTTTTTTACAATCGTCATATGTGGAGAACTGATAAGTGCTTAATTCACATGTTTCTAGTGTCGAATCCAGACTTGTTTTAGATATAATTATTTTATATTACTTGTTATTACTCTTGTTTTCTATCTTATGTGTCATATTAGGTGAATCATCCAAAAGGAGCTACAAAGTGTTAGAATGAGAAAGGAAGTAAAGCATTGGAAGTGAAGGAGGATCCAAGACCAAATTATACTTATTCAAATCCATGATTTCTTAATACCATCTTGAATAGAATTTAAAGACGAAGTGAACGCAAAAAGAATGAGGTCATTCCGACACCGGACGAAGAAGTTATGGGCAAAACGAGTTTTGAAAAAGAGAAATTCGGCTACTAATTGTTCAGCTCGAAGCAGCCGAACCTGAAGTATAAAAATCAATATTTCGAAGAGTTTACAAAGATATGTTCGGCTAGTAAGTGTGCCAACCGAATTATCCGAAATTGAGACATATTTGGATGTGAAATTGACTTCTAACTCAAGGAAACTCGGTCCCGGAAGGATTCTAAACCCTAGAAAGAGGAAACTAGAGGGTCAATCATTGAAGACTATAAAAGAATACATCTAAGGCTCAAAATTGACATATTCTAAGTGATCATATCTTGGAGGGAATCTCTACAACCTTCTACCTCTCATACTACAATTCTACATAAAAAACCTAGGGGTTTCCCCTTTAGAGGGAAACTATTCTTCTTTGTATTATGAGTAGTTGATCATTTTGTTGATTAATGATGAATTCAATGTTCTCTCACCCCTTTAACACTACTTTTTGATCTCTTGAGTGCTAATTCCGTCAATCATGAGGGTGTCATCAGAATTGTTAACTCTATCTTGTAGTCTTGTTTGCAGTTGGCACCATTCACTCGACAAAGCAGCAATAGAAACATATCATCATCAACAAGCGGAACATCACAAATTTGAAGCAAGTTTAAGACGTTCAAGGTTTAAAAGCAACAAAATAAAGGAACAATAATTCTATATTTAAGTTGAAGACTAAGTACAAGAGCGAAGAAAAATAAAAAATGTGAGTTTTATGAAGTTTATAAGACCAAGACAATACAAATTGTGAAGAATCAAGTGGTAAAGTCTCTTTCCCACGACCATATTAGTTTCATTTGTTAGTTTGTATTTCAATTTAGTATATATAAAAAAATAAAAAAAATGTTTTATATTGCTGTAGTGTATACTTGTTTTTATATTCATTCAATAAGACCGTGGAGAAGAAGAAATATATAAAGAAGTTTCAAGCAACAAGAAATTGAGGAAAAAAGTTACAAATTGTCAAATTTATTTGAAGTTTAAGAGTTCATCATCAACAGTTGAAGACCGAAGACGTTTCTATTTGCTGTGAGAGTGGTGTTGATTGTAGAACGGGTGAGAAGGTAAGTGAGCATTCACATCCTCGCATAGTAGTTGATTTCCTTTCTTAGAGGTCATCATAAGAAAAACAAAGGGTTCTTTTTGTCCCATGTTCTATGGGATAACTTAATATAATTCGGCAGGTTCCTTTTCTTCACTCCTTCCTACACACATGAGAACCATAAAGTGCGTCTTTTGAGTGTCAATTTCATAAAACCTTATTGGTGAAGAAGAAGTCGAGGCGGAATGCTTATTCAATCGATCTCGAGGTTGGATTCTTTCATATGGTTGGTTTTCTCCTAACTTAAGAGATAAGCATAAGAATAATATTTTTGGCCTTTCTAACTTCTTATTATTAGTGTGCAAAAACTTTATGTCCTCATAGTTCTTTGTATGTTGGCGACTTTGAAGTTGGAGTAGGTTTTATGGGTATACCTCTTGCAAACCCTCACAAGACTATAATTCGTCCACTAGGGACACCTAAGGGTTTAAAGGCTTGTTGCACATGCTAAGTGTAATCGTGTCCTCAACTAAAGGGAGTTGTTGTATTTTAGGTTAGTTTAAATACTAGTTTGCTCGAGGACTAGCAAAAGCTAAGTGTGGGGGTATTTGATAAGTGCTTAATTCACATGTTTCTAGTTTCAAATACATACTTGTTTTAGATATAATTCTTTTATATTACTTGTTATTACTCTTGTTTTCTATCTTATGTGTCATACTAGGTGAATCATACAAAAAGGAGCTACAAAGTATTAGAATGAGCAAGGACGTAATACATTGCAAGTAAAGGAGGATCCAAGACTAAATTCTACTTATTCAAATCCATGTTCTTAATACCATCTTGAAGAAAATTTAAAGACGAAGTGAACGCAAAAAACATGAGGTCATTTCGGCATCGAACGAAGAAGTTATGGGAAAAACGAGTTTTGAAAGACTTGAGTCTACAGGGAGAAGTTCAACTACTAATTGTTCAGCTCAAATCAGCTGAACTTGAATCATAAAAATCAATATTTCGAAGAGTTTACAGATATATGTTCGGCTAGTAAGTGTGCCAACTGAATTAGTCGAACCCGAGACATAGTTGGACACGAAATTGACTTCTAACTCAAGGAAACACGGTCCCGGAAGGATTCTAAACCCTAGAAAGAGGAAACTAGAGGGTCAATCATTGAAGACTATAAAAGAAGACATCTAAAGATCAAACAGGACATCTTTTAAGTAATCATATATTGGAAAGAAATCTCTACAACCTTCTACCTCTCATACTACATTTTTATATCAAAAACCTAGGGTTTACCCCATTAGGGGGAAACCATTCTTCTTTGTATTATGAATAACTAATCCTTTGTATACTAATTCAGTCCACGTTTGGTAACGGCGAAGGACTCCCTAATCATTCTTTTCTTTTTTATTATATTCTTAGTAATTAAACAACCAAGCCCCCTAAAGTATTTGTTTTTATTATAGTTTTTCTAATCTAAATAACATTTCAATTACACAACTCTCTGTGAGAACGATCTTCACTACCGCTTTATTACTAGTTAATTAGTGAGAAATATACTGATTAATTTGTTGCACTTACGACACACATTAGGAACCTTATTCCCCGACGTATTTTTATCCAACAAACTATCGTTTTTGATTTTTTTTTTATCAATCAACACTTGTGGAGGATCTGACGATTGTGATCAATCGACCATGGAAATGAAGAACATATGCTGACTCCGGATTGATGTTCTTCATAGATCAAGAACATCAAGAATAATCGACCATAAAAATGAAGAACATATGCCGAATATTGGTTGATGTTCTTTGTAGATCATGTAAATGCCTTATTGCCGACTGTTCTTGAACCAAAAAAAATTTCAAACTTAAAAAAAAAATTGTTTTCAAAAATGATAATCCAATTTCTGATTGGTTTCAAGAAAAATGAAAATAGATTAAAAATATTAGGGATTGTAATATAAACATAATTTTAATTTGTGTGGATAATTTAGTAGTTTCAGCCTTTTTAGATATTCCTTATCTCTTCACCTAGGTGAAAACAAAATTTAACAGGCCTCAAACTAGCTAGAATTTTTGTATCCGTGTTTTTGTTATAGAAAGCTGATCACATCAGATATTTCTTTTGATCGAAATCGCATCAAGTCACATTAGAAAATGTCAATATCCTCCTAAGATATCACAAGTTGATAATTTGCCAAAAAAATTACCATTACTGACTGAACAAGAAAACTAATAAAAACATACACATGCAGTTTACACTCGTGACTATTATTCTGGTCCTAATCACGGGCAATCTGGTATATTCTAAGATCCTCATTTTAGGAATGGAAGATCCTTTTTCGATAAACACTAAATTAAAAAAATTGAAAATATTTAGTTTGGAAATAAAAAATATAATAGAGCGTGAATTTATTAAAATAAATTATTTTTAGATTAAGCAAAAATTTCACTATATTGATAAATTTAATAATGGTCTTAAAATTCCTACGTGCGTAGATCTAATTGAAAAATTAATTTATGAAGGTTTTCACATTTGGTAAAAATAAACCATTTTGATGTATAAGTAATCTCCAATAGGATGAATTTTTAGTTATAAAATTCGGTGACTAAAAAAAACCCTTTTACCTATGGGTGTTAATGAGCACCCGATTATCCGGAACCAGTCATATTGGTTTCAGCTCCGGGTCATAATATTGAATTCATTAGCACTTTTAGTACCGAGCAAGAAAAATCGTTTCAGAACGGTTAGCTTTTGGTTCCTGATCGGGTATTTCGGTAGGTGCATACCCTTTAGATAATGGGTATCTGAATATATGTCCAGTTTTGTGTATAATTATCCCAGATCTATTTAATTTGACTTCGAATTTATAATATTTTTCAATTATTTTATAATCTAATTATCTATTAAGATATTTTTAAATCAAGATCAGCAAGATTAAGATTTAATTATTTTAAAAAAATATATTCTAAAAACCAATGGCTATCTGAATCCATTAATTTAGTGATGAAAACCGAAACCGTTAGGAAACGAAACCGATTATTTTTAATCAGTTTCGGTTCCTAAGGTATCCGTCCCGGAACCAACCCGTTGATATCTCTACTTTTGGCTAATAAAAGCATGAAAAATATTCATCTAGTTAAATGGAATGCATTTGTGGAAAAAAGAAATTTGATGGCTTAGAAGTGAAGAACTTTAAGAAAATGAACTAGGATTTACTCCAAATAATCTTGGAGATTTTCCGTTTAAGAAAGATACACTTTGCAGAGATATTATCACTGAGAAGTATGGTATTGATGTTGTTGGTTGGATTTTTAAAACTCCAAAATATACTTATGGTAAATTTGTTTGGAATTATGAAGTATATTTCAATCTTTTTGAAGCATATCAAATTTAGAGTCAATAAGGATCTTCATGTAATATTTTAGGATGATAATTGGATTCAAAAGTCTCCTATCAAAACTTGTTATCCTAACCTTTATGCCATGGAAAGAGCAAAACACTTACCTATTGCTGAGATAGGTGGAACAGTTGGCAATATTGTTGTTTGGAATTTCCAATTTATTGGAAGATTGGATGTTGCTGCCAGAATTGAATTAATTCTTCTTTCTTTTGAATTGGCTTCTTTCAAATTTATCAATGATTCTGATAATAAATTATATTGATCTTTATCTCAAAACAAGCAATTTTCAGTCAAATCTATCTATGATAATTTAACATCATAAGATGCTTCTCTTCTCACTAGCTCTATTTTTGCTCATATTTAGAAGCAGAGATTTCCACCTAAAATTAGATACTTTTTGTGGATTATTGCTTAAGGTAGACTTCCTACTAGAGATTTTCTTAAAAGGAGAGGAACTGAGGTGCCAAAAGTTTGTTTATTTTACAATGAGCAAGAAACTAGTTCTCACTTTTCTGGGTTACTTTGGGATGACTTTTTAGGTAAGTTAAAAGTAGTTTTTCTGTTTGTATATGGATGCTCCACCTATCATTCAAGCCTAACACTTTACTCCGCAGAGTAAGAGCATCTCCAATACAAGGGATAAAGATCTTAAAGTAGCATGATACCTAGGATTTAAGATATTTTCAACCAAATTTTTATCTTCAACGTAAAGGTCAAGATCATAAAAAAAAGATAATATGACTAATTGGGGGTGATTAAACTTTTTTCATGACCTTGGGTCTTAAGTCCACATCAACATTTTGTCCCTATAACAACTTGAGGATTGGAGATGAACTTTAGGTAGATAGTTTTTTCTTTATTTTATTTTATCATTAGTAGATGATCATAAAAAAATAAAATAAATAAAACCTCCACTTATGATGACCTTGACCCTTTACATTGGAGATGTTCTAGAACAAATAATCTTTGTTTATGAATGCTCCACCTGTCGTTCAAGCTTAACACTTTACTCGGCAGAATAAAGCAAGTTGTATCGAATTTAATACCCGTAGAAATCATGTGGAACATTTGAAAGGAGAAAAATATTAGAGTGTTTTCTGACAAGAAACATAATGCGAATGCAATGGTCAATAAGGCTATTTTCATCAAGGATTTTGAGTTAGTGAGCTCAACTGATGTTAAGAATTTGGTGTATATATTTTCTTTTTATATATATATATATATATATATTCTGTTTTGGCTTAAGTTGATATAAAACTAATCTCTTTTTTTTTATCAATAAATTTTTTCTTTATCGATTAAAAAATAAATTATAACTTTTTCGTTTGTCGAGTAAAACTTAGTGCAAAATGCAAAATGCCAAATCCATAATCCTCATTCGTTTTAGGATAAAAAATATGAAACACAAGTTACATCATTTCATGCATGCTTAAATACATCAAGTTTAACAAACATGTGACACTATTTTTATTTTCTATTGAATTGCATTCGGTTTTTTACTAAATTTAAGGAGAATGACTAAGGATTTTTTTTCTCTTCATACTTCTCAAGATGATTACTACACTGATCAGAAACACATCGATTTGCATTTTTGATATCCGAAACAAAACATAACTAAAGGACAATTACTTTTGCTGCATTACCTTATAATTAGGGCTGCACAAAAAATCGAAAAACCGATAAAATCGTACCAAACGGAACCAAAAAAGATCGAACCGAGCCGAACCGAATATCTAAATGGTGATGAACAGTTACGAAAAAAAAAACCCGGTTAATTTTGGTTAGTTTTTGGTCCTACCCTAGAACCGAACCAAAAAAAATCGATTAATAATAGCCATTGGATTCAGAGGGGTTTTAGCCGTTGATCTCTAACCCTAATATATAAAAAGAAAAAATCTAGATTTGTTTTATTCTTTCTTCCTGCGCCTCTCTCCGAAATGGTTAAAAAAATGGTTACTACATAATGATGGCTAAAATCCTACCAAAAGGTTTCGTACTCTGTTCATTTGCTAGTGCTTTCTGGGTGCTCGTACGGTAGTATAGATTTCCATTTCTTCGGTATACAGTCTGTTTTCCAAAGATGAAAGGATTAGTATAATCATATATAAGCTAACAAGATGAAGCATTTGAAGTTTCAAACTACTACGTGATATGAGATGTACAGCGTAAAAAATTGAGACTGAACGTAGCCAAATATCAACTATTATTCATTCAGATTTTACCAATTAGTTGATGACATGGAACTGAATTTCTGCAAGTCCAACTTACTAGTAGTTAGATCTTACATCGTTTAATTTTAGTGTTCTCGTTTGGTTTATGTTTCTTCTAGTAAAGGCTAGGGAAAAAATGGTAGAAATGGATTAGGAAGGAATAATGTGTGAATGGAACATGAGTTGGTTGTTTTATTAAAAAAAAAAATCTAAAAATAATCGGTTAAAACCGAAACCGAGACGGTTAAAACCGAACCGAACCAAAAAGCTTAATGGTAACACTCGGTTTTAAAACCGAAAAACCGAGACTCTCGGTTTTGGTAATGATTAGGGCAAAAATCGAACCGAACCGAGCCATGTGCAGCCCTACTTATAATGAACATTTTTATCATTATATTTAGTTTTTTTTTAAAATCCCCATCCGTATGTTTGAGAATTTCGTACTTACATATTGATATTATTATCCAATAACTTTATAGATTTTATATTATATTCAGGAACAAACTGTTGTCACGGCAATTTTATTCTTTACCGATTTGATCTGAATTTACCCCAACTAGCAACCGAGCAAGTATAATCTGACTCACAAGACGAGAAACCGTCCCAGAATTAGCTCAATGAATTTGGCCTGACTCACCTCGTCAATGGTCAGTTCCATATAATCTGAAAAAGTATGTGAACATCATCTCTATATCTCCATCTTACGTCATTTTACACTCACCACAAAACCAATCAATGACGAGTAAGCAAAGTAAAAAGGCCGGTGTTGTACTAGTTATTCTGAGATTCTAACATGTGACACATGCAATTTTCGTGTTGACCATCTCCCAGAGAAAGACTGCGACTTTAACAAGTGCCATTGAAGAAAATAAAGAGAAATAAACAGAGAAGATTAGGGGTTTTGTATGCGTGTTTTAGGTACTCTTTTGATCCAAAATCACGTCACGTCACGTCACGTTACCGTAGAAAATGTTAGTATTTTCACGAGAGGTCACAGGTTGATTAAAAATACTAAATATGGGATAAAAACTATGGTAAAAGAAAAAGGATAAATACGGAACATGACGTGATGTCCATGTCAATATAAGGCTTCACCAAAAATGTATCCCTTGTTATTTTTTTGATAAAAATACGTAATATCTAGGGTTGTATATGGTTTCGGTTAAATTGTTAAACCGAACCGATCCACACCGTTAAAAGGTAAAATCGAACCGAACCATTTATGTAATGGTGTAGGACAATTTTAAGAATGTGTAAACCGGTTTTAGTGGTTTCGGTTTTGGTTTAAGCGTAAAACCGAACCAATACAACGTTGGTAAAACCGTTAATTTATTGTCATTGATATAATCTCTAATACTTAATCTAGACCATTCATTTTACTTATATCAATTCTTTTCGTTAATTCATGAATTCTAATGTTCTCCGTTTTGTTGGTATGGATGTCATATAATTAAAGATTGCAATTTGTTGTTAATGAAGTTTTGTAGTAGCAAATTTCTTTTAAGGTAATAGAAAACAACCTTTAATGTAATAGGATTTATTTTTTATAACTTGCACTGTCAGTTATTTGGAATAAACAAAAATGTCGGGTTTCTAAAACCGGCGGTTTGGAACCGAATCGAGATGATTTGGTTCAAAACCAAACCGTTATTAAATGGTGTGGTACGGTTTCAAATAGGACACAATCAGAATCGTTGGATACGATGGATCCATATCGAACGATTTTTGAAAAATCAGGATTTTGATTCACGAAAATGAAGATTTCTGCATATGGATCTATCATAAATGCTATTATAAGAAAGAGTTTATAGAGATTTACCTTGTAGTTAATACCGGATGATCGAATTTTATTTTGGAAAAGTTAGGGTTAGTGTTTTTAGAATTTGGAAAGTGAGATGGAAATAAAAAGTTTTTTTTTTTTTTTTTTTTTTTTTTATTTATATTTTGTTTGATTTAGAATGTAGTGAAACAAGAAAAGATTTTTCTATTTATATTTTGATTTAAGTATTATGTGTAATTAACGAGCAGAGTGTAGGTTAATATTTTTTACAATAACTAATTACACCCCTTATCCTATTTTCTAGTTGGAAGCAAAATTAAATAGGACCAAAATAATTTATAGATATCCAAATATAGCCAGGTTTAGAAAGTAAAGCGATAATAAACGACCTAATGCGCTTTTCAGAACGATTTTTTAAACCATGTTTTTGGCTAATAAAGACTATGAATCACACCACAAGTTCTGAAATATAAAACGAATCCTGCTTTTAGATATGAAAACGTGATTATACCAAGTTTTCTTTTGCATGATTATAAAATGGCAAAACGATGAGATGAAAAGGAAAACTTGTAGTACATATGGACGGCCTAGTGACTCAATTGCAGCCTGCCAAACACCAACCTCAAATGAAACTCAAATTTGGTGCAAGTAACACGAGACACAGTCCATCACACCTGAATAAAACTTGACCTAAGTTGACTCATGCAGCCCAAGCCTCGTCAATGGTCGGTCAATAATAATCTATATAAGAACACCACCCTCTCTATCCCTCCTCTCCACATTACACCAACAAGACGAAGAGAGATTTTCTAGCACCCACACCACAAAACTTACTATACATAAAAAAGACTTCCAATAACTCCCAAGGATTTAGACGTTCCACATTTGACCACGTAGGCCCTTTTCAGTTGTGGGTCCCACCACCTTAGTCTTACAAAATGTCGAGTCAATAGTTCTACACGAGGAGTTTCCTTAATCAGACGGCTGCGTGTGAATCCAACTATTTATATTGAGAGAGAGAGAGGGTTTAGTTAGGGGTCACATACAGAAGAAGAGGAGGAGAATTTAAGAGAATCTCTTAACATTATCTTCTTCTTCTTCTTTCTTGAATTCATATTCATTAGTTATTTTAAAGATAGATTCTTTGGTTTCTTCATTCACTCTCTTTTTTCTGTTTCTGGGGGTTTGGTGAGAGAGAGAACCCAAAACAAAACTGTTTTCTGTTCTCTCTGAAAATAAATAAAAATGGCAACTTGGGTCTTATCAGAATGTGGTTTAAGACCTTTACCTCGTTTAATACCAAAACCCAGAACAGGATTGTTATCAAACAACAATAGAAGTAGTATTAAGCTGCCTTTGAGTGTGGTTAATAAAAAGATTGAATCAGTTGGTTCAAGAGATCTTAATCAGATTTGGTTCAAGGGGGCAGCATCACCTAATAATAGGACCAGGAGTAAAGATTGGGGATTGAATGTTAGTGCACCATTAAAGGTTGCACCTTTAGATGGCGAAGAAGAAGAAGAAAAGGTGAATGGGTTTGGGAATTCAGAATTTGACCCAAGTGCACCGCCACCATTTGGATTAGCTGAAATAAGAGCTGCTATTCCTAAACATTGTTGGGTTAAGAATCCATGGAAGTCGATGAGTTATGTACTTAGAGATGTTATTGTTGTTTTTGGTTTAGCTGCTACTGCTGCTGCTCTTAATAATTGGATTGTTTGGCCGCTCTATTGGGCTGCTCAAGGAACTATGTTTTGGGCATTATTTGTTCTTGGTCATGACTGGTAAGACTGAATTCCTCAAGACTTTTTTGTTTTTCGATGTTGAATTTAAAATACGCAGAATCTTAATTTAGGATGAAGTCTTGTTTTTTAGGTGTTGAATTTTGAATACTCATTTCTTGGTTTTGATTGAAAAGGATTGGGTTGATATCTATTTTTGCAGTGGTCATGGAAGTTTCTCTAACAACCACAAGTTAAATAGTGTGGTGGGGCATATTCTTCACTCGTCAATTCTTGTACCATACAATGGATGGTATGTTCAATTCTAGTCTTATTTCATGTATTTGTTATCACATGCTTTAGCATCAAGGATAGGAGATTTAGAAAGTACGGTGTTAACCAAATGCGTATTTGTCCACATACAGGAGAATTAGTCATAGGACTCACCATCAAAACCACGGTCACGTCGAGAATGATGAATCATGGCACCCGGTTAGTACTTCTTTGTCTATTACTCTTATGAAAATGAATTCTGCTCAAGGAAAATGCCTTATTGTTTTTTGTCCTGCTTTTTTTTTAAGTTGCCTGAGAAGATTTATAGGAGCCTGAACGCAGCTACAAAGAGTTTGCGCTTTACAGTGCCTTTCCCTCTCCTTGCATATCCATTCTACTTGGTGAGTTTATTGTTGCATTGATGATTGTGGATTACGTATGTTCAGCAATGAAATTAAGACGAATAAAGTTTGATTATTCTTGTTGTTTGATGCGTGGTTGCTTTGCAGTGGAGTAGAAGTCCTGGAAAGACGGGTTCTCACTATGACCCGAACAGTGATTTGTTTGTTCCAAATGAGAGGAAAGATATTATCACCTCCACAGCATGTTGGACAGCAATGGTGGCTTTGCTTGTGGGTTTATCATGTACAATTGGTCCTATGCAAGTGCTTAAGCTCTATGCGGTTCCCTACTGGGTATGCTCACCTTCTTCGCTCCTTGTTGTATATTTGAAGTTTTGAGGTTTCCTCTTACTGCTAGTTATGCCTGGTTATGAAATGATCTCACTTTGATTTTATTTCAAATGCAGATCTTTGTCATGTGGTTGGATTTTGTAACTTACCTACATCACCATGGCCACGAGGAAAAGCTTCCATGGTACCGTGGAAAGGTATTCATTTTTTCTAGACTTTCTCTTAAGTACCCAAAGTTTGCTGAGAATTACCAACTGTTCCAAGTATGACATAGTTTTTGGAATTGAAATACCAAGGATTTAGTACATAAATTGTGGAAGAATTAACGATTTTAGGCAGCTCATAAATGCATGCTTGCAGGGTTAGTGGAATTCTGTTTGAAAATTGTAAGTAATACTTGGTTTTTGAAAATTGTAAGTAATACTTGGTTTGCACTGAACAGGCATGGAGTTACTTAAGAGGAGGCCTTACAACAATTGATCGTGATTATGGTTGGATTAACAACATCCACCATGACATTGGAACTCATGTGATACATCACCTCTTCCCACAAATACCACATTATAACCTTATAGAAGCAGTGAGTATCATTTCTTAAACAAAATGTATGCTGAAAGAAAATTTGAGTTTTTATAATACTAAGATGTTCCTTCATTCTTGACACTGTAGACAGAGGCAGCTAAACCAGTGCTCGGGAAGTATTACCGAGAACCGAAGAAATCTGGACCTATACCATTTCATTTAGTCGATACTCTAGTAGAAAGTTTGAAAAAAGATCATTATGTTAGTGACACAGGGGATATCCTATTCTACCAGACCGACCCTCAACTTGTTGGTACTTCAAAAGAGAAGTCTGCTTAAAGCTGCAAAGACAAGTAAGATTTTTCAAGTTCTTAGATTCTTCATGACAATCCAATTAACTTTTCAACAGTTATGGATGTTTGTAATTCTTCAATGAGGAAGCTCCTGTTCTTCTACACCGGTAGTCTGAAAGAAGTCATTTTCCTTCCAAAACATGGAAAGGAAAAAGTAATTGTTTCGTATAAATGTGATTAGAGTTGATCAATCTACCATTCTTTGTAATACATATACTTCTGTTCAGATTAGAGCAAATCATTGTAATACTATCTATTAGAGCATATGCTAACTGGTATTCAACAAAATGTGTGTTTTACAGTAAAAATCTGTATTGTTTATGTATTTCTTCTTTAGATGGAGACATCAATCACAATATTCAGACAATGTCTTATCTCAATATGTAAATGCTGTGGAGGAGATTGACTTTCATTCTTAAGCCTCCACAGCCACAACGACAACAACCAACAGATAAAAATCAAAAGGAAAAGGACAACGCATGGTCCCATGACTCACATCTTTGTACCCCAACTGAAATGTGAAGCTCTTCAGCCATGGACCATATCAACAATTGGATTTCTGTCTTCTTATTCGTCTATGCATATATGAAATTAGCATGTTGGTTCTCTCCCTGAGATCAGTATCTCATGGAATTCACTACGGACGTGTGATGACATTGATATCCAAGATTGATAGGTTCTTGGGGCAGACTTCTGATATCCAAGGTTGGTAGCTTCTTAATGAGTCTGACCCGCATCGACCATATCAACTCGATCCATTTGTCAGCCTAGATTAGTGTTGCTTACCCCATGGTATCTTTTCATTCCGAGCCTATCAACAAGTGTAGGCTGAAGAAAAAGGCAAGAATTAAGTAAATAAACAGTAGTTGGTCCATTGACACGATTAGGTTGGGGGAATTTAGGATTTAAGCATTTCATGAGCTCATTAGTTAGTTACTACAATTTAAACATAACACATGGCCTTACTTGTGCCCGAGTTGCATTAGAAGCTCATCATCAGTGAACTCTCTTAAACTTCAGACTGCTGATACCCTTTTAGTTTGCAATGAATGGAGATATATTACTACTGGTTCTCCCGCTGAGATCAATATCTGGCTGAATTTACTGCAGACATGAATGATGAAATCCGAGATGGGTCCTTTTGGATGCCATCAGGGCCACAAATGCCACTGCTCACATCAATTCCATGTGGTTTAAGAGTATTAAGGGCTTCACAAACATTCTCTGGATGAATCCCTCCAGCTAAGAGCCATCCATGTTTACTTGTAATATGTGGTAGCTTAAACTTTGTCCAGTTGAATCCTTTACCACTGTAAACACAAAATCAACACTCAGTAAATGGAAGCATTGTGTAAAACAGAAAACCAAAAAGAGATTCAAAAGTATTATCCTCTATGTAATTAGAAAACAGAAAATAAATGATAACACATACATTAAACCCCTCTTCTTCTTCGGTCCAATAGCATCACTATGATTATCCATGGTAATACTATGTTTTAAGTAATAAAAGGCTGAATTTATTGTTTTTAGGTAGAACAAGTAGATTAACCACATACTACATGATCTAAATAATGAGGTGAAAGAGTCTACAGAATCATCATAATCATGATTTCGACTATCCATCTGGATACCTGAACACATATCACCAAACCAAGAAAACTAATGGTATTATCAACCTATTGAGTATTTGAGTCTGTATTAAACTTGATGATACATATTCACAGGGAGACGCCGAAGAAAATATACTTTTTAACTTGTTGGAAGAGAAAATATTAGAATTGCAAAAAAAAATAATATAAATAATATTGCTCTCATACGCACAAATTGGTTGAAGAATGAAAGAAAAAAAATACAAGCAGAAGAAATATTTCTCACCTGCCACCTTTGGCAGAATCAACCAGGATCCAATCTACGAAAGAACAATCTTCATCTGCAATCTGGTTTAGAAGATCTCCATCTTCATTAGAATGAAGCACATAGACTACTCGTCTTTCTTGCTGCACAACCGGAAAAGCATCTCTAGAACAATTTCCATGAAGCTGCATATCTTACACATAGTCATTATCTTAATTTAATCAAATAAACAACACCTTAAATAAAGTTTGACAGTTTTTTACCTGCACAAGGTCAAGTTCTGCTGCATCAGATGCCCTTAATATTGTGTTTGCATCGTCATCTACAAATACACCAACAGCCTCTGCCCCATATGTTTTCGCAACTTTCGAAATCTCTTTAGCAACAGAGAGTGACACTGAACTTTAGACTTGGGCCAAATGATCATTCCGATAAGATTTGCACCTGCTTCTACAGCCATAGCAGCGTCTCTAGCAGATGTGATTCCACACATTTTCACTAATGGTAGATCGCGTCTACAGCTTTCCTGAACAGATGAAATATTAGCAGACTCAGATATCCCTGATTTTATTATACTTGATTTCAACCTGTTTGTTGAGAAGCCCAACTGTTTCCCATTACAACCTGCAAAATTGCCGCCTTCCATTAGAAATATAGCGAGTTTAATGCATTGACCTATGAATAAGGAGTACTATATACACAAAAAATTCGTAAAACAAACTAATAACCTGTTTGAGTATATAGCACATTATTATACATAATAAAGAATCAAGGAATTACCACCATTTTGTGTTATATGAAAGTTCAGAATGTTGGGTTGAACACGATTTCCTGATATCAATCCTGAAAAGCGATACAAACAAGAGTAAACTTACAAAATCATGAAGCTCACATACCAAATTATTAATTAATTAAGTAAAAAGAAAACAAGAGTTTTCAAAAGAATCAATTAATCGCATAATTCTCCAAAGAACAACCATAATGTGTGAAGCAATACCAAACAGATTAATTAGCTTGACAACAACAATTTCATTCTAAAATACATGGAATTGTAGAAGTGCTATAACCGGTTAAAGCTTTCTAAGAAGCAATTTATCAAACACTTAACGTTCAACTATATTCTTCTACCTATTTCCCATTATGAGAATGTATTTGAAGAACTCAAACTATCACCGAAATTATATAAGTATAGAAAGAGGAAGATATAGAGATGGGGTACCTCCTTTAAGCATCTTTGTTTCAATTTTAGGGAAATTCTTCTTCTTTGGTTACACATAGAAGTTTGCTCTGTTTTTTTTCTCTCAGAGAGGAAATAGAGGAAGAAGAAGGTGATATGGGCGTAATCTGGAGTTTTAAGAACGAATTAGAACTGAATTGGGAAAGTACAATAATGTTAGTATACATGTGTAGAGAGGAAACATTAAGATATAAAAAACTCCATTACAGAATCAGACTTTCACATTTCACGGAGAAACTCAAACAGTTCTATGATCAAGTTCATTACTATGACCTCAATTTACCGGAATGATTAAACGATTACAAGGAGAAAGAGCGAGAGATAGAGCCTGCCTGCCGAATCTACTCGAGAGTCCAAACCCTTGTTATCCGAGCAGTGCTTGGTAAACAATTTTCATTTTAGAGGCTCAAATTCTAAGTCTCACCTGTGAACCGATTTTGAATTTAGAGGTTCGAACTCAGTCTCACCTGTGAACCAATTTTGCCCTGTAACGAAGATTGACCAGCGCACGGACCAAAAAATTGCCTCGTAATCTATAATTTACCAATTACCACTTTCACCCAAAATTTATCACGTACACCGATAATTGCCATGTGATACAAAGCCTGTAGTGTAATTCAAATCCAGTAACGCGGCAATCTGCAACCTAACATAAAATCCATCAAATGAACCCTGGTAGAGGACTTACATTTTTATAGAGGGGCTTTTTAAGGTTTTAGGGTACCTTAACAGTTGAAATGGATCCCTGTATTGGGGTTTATATTTTTAATAAAGGGGCTTAATGTTTCAGGGTATCTCAATACTTGGTTAGGGATATCCTATATCAATAACAAAAGTCTATATTACCTTTTCACCTATAAAATTTTTAATTTATCATTCGATCTGTTAAAATCTAAGAAAAAAACTCTAACTATCTAATTCAATTCTTTTTCTTCTTCATTTCAACTCTCATTCTCCATTTTAACTCTCCTTCTCCTTCTCTATCGAAATTCCTCGTATAGAAAATAGCAGTGATGACAATCAAACCAACCTAATCAATAAACTAAAGAAGATCCCATGTTTCTTTTTTCTCCTTTTTGTGATTGATATGTTGTTTGATTGATTGATTCTAAAACTTTTTTAGGTTTTTTTGAAAATTTTACGTTTGGGTTTTCAAAAAAACCCAACCATAAATCCATGTTTGGAAGAAATTACGGTTGGATTTCCAAACGTAACTGGTTTTTCTTTGATTGTATGGTTAAGTTTTTTCAATTACCAACTGTAAAATTACAAAATGAAGATGAAGATGAAACTTTACGGTTGGGTTTTTCAAACGTAAATACTTTACTGAAGAAATTACGGTTGAGTATCAAAATCGAATCCAACCTTAATACTATTTGCGTTTGTGGAATTTTTAGTCGAACTTAACCATAACTGGTGCAATAAATAACATTAAATACCCATGCACATAATGAGTTAGGGTTGAGTTCGATGCTAAAAACCCAACCGTAAAAATGCTATGATTGGGTTTTCGCCACTTTTAAACCGTTTACGGTTAGGTGTTCATCGAAACCAAACCGTAAATATGTCTTATGGTTGGGTTCGAGATGAAAACTCAACCGTAAACTTGCCTTAATCACAATTTTTTTTTTGTACGTACTTTAAGTAAGAAAAAGGCTAAAAGTTTAAGCTAGAATCACTCATTTTGGTTGAGTGAATCAAATCTAGATTTTTTTAAAAAAATTCCAAAAAGTTATCTCTTTTTTCTCCTATTTTTTCTTCCCACCAAAACAAAACATATAAAAATATGATTTAGTTTGATTAAGTATAACATGATTTTATTAGTTTAATCTATTAGCTAATTAGATTAATTATTACTAACTAAACATAGATAATTTAGCCATTATAAAAATATAATGGATAAGTGGTTTTTGAAATTTATAACTAATAACTCTAATTTTTCCTTGTATGAAAAGCCCCTCTATGAATGTGTAAACCCCTATATGAGGGTTTTTTGAAATATGTTAGTTGACAGTCCAAAAATTATACGTAATTTGGAATTTGGTATTGTAACCCAAAATCTAACGCAACATTTAACACAAATTTGCTTCATTAAAAAATGACGAAGGGAATCGGATTACTGACAGGGAATGTATCAAGAAAAAAAAAATCGACTTCTGAAAAACTCTACATAAAAGAGTTTGATTTTTCTTCCTCATCTCAATTTAGAGTTGTTCAAAGATAATTCTGTTGGAGAAAATGAATTTGACATGAATTGTTAAAATTAAAATTGATAGTCTTGGTAGGAATGGATCCTAGGATCAATGGGACACTAGTTCAATTATTGGGTGGAAACATCATTTCCATTTTCACTATTTTGTGAATGAAGAACCTTTAGTTAGTCCCACATTGGACAAACTAGAGATGTGTTCTCCCTTTATAACCACAAAACTTGCAACTAAGGGAGGGCCCTTAGGTTTAGATGCTTTTATGGTTGGGGGAGGACTAAGGCAATGGGCTAGTTGGAGCACACATACTTTTCACACATGTGCGGTGCTTCGCACCGAAGCACGCACGCTTGCGTCTTGCGGTGCTTGCGTATGCCCTATCAAGACTTACTGTTTTTTGTTTATAATTTCCTAAAACAAAATGATTTTTACCGTTTTATTTAACCGTGATTAATGCCAAATCAATTTCGAATTTATTTTCATTAATTCGAATTTATTACTCCCTCAAACTTTTGCCTATAAAAGAAAATGATTTTCTTCATTTCAAACCATCCCAGAGCAGGCTACTATCCCTCGCTCTTTTCCCCTCTTCTTGCTTTGCTTGCGCTTTGCTTGTTTATTTATTTTTCTTATTTTTTTCTTCTCCTAAATTGCTGTTAAGTTCTAGAGGGTTAATTGAGTTGTGCTAATTCAATTAATAACGGACAGTTCTATCCTGGACACAACTTCTCAGTATGGGTATAACATCTCTCATTCTTGAGGAGTACCCGAGAACTATTATGTTAAGGACAATTTGCTGAGCAGGTGGCTCTGTCCAGTTTGTGCATCAACATCAGAGTGCTTTAAATTTTTTCTAACGTAACAGTTTATTCCTGTTTAGTTTTTCCATTGTTACAGAACAACAAATTCTTCGAGCAAAGCAAGGCATTGGAAGTTGAATTATAAGAGGCAAAAATATGAGAAGCAGTAAAAGGCTTATGACAAGAGAAGGCCCCAGTACTAGATGGGTACCTTCTAATTTTCTTTAAAAGATGTTGGAGCTTCCTCAAGCTTGATGTTTGTGATACTTTAAAGGAATTTTTCGATATACTCAGGTTACTAAACTGGTGAAATCATTTATCTTCACCTCATCCCTAAAACACGTCAAGCTGAATTAATTAAAGGTTATATGTCCATTGACATGTTATCAAGCATTTACAAGATTCTCTTAAAATTTCTAGCTTTAAATGGATTATGAATGAGATCATTTCTCACAATCAAACAACTTTTTTTAAAGGTCACCAAATAGTTGATGGAGCCCTCATAGCAAATAAACTTGTAGATCAAAGGTTGTAGGAAAAAGTTTCAGGTCTATTAATGAAACTTGATATGACTAAAGCATTTAATAGACTCAACTGGTTATATTTAAATTCGATCTTACAAGCATCCATATATTTTGCAATTGGGTTTTCTTCTGTATTTCAACTGTGAGTTTTCCAATCTCCATGGATGGCATTATGTTTGGCAGTATAAAAACCATGGGGGACTTAGTCAAGGAGATCCTTTATCCCCTATGATTTTTAAGCCCCAAAGAGTATTATCTTAACTTTGGAAAATAATACTCCATGGATGGTATTATGTTTGGCAGCATTAAAAACTATATGGGACTTAGTCAAGGAGATTCTTTGTCCCCTATAATTTTTAAGCCCCAAAGAATATTATCTTAACTTTGGAAAATAATACTACCTCCGTTTCAACAAAAATGTTACTATTATTTTTTTCATTTTTATTTATTTTTAGATTAAAATGAAAATATGATAGTAACATTTTACTGAAACGAAGGAAATATGCAAGAAGGAAAGATTCACTGGGTGAGGCTGACGAATATAACAAAAATCCTTACTAAAATGTGCTAAACTCTTTATTTGGGGTAAGGACGGTGGTGCTAGGTATTCACTGGGTGGCATGGGAACAATGTACCAAACCTAAGGAATTTGGTGGACTAAGTAACAAAAATCTTGAAGTAATGAATATTATATCTTTGCTCTCTAAATGGGTTATTAGATTCTCACAGGAAAGAGATTCACTTTGGGCTCAAGTAATCTCTTTCAAATTCTCTAATCCCTAATCGAGAAGTCCGGCTCTTATGCTTAATTAGTCGGGCGAATCAAGTTGTTCGATTACCATCTCTAAAGTATACTACCATCTGCTATAAGAACTTGGACTTTCCAATTGGTGATGGAGATGGTATCAGTTTTTGGCTTGATCCTTGGTGCAATGATTTTCTCTTTGCAGTCATTTTCCCCCTTTTTTTTTTATAAGTTATCTGTTAGCAGGGAAAGGTACATCCAAAACCTCATAGTTGATGCAAATAATCCAAGTTGAAACTAACTTTCCAGATAACACTGCATAATGAAGAAGTAAATACACTTTGCACTCTACTGGTCATTCTCCTCTCATCTCTGCTAGACTTTCGACAGTTAAGTAGAAAACATCTACTACCCTTGTTTTTACTGTCAAAGAGTGTTCTTTTTGAATCTTTGTTATAAGATTAGACATACGTGAAAATTTAAGGGTCGGAAAGAAAATTTAGAAGTTCTTACTCTCAGCCACCATTTGTTTTTTCTGGAAAGAAAAGAAAGGAACTCCAGGATTTTTTAGTAGAAAAACCATCTAGTTCAACACCATGCAACCAACATCAAGTCTCTCATCTATGCCTCGTACAAGGTCTTCCATCCTGAACTATCTTTATCTTTTGGAAGATGGATGATCAGTTGGGGTTATCTTCTTATTTGGGATCCACACTAGTGTTTTCGATTCACTTGTGATTCTGTACACACTTTTTCATTTTCTTTTAGTTTGTTGGATGGTGAGAGTTTCGTTTCCCTGATAGCTTTTCTTTTTCTTGTACAACTTCTTTCTTTTTTAATATAATCTCCAGTTAAAGAAAAAAAAAATCTAATGCATGATGGTAAATGGGCAATGTGTTCTAATACTTGGGTCAACATCCCGATATGTACTATGTGAGCCAAATTTTTTGATCATGCGCCTAAAACCAACATTGCATTACCCAAAATCTGCCAGTAAATCAAAATCTGCATTATGACTCAAAATCTACTCACCAATTGAAAACCTTCATTGGGACTTAATAATTCCTTTGTGGCCCAAAATTACTCTAAGAACCAAAATCCGAATCGCGACCTTAAATTTACAACGTAACTCAAATTCGTTTGTGCTTGTGCATACAACCCAAAAGCACCATTGTGACCCAAGATATCATGGGTGACCTAAAATGGGCTTTATAATCTAAACGCATGTATTTTGGGACAAATTCTAACTTATGACTAAAAAATTATCATGTGAGCTAAAGTTAACATTGTATCACAGAAACACCTGATTCGTTATTCCAAATTGCACCCATGAGTAAAAAATTTCCTTGTGACTTATAACATCCATCATAATCAAGTATCTCCAACTGGGATCCAAAATCTGCATGGAATCCAAAATCTACTATGTGTTCTATAATCTAGATTATGACTTAAAATCTATTTCGGAATAAAACTTATTTCATAACTCAAAACCTATTATTGGGCCTGAAAATATATTGTGATTCATGCTCTAAGTTGCACAATCTATATTATCACCTAAAATCTATTTCAGAACAAAATCTATTTGTGATCCACACTCTACATTGCAATTCAAAACCTATCATTGGCCTGAAAATATAACACGTAACCCCAAATTGGGTGTTTTGGGTCAAAACCTTTCTTATAGTTCAAAACGGAAATTAGGCTAAAGCTCTATCCATAAGTTATCCAAATATTAAACCCTTAATTAAAAATAAAATAAATTTAAACTCTAAATTATTAAAAGATATCCATACCCTTATATATATTGTCAAGTCCTTAATTAAAAAATATTTAAATACAAGTCCAAACTATTAAAAGATAGTAAAAAGATGTCCCCACCACTATCACCAACCAGAGCCTCTCACCACCACCACCACCAACCACCACCCACCACCAACCACAACCACCATCACCGATAGGGCTGCACATCGGGTCGGGTGGGTCGGGTTTGGCCCCACCCGCACCCGACCCGCCAGTTGGCGGGTGACTAAAGAATTCACCCGCACCCAACCCGCCGTAGGACGGGTCGGGTCTGACCCGCCATTTCAGCGGGTCGGATGCGGGTCACCCGCCCAGATTCAATGCAAAATTTTTTCCATGATTTGGCTGTTTTTTTGATCCTCACGCGCGCCACCTTATAAACCATTTTAACCAGCATTCGATCATCTTAAAATCTAAGTCCCAACATTCAAAATTATACAATAAAATTAAAGTTTTAATATTCTTAGTTGCAACTGAAATCGAAATCATCTAAGTTCAAGAACTGCAATTCTACGATATTTCCCAACTAGCAACAAGGTCATCTTAGTAGCAGCGCCAGCCAGGTCACCGAATAGGAATCAATCATCATCTATGATGATGGAAGAAGCAGCAAGGTTGCCAAATAGCTCTGCAACAAAAGAAGTAAACAATTAGAATGAAAAAATCAAAAATACCAATAGTAATAATAGTATAAGAAGTTAAGAACCATGAAGTACAAATTATACCCGACTCAAGAACATCAACCTCCTTCTCCTCGACTCCAAGGCTAGAAGAATCTTTGTCAATTGGTGTACGTAGCCAATTTTGTAATAAAATTAATGCCTCAAGTGTTCTAGGCTTTAAGGAACTTCGAAAATGATCCAAAATTCGTTTTCCGGTACTAAAAGTTGATTCAGAAGCAACAGAAGAAACATGTATAACAAATATATCTTTGGCTATGAGTGGCAAAATGTCAAACCTCGCAGAGTTGATCTTCCACCAAAGTAATTTATCAAAAGAAGAATCCTCATTGGTTGGAGAGTAGAAAGGCTCAACCAAGTATCTTTCCACCTCAGATCTCATATGATCCTCCACAATACTCAATTGTCTTTTGCGTTTATTTCTTCCTTCCATATACTTCGCCTTGCTAGAAGCAGAAGAACCTTGAGTAGAAGAGAAGAGAGGCTCCGTTTAGGTACTAAAGGTCGAGACTCGAGAGAGAAACCAGTAGAGAGTCAGAGACACACAGAAGTACAGAAGTAACAGAACAGAAAGGGAGAAGACTAAACATAAGAGACTTTCTTTTCGTATCAAATCAACGGCCAAGATGAAACAACCCTATCTAATCCAAGGGCCAGCAAATAAGGTATTTTCTGGCAGGTTGGGAGGGTGGGTCGGGTGAGAGAAGGTGTCACCCGCACCCGACCCGTTTCTCGGTGGGTAACTAACCCAATTGCATCAGTAACTAACCCAATTGCATACCGAAGTCAAGAAGAGAATCAAACTGAAACTAAAATTTTAGGCCGGAGATTAAAGAAACAAAAATCAGTAATAATAACTCTTTTTAATTAGACCGAAAATTAAAGAATTGAAGTTTCGATGAAGACGAGGGAGAGTGGGGGTAAGACGATTACTCACATCTAACATGATTGAAACTGAAAAAGAAATAAAAATCCTAAAAAAAATTAGGATTTATTCAAAATTAGATTTGATTTATATAAAATGAGTTTGCATATATGAGATTAGGTTATTGATTTCTCGCAGGTTTATGTTTTATTTTTGGTAAGTTTAGGGGATTTTTCTACTATCTGCATCAGTTGAAAGAGGTGAGAGAGAAGGAGATAGAGAGGTGAAGAAGGAAAGAGACGATGAAATAAAACAAAAAAAATATAATTTAGAAAATATGGATTTGTGAGAAATATTTACCAAAAAAAAGGGTGCACGGATGAAGTTTTCCACCCGTGGATTTATGATTAAAAAAAGTGAAAAAAATGAACCTGAGTATAAAGTTCACAAAATAGATACCCTTGCACTTCTTTTTAATATCTATATATTTAAGCCCATTTAAAAACCCCAATAAGTTGTTTAAGTCTATTATGCGTTAATCCCATTTTAAATCCTAATAATATTTAGTTTATTATGATTTAAGATCATTTTAGATCCTAATAAGTCTTTATTACAGTTATATCTATCATGACTTTAATCAATATAAGAAATGACCAATTTGCACTTAACAAACTAAATACTACCTCAGTTTCAGGAAAAGAGTTACTATCATTTTTTTAAATTGACCTATTTTTAGACTAAAATAAAAAAATGATAATAATATTTTTTCAAAAACTGACAAAGTATGTAATTCACTAATACATATAAACTTAATCATTCCGCCAGTATTCGCCTTGTTATATTTTACCGGTTCATCCAGTAATTCACGTGCTCCAATTCTCACTCAATATATAATTTATATAGTTAGGGCTTCATTGTTAAAATTCACGTGTACCTGTGTATAATCACCATATAATTCATGGTATACATACGACGCTGACATCCAATATACGTACAATTCGTGGGTTAATCTTTTAATTTACAAGTTCACATAAACTCAGTATACGTATATTTTCATGTACAATTCATTGATTGGTATACACTCATCTTATGTACAATTTACATATACATATATTTGTTTTTTATTCATCCTTTAAAACTCTAAATGGTAAATGGTATTGAAGTCCACTCTCCCTATTAGCTGAGAAAGGGTAATGGTCCTTATAGCCGAATATCTGAGTAGCCAACTAACTAGCTTGTTTAGTGTTTACCCTTAATCGTTCACGTGTTGCTAAGATCTAGATTCAGGTTTTGTGGGTGTACCTCTTGTAAACCCTCACGAGACAAAACTCGTCCACTAGGGACACCTAGGGGTTTAACGGCTTGCTGCATACGCTAAATGTAGTCGCGATTCCTGCGAAAGTGAGTTAGGATTTTATTTTATTAGTTTGCTCGAGGACTAGCAAAATAGTAAGTTTGGGGGTATTTGATAGGCACATTTTTGTGTATATATTGCGCCCGAATTCTGCTTCGATAGTACTCGATTTTGCACTTAATATGTCTTTTTATGTCTTTGTAGGTATTTCTGAGAAATAAACATTTGCGGAAAAATCGGCTCGAAAAGTGTTAAAGGCACCCGGGAAAAGTGTTAAAGGCACCCCATTCTCATTTCAAAAACAAACTTGGCGGGAACGTGAAGAGGAAGTGTTGTGTACTCTATTCACGTAATTTGTGGGTTGTTTTGAGTTCCAATTTGTTCCAAAAGCTACAAGAGTCCAAGACCAACTCAAACACATCAAGTTAGAGTGATTTACGCCGGAGAATATTGCACAATCATGAATTTGGACGGAAAATTGGATTCCGGCTTGGAATCGGATTTGTGAAGATTTGGATAGATTTTAACGTGTTTGAATGGGTTTGGAAGACTCCATAGGGTTTGTACAACCTATATATACCAAGAGAATTGATTAAAAAGTATCACGGAAGCCTAGAGATCAAAGAAAAGACTCGCCGGAATACTGCCAGCGATCCGGCACGGCCGGCAAGGTGTTCTTCATCAGCTGGAGCCGGAGAAGAAGAGCACGCAACACTTATAAGTGTTGCTGTTCTGTTGCGTAGCTTCTTTACCTTTCTGTTGCCTTATTCCTTTGTGTAACGGCTAAACCTTCACCTGTAACGCTTATATGCGTATCTAATCAGCTGTTTTACACCTATTTCACCATTGTAAGCACTTTTTGAGCAATGAAAGAGTATTTTGAGCATGTTTTCTCCACCATGAGCTAAGTTTATTTACTGGGATGATGGAGGAGGTTTTTCTCTCAATTTTATGTGGTAAGTCTATTTTTAATTAATTATTTACAATTCTTTACTTGTTAAAATTGCATAGTTTTGAAATAGAAAAACGGTTTTCATTCAGTAGTGGTGTTTTTGGTTGATGGGTCATGCTGGGTTGACAACCTCTGATGTCCCATGCTTGTGATTTACCTCTGCTTGTTTGCATAAAAACCTATTTTGACAATATTTGAGCTTAATTTATTTAAAAGAATTGCATGATGAATCACATAAATTGTTGGAAATAACTGATTCCTGATTCCTGGTTTTCTCCATATTTTCTAAAAATCATCTCTAGTTTATTTTCCTGGATTTTATTTAATTAGATTAAGTCAATTATTTTCTAAAATCATTACCTTCACAAGTTCGAGAAACGAACACTTATTTACCACTTTTAAAACTACATCAGGACAGCTTCTCTAGAAGCACAACAACATATCTTAACTGGTAGCTTGATCTCAACACATTTGACTGCATCAACGACTAAATCACAAACCATTGAAAGTATGTGCAGGTAGGATTTGAGCACTTGAAGAACATTTTTCCATATGTTTCCATTGTGTCTAATCTAACTAATTGCCTTATACCATTACAAGGTATATGCTTACACCTAGAATACAACCAAGGACAAACCTTTGATTCATTCCTTCTCTGATCACAAATTGAACGTAGATTTGGTTGTTCTTTCTCTCTAACCTTGCTACTTCTGTTGTTTCTACTATTACTACTACTTGTAGGAGAATATATCACACTTTTGCTCATGTTTTTTTATGTAATTGATTTTTTTCTTATGTTTTGGGTGATGTAGAATTTAGGGTTCATAACTTGTTTATATATAGCTCGAAAAGAAGAATAAAACCGTTACAAAAGAGTGTCAAATCTAGACCGTTGATTTTCCTCTAAGATTATCACATGTGGTAGCCGATCGATGCTAATGATTGCACGTATAAAGCACGTGCTGTGAGTCCTGAGTCGAGTTTATACTGAATCATTGTTCCAACTCGGGCCGACCCAAATGGTTCAGGAGCTAGAATATCTTTTGATATAGCCGATTTAGTGTCATCTGTCCTCTAACACCCGTTAGCCGTTTTTTCAAAAATACGGGACAAAAAAAGTCAAAATTTGAGCATTTTATTAAAATCCAAAAAAATGTGGACATTTTATTATCTACATTTCCACACATGAATATTTTATTAAAAAGCCCAATAATTAAAAACACAAACATCACAAATTCACACTGTTTCAACAATTTAGTTCTAATTTTGTTACTCGTATTAACAAATTTGATATTGGGCTAACTTGGTATCTTGTGATTGAGATATTTGAGTTCATATACTTAAGCTAAACTTTAAATATTTTAAAATTCCTATTACCACAATGACCTTTTACACGTGTCTGGGGATGTACAGTGGCGGTACTAAAGGAGGGTAAGACTTGGCTCTAGCCCGCTTAAGATTTTAGAATTTAAATTCAACCTTTCATTTTATCCATATTTTATGTTTAGTCCTACATAATATTTAAGTTTAGTCCATCTAATAGTTTATATTTGAATAATTTAGCCCATCTAATTTCTAGTATTTATATAATTAAGACCATCTAAGTCCTAGTATTTGTATTAAATCCAATGTTTTAAAAACCGTATCGGGCATCGATCCAGTGAAATTATTGGATAGGATCAACTGGTTCGATCACTGGTTCAACCGGATCACTGGATCAATTATATAAGAGGCTAACCAAACTTCTAACTTATCATTTCAGTGTATTTCCCCAGCAAACTTCTAGAATACGTCCAGAAATAAGAAATTATCGGTTCTTAAAAAGAGTTGATGCATTTGAAGTTTAAAACGTCAAAATAAACCATCACAATTGTTTATCAGTACTAATTTCACAATTGACTCATGTCTCAGTCTTCCCTCTTCCCATCTTGGACTTCGAATGTATTGTTGATGTATCATCTGGTGAATTGGACGATGCCAATTGAATGTTTATTGCAATAAAGATCAAGTATATGTAGTTTAATAAAACAACTACAATCAAAAGTGTGAGAAAGCAAAGCTAAAATTAAGAGTAGCAAAAGTGAATGCAAATACAAGACGGATAATTGAATTGACATAAGAATCAAATTATATATAAACTAAATAATTATACACTAATTACAATTGAAGTTGGAATAAAATGTTCCACACTTCTGCTGTTTTTAGGGTAAATTAGGGCAAATGGGTTAAAAGTAGAAACAAAAAAGATCATAAAAAAATTAAAATTAAATGGTATAAACTTGCATACCTTAGGAATTGAAATTGATCACAACAACGATTTTGAATTTCCATTTACTCTTTTAGTTTAGGTTTCACTTCTAGAAGAGTCTGAATATCTTGATCTTCTTAATAATTGATTTTCTTATATGAGATCCTCCATAGTTGCTTCAAAAATCAGCATAAATATTAATTCTCTGTTGGAAATAAAAAACTACCCCCAAATATTTGAGTCGATCGCCGAGAGAAAAAAAGATTAAAAATAAAAGAAGAAAAAAATTGGATATGAAAACTATCGGATGAACCGGGTAATAACCCAGTTGGAACAGTTGATTTACCGGTTGGACCGATCGATTCATTCGATTCATTGAGTTTTTTAATATATTATTAGGTAAAGGGTGACCCAATCCTTTTTTTTCGATTGGTTCACTACATCACCAATTGAATCGGCCGGTCTGATCCGATTTTTAAAACATCGATCAAATCTCTAGCTCTTTACATAATACATATATTTTATAAAAAAAAAACTCTTATATAAGAGTTCATATTGGATTTTTCTCTTCTTTATAGTATTCAAATATAACAACAATCAATACCCAAAATTACAAAAACTTAATATTTAAAAAAACAAATTATCGAATTTGTGGGCAATAAACCACATTTATAAAAAAAAAAAATTTAACCCCCTCACTATCTGCTCCTGATTCCGCGGCTGGGGCACATCCAAACTACCCTGCTTCCGTCATTGCCCAATAACTAAAGACAAATCAAGCTGCAGTTTCACCGGAAAATCTTAGGTATGTGCAGTAAGATTCTCATAATTTCTAGTGTGGATTTGATGGCATGTAATTCATAAAAGAAAATTTTGGGTCAAAGGTTTGAAGCTTACTATTGACTCCTACCTATAACAACAAAATTAGATAAAGAAACGACTAAACATACAGCAGATGGTCGGTTTTAAAACTGTAGACGAGTGTTTCCATTTCTTCTCTCTCCCTAAACAGTGACGCAGGCCTATTCAATAATTATTGTGTGTTTTAGAATTTCAGAACAAAACCTGACTTCCAACAGTTTTTATAGTCAGAAAAGAAAGAAGAGAATTCAACATAAATACTTTGAATAACCAACACAAAGCCTTACTAAAGTCAGCAAATCCGGCCTTTATTATTACCTCTTTTTCTATCTCCATTTCAATCCAAAAACTAACAACATGGTCCCACTCCTAGTCCCTGACAACAACAAAAGCTGGTCTCTCTTATCTATCTTGCCCCACAACAAAGGTAAAGCTCCTTAATCTACTATGTGCAAAATTCAAACAAAACCATTAACTTAGAGGCCCTCACATTGAAGATAGATGGCCGGCCCTTAACTCATCCCCTTGCATGTCACTGTTGTTTTCCGTTGAAGCTACCTAGTATTTTCTGTTGCTTTTTTGGTTGTTGTTTTTCATTACAAGAAAGGAAAAAGATTTTACATATCATTTAACCGAACACTATTTATACATAGATTAGCGATATTACACATTCGACTGTCCGATAAATATATATTTTTAAATTATCAGATTTAATATTATAGAGATGTATATAAATAAATATGAAATCTGACGGCTTTAAAAAACATGTTTACATGATCGTTATGCATTTGAGTGTAAGAGTGCGTAGAAAAGTTTCATCGTCTATGATTAACCGGTAAATTAGAATCTAGCTATTTATATACCGAGTCATCAGGCAAAGACTAGCTGAGATTCCGTTAAAATCTCGCCGAGATGAATCGGATTAGGCTGAGATGAACTCGATCAGGCCGAGATTTCCAATAAAATTTTGGATTGCCAAAATTATATAGATCATCATCTTGTTTGGATGCTGAGACTGAAAATCCTGACGAGATCTCGGATGAAATTGACTACAGACGTATGTGACGTATGTCCTTATTTACCACATATATGTCTATATGCCATCTCTTTTATTAACATTTGATCAATCTCTACATATTATAAGTAACACCTAGAGTAGTCTACAACTACTAGTACTTAATGACATTCAAATTGTCTTTGATTAGTAAAAGCCCGCTCAACTGTCCTACTCTCACTCCTAGACACTCATTTCTCATGACAAAACAGTGATGACAATTGACATGCTTTTTCCCCTTCAGTGTCTCTTTTATTCAAATCCCTGTTACTTACCTTTTATCATCTCTTCCTTGGTATTCAAAACGACTTAAACCTAAAAAAACTCCATTCCACTATTTTCTTTCACATTCTTTAGTTTCCTTCTCTTCATTTTGTTTCCAAATGAAGATATCTTTTTCCTTGTCATCTTCACCTTCAACTTCTTCAACTTCAATTTCTTCAGATACAAACTTACGCAACTCTCAGAATGTCACAACCAAGTGTTTCTCTAGTATTATACGTCGTTTTCTGGGCGTCGGCAGTTTCCGCACGCACCCATTCGATTGCATTAAAGAACCAAATCAAGTCCTACATGATGATGATTTCACATTGCATGATGAGAAGACTCAAACTGCTCTATCAACACCAGGGTTGGTTGCTAGACTAATGGGCTTAGAAACAATGCCAGAGTTGGAATTGATGAAGACTGAGAAGAAAAAGAATCCAGAGTCAATTGGTCGAAGCCGGTCGACAAACTCAGTCGATTTCTCGGCTAAAGTAGACCAGAAACATCGGAAACACCGGCGGGTTAAGTCTTCGTCGTCGTTTCTAGAAATGCCGGAATTTTTTGAGCTAGAAAATGATGAATTCTTGCTTCTTACGTTCGAAAATGTTGGAGAAGAACGTAAGGAGAGAGTGAAATGTGATTTCAACAAGAATGGAAGACTACAGAGAAGGATTAAAACTAGAAATGATCTGGGTTTAGTTCATCCACTTAAAGAGATATCTGATAACGGATCGAAATTAACAAAAGCGAAAAATCGAAAGAGTAGTTTACAGAATAATGTTGAAGTACTACCAGAGTTAGAAAATTGGAGTCCCAATTCTGTTCTTAATCTTGATGAATTCCAACTCGACAATGATTCTTCCCTCTCAGGTAACTTTTCTTTATTTGTTTTTTTTTTCAGAATTCAAATCTTAAATTTCAAAAAGCAATCTTTTTAAGCATTTTGTTGTTATGTTCTAACAGAAGAAGAATTGAAGGAGAGGAATTCAAATTCGAGACGAAAACTGTCGACGGACATCACGAGTTCAGACTACACGTCTCAGCATTTTACTCACATTCCGGTCACCAACATTTCGGAATCGAGAACAAACGGTGTCCAATGTAGTATTGAATTAACAAAGTCAGAATTTAGTGCTAATGGTAACTGCAAAGAAATGTGGCAACAAGTATGCAAATTGACAGAAGATGACATGAAAACAACAACTTGGTTACGAAAACAAGTAGAAAGAATGGAAGAATCGGAAGAGATTGGAGCCGAGTTTGGACAAGAAATTTTCGACCGTCTTTTACAAGAGATTGTAATAGAAGTTGGTGAATTTGCAGATTTTGCATTATTTTAGTTATTATCATATAAATGTACTAAGTAACCAAAATGAAATTGTGAATAAACCTTAACATTAATCTTACTGGTTTTTACTCATCTTTGTTAACTATGCTCCGCAACAAGGTGTCGAGTTCGCACTCATAGACTATAAGAAATGGTGAAATCGAACACAGTATTTAGTATCTGTGCAATGTGGAAGCCACTAGAGTACGTACATTGTCTGATGTCAACCAACGAATATTGACGTAGGTGGTTAATTAGGCTGATTAAATTCTAATTATACAATGATTTAAAATTTGAAATGAGCCTAACGTTCACCAAAAAGTTAGATTTGGGACCGTTGGAGTATTACATATAAGGCTGGATTGAAAAGTAGGTCTCCATTAAAGACATGATAAGTAGCTCTGTAGCTACAAACAATGGCAAACAGCAAGCAACGAGAAAACGAGTTGTGCTGATCAGTGACTGATCACACTGCTCAATAACACAATGTACAGAACATTGTCGAAGTAGGATTCGGGCCTCGGGCCTCCATTCTGTGGTTTTTTTTTCTCATGTCCATAGGAGGTGTTTGTCTCTTATGCACGTAGTTAAGACTCGAGAGTTAGTTGCATTTGCATGGAAGTATTTGGCAAAAAGTTCATGCGTTTACTTAATACTATTCACCCAAATTAATGGTATGTCCAGATAACCTTCAACCTTTTAGCTAACAACTGAGACTTCCAAACACTCAACAACTGGTGGTCTCCAACTCCAACTTCTACGGTTTACTTTCAGTACAATCCGGAATTCCCTTTAAACGAAACATATAATCATTAACATCCCTACATATGAACATGTGCATAGAACTGCTTGAACTCAACTCATTCGGGGATCGAATAAGGGACTTTGCACCTCAACCACGGCCATAAAGTGTTAAAAGAGCTACCTCCTGGAGTGGAGAGAAAAGGGGAGCAGTCCTATTAGCTTATCCGCTCACCAACCACCAACTTTAATTAGTCTAAATATATGCATATTCCTCTAAAGAGTATATATTTGTTATGTTTATTTAATTGGTTGATTAGTTAACTGATGACACAATTACCCTCTATGTTTAAAATCTCGACCATAATTATATAACTCCCTAAATTAAATCAATAATGGATATAAAATGTTACGTGCACACTCGTTAAGGAGTGTACATAAAATCGGACTCTATATTTTATACCACTCTTAAATCCAACAAAATCGGACTCTTATTTTATACCACCCTTAAATCCAACAAAATCGGACTCTATAATTTATACCACCCTTAAATCGGACTCTATATTTTATAAAAGGTGGGTAAGGGGCATTCATCGACTGCACCTCTAGTGATGCATCCTCAAGCATGCATCACGGCATAATAGTGCCTTAGCACTATAATGCATTCTTGGGTATGCAACATACGGTCAGTGATGCATTCTCAACCATGCATCACGGCATAATAGTGCCTTAGCACTATAATACATTCTCGGGTAAGCAATATTTGTTAATATTGCATGCCTTAGTAAAGGCCAAGCATAATGATGTCATAGCATCATAATGCTCCCACTTGTAAGCAACATAGGTAAATGTTGCATTTCGGAGTAAGGGACAAGCCTAGCATCATAATGCTAAGTTGATATTACAACCAAGCCAAGCGAATGCACTCACACCTTGATGTATTCCTGAGTACGCTTTATAAGCTTGAGATGAATCTTCATCATATACAATGATGCATCCTTGGGTAAACGCCATGCGAAAAATACGGGTGTTACACTATTACACCCTTAAAAGAAATTTGTCCCGAAGTTCAACTCAAAAAGATGCACTATTGTGGACAAGTTTCATCGATTTGGATTTTTTTGCGCATATGTCCCGTACCATATTATGACCTTATGAGCATACTTCCCATACCGCACACCCAGAAATCCTAATAGGGTCCACATTTGTTGCAAACATCGATTAAGATCCCATAAGCATACGTGATACTGTATGCCCATGGATTCCAAAAGGTTTACAATACTACCAAGAAAATTGATTTGGATTCCTAAACATATGTCCCATACCATATGCTCAAGAATACAAAAGGATTTCTCAACACGAGATCCTAAGTGCACGTCCAATACCATAACACTTAGGAGTCCCCAAAGTTCAAGACTGTTGAAAAGGGTCTTGAATATGACAAGCAAACTTTAATGTAGTACTGTGGGGACCAATTTAAATTGCCAGTGTAGTCGGATGCAAGCCTACCGTTACAGCTAACGGTCTTCCTGTTACCACTCGTAAGTGGGAGCTAGCAGTCCTGACATCATACACCGTCCCAGCGACGGGTGGGGATGATCAGTCCCGTTGTCTACCACCATTCCAACGACGGTCTTCCGGGTTACCAACAGTATAGTAAAAGAGCCTAATAAGGCCTGGCAAACACACAGTACACTCGAGCGTATCTAGCACGATTCTGCAAAGTAACTGGCCTAGCAAAGAGTATCCTTAACAGTTGGCCTACTCTTCCAAATTTTTCCTATTTATTTTGAAGGTAAATTTCGTAGTCATATTACAATATACTCAATCATGAGTCCAAAACGCACAGTCCCTAGTGTTTTGTCGGAACTTGCTTTGATACCAACTGTGACGGACCGGGAAATTCCGCCCACGGCGCTATGCGCCACGCAGGCCAGAACTCCCTGATACGCCACATAAAAGGACGGTGACCGTGAATTAAATCTTCATTTATCGCTAGGAAAATCGACTAAGCATGCTTTGCAAGCATGATACTCGAAACATAGGTTTTATACCGTTCCAACTCACCCTTGTTCTGCAAAAGGGTCCAAGGACATAAAAGCCAATGATGATGCCTTTGGCACACATCACCTACTTGCCAGCATTGTCCAGGCCTAAATCATGCCTTTGACTAGCACATATCCCATTATAGACCTACTTTCCCGTTTTCTTTAACTCTTCTTCGAATAACCGCTGGGTGCATGCACTGATCTTGTTCTTGCCAAGAGTGCAGCAACCAAGCATATACCATCCATGTCGTATTGATTGATAGGAAGTATGAACATCCACTAAATGGAATGCAACTATCTCATCGAGTATGGCAATGATCATCTCTTGCCTAGCCTCGCCAAGCCAGATGATATGAGTTACCAAAGTGTCGCAATCATCTCCAAATTAGATGATATGAATGACAAAATGTTGTACATCAAGCATGACCATAGTTCATCCGAAAAGGGTCATTTCGAATGGGACAAGCAACATAAGCCTTTTTAGACAAAGCCAACATTGATTCCAAAGGCCAATCGTTTTGAAAGGATATGCTTAGGCATACACAATCCGAGTAACCAATTTCCAACTTGATGTAGCAAGGCCAAAGGACAAGCAAAGCCTAGTCCATATAGGCCAAGGGACTTTCGCAAGGTATGCACCAACTTGTGCATAACTAATGTCTTTGTATGCAATTACGCATTCTCGAGTACGCAACACGAACGAATGATGCCTTCACATAATTCAAGCTTCATCGACTAAGCTACAAGCTTATTGACGCTCATGCATCAAGTATGCACCAACGTATAGGCTACATCACATAAATGTGCATCACCTCTCATGCACATTCAACCAAGGCCCCCTCTCTATATATGTCTTAAGCGGTTGGAAAGAAGGGTAAGGGAAATCCATTGAGTGCACCTCCAGTGATGTATCCTCGAGTATGCATCACGGTATAATAGTTCTTTAGCACTATAGTACACTCTCGGGTAAGCTACATAGCAACATGAATGCTTCCTTGGGTAAGCATCCATTTCCAACCAACTCCCCTCCCTATATATGTTTTACCAACATTTCCACAAGTATACAAAAGGTGGGTAAGGGGAATTCATCGACTACACCTCTAGTGATGCATCCTCAAGCATGCATCACGACAAAATAGTGGCTTAGCACTATAATGTATTCTCGGGTATGCAACATAGGGTCATTGGTGCATTCTCAAGCATGTATCACAGAATAATAGTGCCTTGGCATTATAATGCATTCTAGGGTAAACGACGTTGGGCAGTGATGCTTCTTCTAGTAAGTACCACGATATAATAGTGCCTTAGCACTATAATGCATTCTCGGGTAAGCGACATTGGGCAGTGAGGCTTCCTCTAGTAAGCATCACGGCATAATAGTTACTTATCACTATAATGCATTCTCGGGTAAGCGACATTGGGCATTGATGTTTCTTAAAGTAAGCATCACGATATAATAGTGCATTAGCACTATAATGCATTCTCGGGTAAACGACATTGGGCACCGATGCTTCCTATAGTAAGAATCACGACATAATAGTTCCTTACCACTATAATGCATTCTCGGGTAAGCGAAATTGGGTAGTGATGCTTCTTCTAGTAAGCATCACGATATAATAGTGCCTTAGCACTATAATGCATTATCGGGTAAGCGACATTGGGCACCGATGCTTCCTCTAGTAAGTATCACGACATAATAGTTCCTTATCACTATAATGCATTCTCGGGTAAGTGACATTGGCAATGATGCTTCTTCTAGTAAGCATCACGACATAATAGTGCCTTAGCACTATAATGCATTCTCGGGTAAGCGACATTGGGCAGTGATGCTTCCTCTAGTAAGCATCACGACATAATACTGCCTGAGCACTATAATGCATTCTCGGGTAAGCAACATTGGGCAGTGATGCTTCTTCTAGAAAGCATCACGATATAATAGTTCCTTAGCACTATAATGCATTCTCGGGTAAGAGACATTGGGAAGTGATGCTTCTTCTAGTAAGCATCACGACATAATAGTGCCTTAGCACTATAATATATTCTCGGGTAAGCGATATTGGGCAGTGATACTTCTTCTAGTAAGCCTCACGACATAATAGTTCCTTAGCACTATAATGCATTCCCAGGTAAGCAACATTTGTTTATGTTGCATGCCTTAATCAAAGGCCACGAATAATGATGTCGTAGTATCATAATACTCCCACTAGTAAGCAACAAGGTAAATGTTGCATCTCTGAGTAATGACAAGCCTAGCATCATAATGCCAATATGATATTGCAACCAAGCAAAGAGAATGCACTCACACCTTGATGCATTCCTGAGTAAGCTTTATAAGCTTGAGATGAAGCTTCATCCCATGCAATGACGCATCCTTGGGTAAGCGTCATGCGAAAAAATACGGGTGTTATACTCTAAGAAGTCTTGTGCTTTTAGCGTAAAAGCTAGGACGCTGCTAATCCTTAGAGAGATAGATCTCTTGCGCTAAGGCCAAGAAGTTTACTAGGTCAAAGGAGTTAGCATCAATGCGCTATGGATGTGACGTTTGCTAGGCCTAGCGCATTGGTGCTAGTTTTCTTAGCTAGAAGCATCCTAGCCATAGTGCATTGTCGCTAATTCCTTTGACCTAGTAAGCTAGTGTCGCGGTCATAGGGGTTAACACCAAGGTCAAGGAAATTAGCTAGGCCAAAGAAGCTAGCTAATTCAAGGAAGCTAGCACTTCTGGTGACAAGGTTGGGATGCTTCCTAGCCTAGGAGGCTAGCGTCCATACGCTAAGGCTGGGACGTTTCTTGGCCGAGGAGGCTTGCGCCAAAGTCAAGGAAGCACTAGCGCCACAGTCGAGGAGGCTTGCGCCAAAGTCAAGGAAGCATAGCGCCACAAGTCAAGGAAGCATAACGCCACACGTATGGGAAACATAGCGCCAAAATTCAAGGAAGGCTTGTACCACAGTCATGGAGGCTTGCGCCAAAGTCAAGGAAGCACTAGCACCAAAAGGCAAGGAAGCTAGTGCTTCTTGCGCTAGGAAAGCTAGCGCCAATGTGTTAGGGCTAGGACGCTGCTTATCCAAGGGAGTTAGTGCCAATGCGCTAAGGGTAGGAAGCTAGTACTCTTGCGCTATTGAGCTAGCAAGCTAGTGCTTCTGGAAAAAATGCGTTAATGCGTCCCTGGGACGTTGTTCTAGTGGGTCTAATGCTAACCTAGTTCTTGCATTGGAAAATACTAGGGTTATCCTAGATCAGAGGCACAATGCGTCTTTGGAAGCATTGTTCTTTGATTGTGGCCCGTCTAAGAGGAACGATGGATAGTTTGTGATATGTCCTTGAGTAAAAAGCTAAAGTGCCATATTTTAGGGTCAGGACGGCGAATTGTATTGTGTTTTTTCCCGTTAAAGCCACTTTTTCTTGAACCTTTAATCTCTCCACATCACTCTTAGGGATCTTGGAGATTAGGCATTAGATATTTCAGAATATGCGTATAGCAGTGAATTGATGTTGTTTAAAAAAGAATTTGAGTATCGATATTGCTCTAGAAATAACGCTATAAAAGACAATGGATACAAAACAAGCTCTAGGAATAGCACTAGAGAAGACTCAAGTTGCTCTATACTAGTGGGAAATCCATCTAGGAGCTTGGGACTTAATATGTAGAGATTATAAAGTATATGATCAATATAGAAGGCCTATAGTTATTTGTAGAGACTGTATTCTTAACTTTCTTGTGGAATGAATAGAAGTACAGTGTTTCACGTTTTGATGTTGTTTTAGAAATATGCACACAAATATGTGTGGGTACTTCAAGACCTGCAACTAGGCAGAAAGGCGATTTTACAATTCTGACCCTTGTCAAAACTCACCATCTATATTAAGTCCCCTTCTTAGTGAGGAACAATAATGTTGTGCAGTAAGCACTAAATGGTGACAATATGCTTGTAGCAAATATATATGCATAATTAAAACTTTAAAAGTATAACAAGATGTACTTAGCTTATGCTTCTCCGAGATTGGGATATGTGCCCCTTAGCATTAACCCTGGTTGGGATTAGAAGATGTCCATGTTCTTGTCAGGAATGCTAGCTTGCCCGTGAGTAGAGAGGGGATATGGTCGGCGCATTTTTTTTTTTAGTGAAACAGGTCCGCTTCATCCCAAATAGAGGATTAATTCAGTTGGATTGATTCTTCAGGTATATGTCCAGCAAGAAGTATTGTTGGCTTTGTCTCCTCCGGGCATTGTCTTTGATGCATAGTTGGGCCTTAAATTCAAACTTTCTTGTGAGCAAGTAATAGGCGCCGGTTCCTGCTTAGGTTTTGAGTATGCATGGATCAAGTGCTAGTGATAGCGTCAGCAAGGTGGCAGTAGATGAGAGACAGGACATCCAGAGACGATGCTTTGAGTTGTATCTAGTAGGAACAAAGTTGGTGATAGTGGAAACCAGAAGCAGTGTTGATACAAGGTTGATGACGCCTTCTAGTGTGGTGAGATCTTCTTGGGAGATGCAGTGAGACCTCAGATGATAGTATGTCTGAGAAGATAAGAGGCCACGGGCGGATAAGTTCTCTATAAAGCTGATTCTTCTAAATCCCACCTGGAAACCATAGTTTGTACACCATTCACTCCAGAAGTTGTTACTGTTTCATACAATGTCGGATTTTTTATGTTTGACCCCAACTGTTGAAGCCAAGAGACCATCAAAGCAAGAGCCCGTTTCGAGAGGCTCTTTAGAGACTCGACTAAAAGGAGAGGGGCAATCAGATGAGAGGAAGTCTTAGCAAGTAGTCCGGTCAAATAGAATCTCCATCTTATCTACAGACATGAAGAGGCGCAGTTCCTCAAGAAACGAGCTATCACATGCAAAAAGAACCACTCGATTCAGAGATTTCTAGGTCATCCAACCATGCATAAACATTTATGATTAGTAATCCCGTGTGAATTTTCAGATTTTGTAGACTTTAGTGTAAGAGCCATATCTCCTAGAACATGTCTCCGATTGATATGCCCTTTTGGTATGTTGTATAAGGGACATAGATGAACACTTCTTATGAAGGATGCTTTGTACCATTCCTTACTGATTGCTATCGATTTCTGAGTCTGTAGAATGAAGAGGTAAGAGTAACAACGATGGAGTAGAGAAGCAGACATGACTAATGTTGGGAGATGGCGCTATGAGATGTTTTCGTATTAAAAATGTTTGGTTTTATGAAGATGATATGTCTGCGAATAGTGTCTCAGATTCTGTGAAAAACTCCATCTTCGATTAAAATTCCTTATTTTGTGGAAAGATTTAGCACTAGAGAAGAAGGTGTGCGCTGGAGGAGGCACGACTTGCGAGCTTGCACCACCGAAGGAGGATGCACAGTGTGAGATTTTTCTATGGTGAGCACCACCGAAGGAGGTTGTGTAATGAATTATCCCCGGAATTATACCCTCATACAAGTGATAAGGTTTTATTGCAAAGAGGCAAAAATAGAAAAGATGAGGGTGTGGGTATTACCTTTCCATGAGGGTGTGAGTTTTGATATATGCGGTTTTGTTGTTAGTACCGTTGTTGGTAAGACCTTTCAGTTGAAGGATGTGACTGCGTTGAATCTTCAAGAGAGAAAGAGCCTTCAGTACCGAATTATAGCTTACTTGGATACACTTCCAGGCAGGAGATAATGTTAAAGTGTCATCACTGGTGCAAGCTTCTAATAATTTGACAGGTCAATGGAAGCCATAAAAGCTAGAGTCGTTCGTTGAAGTGATGTGACTGGGGAGAGTATTTGAATTGAAATTGAATATGTTTTTATCGTCTGGGAAGTTGAGATGCAACAGGGCTGCTTCCCAACCTTGCGCCATTTTCACGCTCCTTAGACTCACAAGCTTGTTGTATTCCTCTGGAGGAGGTAATATGATAATGTATCCCTATGGTCGTCATTCTTCTTTGATTTTCTTGACTCAGAGCATATCAGAGTGAAGTGCATCCCTGAGTAGACACTACTCCTGTTGTTTTTAACAGTCCACAGTCTGTAAGAAAATGACTGCGAATGATTCTTCCATATTGATGCTTCCGAGGCTTTGGGAGACACCGTGAATATGAAGACAAGTATGAGGATGAAAAGCTTGAATAAGTGTCACGTACTTGCGAACTTTGTGAAGAATCTGATTCCACTGTTATTCATGGAGAAGTAAGCAATAAAGATAAAGTAACACCGGCCTCCTCCGTTAGCTTGGATCCGTCCCAAGTAAGCTTATTGTCTTTATGACCATGATAAAATATGTGAATTCTTCAAACTTCCTATGTAAGTATAGCCGTATTCGAATTTACAAAAACTTTATAGATTTTCGTCATTAGGAAATTTAGATGTATTGTGCTTCGGAAAATCATTGTAGAATCTCCATACAACGTTCGTTTTTGATGTGGACCCCTCTATCTTTATCAGAAAACAATTTCCTAGAACATATTAGGAAAAAAAAATCCAAGTTTTGAGCTTGTCTGGGCGTCAAAACGACCCAACCGTAAAATTCAGAAAGTATCCAGGAAAATTCTGACAGTTTTCAGACGTGATGTCGCTCACCGTTTCGGCCATAACTCTTAGGTCGTTTATCCGATTGGTAGACACACAAAGGAAACTTTTGACATAAGACTCATACTCAGATTCCTCAGCAATTGTCGCCAGCTTCAGAGTTCCAAGGAGGCGGTGTAAACGGTTTCTGACATGATTTTTGTGAAACATCTTGTAATGGGTTCATACCATATAATACTTCAAATATTATTTTATAATGAATGTGTATGACATTTATGGTATGTATAATGAGTTTTATGGTTCATGCTCAAGAATTCTATGTTTGAGATGCTCTATCCTAATATGCCTGTAACCTTTCTACTTTTAGGGGGGGTATGACCAAAATCAGAGAGATGAGCTTGTTAACGAAGGAACGTGAGTTACCATTGATTTTTATGTGGATAGTATCTTCTCTCATGCTAAAAATCAGAAGAGGGCTCCCTATCGCATACTTGTTGAGGATGGTGCTTCCACTGGTGTTGATATGCAGAACAGTGGTGTAATAGAGAATGTGTCAGTTGAGTACCTTAATGAAGGCATTAATGTTGATTTCCACTTCAATAAATTTTTTCCTGAGTACTCATGTGTTAGAGGTTTCACCGTTCAATCTATTTATGCTGATTTGTAATGATCCCTCTCCATCAGAATGAAATCTCTAAAGGTTTCCTCAATGAGAAGATGATGTAGATGAAGCTGAGAATTATGATCTTGACATTGCATGGCTTTGTCGTTATCAGGGAGTTGTATGGAAGCATCTTGTTAAAGTAGGAGGATGCAGTGATCAAGGCTAGAGGTGATGTTGAAAGGCTTTTTCAGGAGTTGATGCTTGCAATAGAGGTTATTGAAACGGAAGAGAAGCAACGACTCTGACCCAGAGAAGGATGTAATGACGCGGATGCTCCATAGGGGATGGCGCTGACTTTTGTTATTATTTTTATAGATTTTTGTCTGGGACGTGGAGCAGAGCTTGTCCCTTGGGTGATGCTGAGACTAAGGCTGGAGATGGGGTTGAGGCTGATAGTGAGCTTTCAATTTGTGACGCTTGCTGAGATGGAGCCTTCATCTTGACCTCTTCGTTCTAATAGCACCTCATGATTGATTGGATGTTGTATCGCTTACTGTCTAGACTACTACTCCAACAAATATCTCTACAAATTTTGGACCCTGAATCGGCATATATAGTCATCAGGATGTTTGTTATCTCTCTGGAGCAATCTTCTCAGACCTGAGAATATTTATCCCATTATAGAGGGAGAATAACGAGAAATATCCCATAACACATGATATTTCGTGTAAAGGGAAGGCATTGAGGTTGGTGCTGATGAAGTGAGACGGGTCCCTCTTTGCCTAGAAAATATAAAAAGTCTCTCCATATCTTCCTATGGGTGACAAGGTTGGATTATTGGCTCCTTGATTTTCCTCTTTGAATAAGGATCTCGTCATTGTCTTGAATATTGATTTTGGAGTTGTTGACTTTGGTAGTCATGGAATCGTTAATTACTGCAAATAGTGACAGATTGGTTATGGAGAGAGTTTTGCCGCTAGGGTCTTGAGACAGTTGAGTAACTCCTTCTGAGAGGTAGCCATGTCTTCTTGTGTTCTGGGAAGAACCTCCTGTCTTTATAACAGATCGATCATGTTGAGCGTCGTTTGGGTGTTCCTGTATCTTCAATAGCCGTATTACCAGGAGAAGGTGTGGCGGTAGAGGATTGGTAGTAGCAGGAGTGGTTTGAGAACTACCGCCACTACTGTTAGCAGAATTGAAATTAGGAGTTGTAACCGCTCCAGACCTAAGATCCACCATTTTGAATAATTGAAAATTGGTTTTTGTAATTGAGAGTTTGATCTCCCATTGTGGTCCTAATTGTTTTAGGGTGAAAAAAATATACTGCAAAAGAGTATTTTTAGGTAGGTTCAAGTGATCAAGCTCGAACAGGACGAGCCTAAACCAAGAAATGGTCGTTCATGTCCTGCTTCGATCACAAAAGTGGAGAAGATTGGATAGGTCTTAAGGAAGGGAAGCAAAGAAGGTTGAAAAATCTCAGTGTGATGAGAAATTGTAGTGTGTGATGACGAATGGATTATCTCTGGGATGAATCACCAATTATATATATCTTGGTTCTTCTTTGTTATTATTTTTGAATAGATGAAACCATCTATTTATATTTCTAAGAAGACACACTGGTTTCTCGTAAGTGCTGGAAGTTAGAGAAGAAGTGAAGGAGTAATGATTGTGGAGATTGTAGTGGAGTCATGTACGAAAAGTAAGGAAGAATTGTATGACCGCTACTCTTCGTTCTCTCAACTGTCTTGTAACTGTCCCACTACTTGTTACTTTGTTTTTCTTCGATGTGTTTCCAAAATGCACGATTGTCGTAGACCACCAGACCAATACCCCAATGAGAATCCCCCCATGTGTTGTATTTGATATCTTGTAGAATGATAGTGGATTCATGAACCACTACTATTTTGATTAAGTAAATTTAATTCAAATGACTTGCTAAGTCATTAAGGAAAGTCGTGTTACTCACTGGATTGGTAATTAGACTGATCAATGTCGATTCTTGTAAGTATAGTGACTATGTACTATCTTAGGAGTAACATGGTTGTTTTAATAGCTAGAAGTCATCTTAGAAGTAGCAAGACATAATTCAAAAATTGTTTAAAGCAAATATTGCGAGGAGATTAAAGGCTTATTAGATAACCATATAAGGCTAGCATTGGTATTAGGCCAGTACTGAAAATAATAGCGTATTTCTAAGGGAACCAGCTAGAAAGTCTAGCACTAGCTCTTTAGCAAATAAGCTAATTTGTTAGCATTTTGAGAGCAAGGCTAATGTGTTATCCTCTAGCAAGGAAGCTATATTTTTATCTGCAAAGGCTAAGACGCTACTAAGGAGTCTTGTTCTTTTAGCGCAAAGTATAGGACGCTCTTGCGCTAAGGAAAAAATGCGTACTAGGTCAAAGGAGTTAACGACAATGCGCTATGGATGGGATGCTTGCTAGGTCTAGCCTAGCTCAGAGGAACAATGCGCCTTTAGGAGCATTGTCTTTGATTGTGGCGCGTCCAAGAGGAACGTCGCATAGTTTGTGATACGTCCTTGAGTAAAATGCTAAAGTGGCATAGTTTAGGGTCAAGATGGCGAATTATGATGTGTTCTTTGCGAGCAGGATATTAAGCTAGAATGAGATCTTGGAGATTAGGCATTAGATATTTTGAGAATATGCGTATAGCAGTAAATAGATGTTGTTTAAATAAGAATTTGAGTATCAACATCTTTGTTATAGGAATAGCACTAGAGAAGACAATGGTTATAGATCAAAACTCTAGGAATAACACTAGAGAAGACTCAAGTTACTCTATAATAGTGGGCAATCCATCTAGGAGCTTGAGACTTATTATGTAGAGATTATAGACTACAAGATCAATATAGAATGTGTGTAGTTATTTATAAAGACTGTATTCTTAATTCTCTTGCGGAATAAGTAGAAGTAAAGTGTTTCACGTTTTAATGTTGTTTTGGAAATATGCACACAAATATGTAGGGTACTTCTAGGTTCCTGCAACTAGGCAGAAGGGCGATTTTACAATTCTAACCCTTGTCTAAAACTCATCATCCACAGCACCGGGCATATTTTACGTCTCATAACAGTTCTTTTTCTTTTAACAAAATTGGCATGTAACCCATGTTATGCACTGGGTTCGATGAGAATTTTTGATTTGGTGTGGGCGGGCTTCACCCCGACCCATCGCGATGCATTAAACCTTGATTGTGGACTCTATTATGTCACATATAAAAGGATGTACAATTGTTACCAGCTTGTAATCAATCAATAATCTTGTAATAATAATATTATAATCAAACCTGGTGAATGTGCTGTACAAGATGATTACGAAGGAAATATTTCTTACAAAACTTTCGTCGAGCATATAATGGCATGAATTGGTGTTGGAAGATATGAGTTTATTGTGTTCTTCTAAACCCCTATTCATCTCCTTCCCTTCTGGTCTGACTCAGCTGAGTGGTCTTCACTTCAAACCTTCTTTAACTTCTTTTAGGGATTTTCTCAAGCATATTAGGTGTATTTTCTGTCATTGATTTAGGCAAGAAATTGTTTATAGTTCAGGCATCCAACTCTTTCCCTGCAATCATTCATTCACCATTCAATCACTAAACCCATAACACCATTTTTATCATCGATTCTCTTCTAACCCATTAGTTCAATTCACAGGACCAAGCAACAACACCACCTTTTCTCAGAAAACAGATTAAATTCACAAAAGCCTAATCAATTCCCTACCAATTTCAAATCCACAAAAATCCCATCTCAAATCCATTAATTGTCGTTGTTTCTTCCCTGAGCTCGTTGTTTCCATTTCATCCTTCTTTGTTCACAAATCCACCAAAACCCATTATTTCCTTAACTGTTACTGTTCATTTCTTCTATCCAACTACAAATCAGCTCCATCTTTTCACTATATTACTCTCACAACAATCAACCTAGCAGCAACCTCCATCTCTTGTTGTTACCTGAATCTTTCTTTCTGGCAATATTCCATTGAATTTTTTCGAATCAGATCCATCATTTCTCTGTCTCATATCAACCATCTATGTTCATCAACAAAATCCTAACAACGATTTCCTGCAACCTAGCTCGAGAACCGAAAATTGATTCTTCTTCTCAACATACTCAAATCTTCAGATCTCCTTGAATCTATTATCTCTTTTTGAATCTTTGAACTTCGAGATCATAATTGATTGTGTTCATCTAAACCCCTATTGTTGTTTTTTTTTTTTTTGCTTTTTTTTTTTGCTTTTAGTTTTTGCGGGTAAGGTGGGTGGTCGCTACCTTTTTAATATTTGTATGTTTGGGCAATATGAGGGGTGGGTATTGTTCACTTTTAACTAAATATGGAGTTTTGGTCACCGTTCAACGTGGGGGCGCAATTGAGTTAGTCCTTTAAAGGAGTAAATTTAAGGTAAGTATGCTCAATATAGTTAATATCGGTTGTACCGGCTGATATATTGGAATTTATCGTGTATCATTCTTTAACCTATACGATACGTAAAAAATCGGCGATACATGAATATTCCGATTATATGGCCGTATCAGTCTATCAGATCGATATATCGGCCGTCGTATCGGCCGATAATATCGGTAAGGATACAAATGTATTTATTAAAAATGTTTTTTTTTGTCTTTTTGTATTAATTTTTCTTCCCATACAAATTCTATGTTTGTGGATGTTAAGTCATCAAGTAAAACTAGTTTAATTGAGTTTATTACAGTATAAATACCTTCCATTAAAACTTTGAGTAACATAATATACATCTATCTATAAATTATAAAATTAAAAAGTTAATTGTGTATCGCCGATAAAATCCGATATAACCATTTGTATAGGTGTATCGCACCTCGCCGATACGATATCGATACACGATATTAATTACTTTGAGTATGTTTTGCGTCACATCATATGTGGATCGAGCTGGTCATGAAGAGACACTAGGTGGCGGGGATTCCAATCTGAGCAGCCAAAGCGTGGTAGTGACTAATCCAAATCATCAATTCCACAATGAACAAATCCTCCAGAAAGAAGAAACAGTGCAGCAAGCACTAAATCAAATAACCATATTAACTAATCTAAGATTTAATTATGTATTCCATGTTAGAGTAAAGAAGCCGGTTTGCAATAAACACTATCATATTCCCTTTTATTTGCTCAGGTTCAATTAGGGTTTGATGGTAAGAAAAGAAAGCAATTCCTTAAAAATAATTTTCTAAGGAAGACGCGGAATATATTTTTTTATGGGAAATTTTGGTTTGTGTTGTAGTATTACTAGAATATAGAAAAAGACAGATATGAAAGAAAAGAAGAGTTGTTATTCATTAGATATGAGTTACATATATTGTATAGGTTTAATCCCTTATAAATAGGCTATAAGGTAAACAATGGTTACATATATAGGGCGCACACATGGTCTCAAAGCCCTACAACACTCCCCTTTGTGCGATCCAATAATAGTGTTTCATATGTAGTGATTCACATGTAATTATTCGAATATAGTTCTTGACATGTAATTTTTCGAGTATAGTTCTTCACATGTAATTCTTGTTGTACCTGCAACAATGAAAAACTAAAAACAATAATGTTAACGTTGAACTAAATTGAAAGACTGAATTCAAACAACATACAAATAACAGAGCCACATGCTCAGCAAATTGCCCTTAACACAATAGTCCGCGGGTACTTCTCAAGAATGAGTGCATGTCAATGCGATCTTCATGTCTTTCAACATTTAGTGTAGTTATCATTATCTCGCTAAAAACCTTGTCGAGTAACAAAAACCCTATAGGAAAAATTAATCTCCATTGAAGGTAAAAATAGTACAACAAGGCTTCACATTTCGAAGTAAAACATGTCGATATTATATCCTTGGATCCTCTCCTTGATGTCGGCTTCTCACCCTGATTTCATTCAGGGGAGTTTCCACCTAGTTCTTTTAGTCACGTGCTTTTCAAAAGTGGATATAGGAAAATGACTTAGTAAATAAGTCTACCATGTCTCTCCTATGGTTAAATTCATGGGAGAAGATATTATTATTCTTTCATAATCAACAACTTTTGGATTGCACTTCAATTGACAGTTTTCTTTATATTTTTGCAGGGATAAAATAAATACATGTAAAAGGTTCCTTTTAAGTATATGATTACATTCATTATATCATTCCAATAACATTGTGTCGACTCTGAGCTATATTTAGATAATAAGTTCATTGAGGATGAAATATTTGATCGAGTTCCTTATGCTAAGTACAACAATGCGTCTACTGCACTTACTTAGGGAAATTTCGTCTCCCAATACATCTTCGTCATCTTCCTTTAGACGAAATGGTCGTTTACTTACATTTGAACCTCATCTAATCATGAGAGTGCTAGAAGGATGCATGTATATGTTAAATTTCCATACAACTATGAACATATGCAAACTGGAGGAATAATATACCATAAGCTCGGTATTCGATCGAGCTTTCCTTTGATTTTTATCTTAAATTCAGATTTCAAGTAGCTTGTAAAATTTATTATTTTATCAAGAGTACATATAATGTCCATACCATCGACATATATAGCTAGAAGCTCAAATCAGGAACTTTTCTTTGTGAGTACGCAGGATATAATACTATTTAGGATGAAAACAAATGTAGTGTAAAAGAGTACTTTTTGCAGGTTCAAGAGATCCAAATCGGACAGGATGAGCCTAAATCAATAGATGGCCATTCAGGTCCTGCTTCGCTCACAAAGGTGAAGATGATGGGTTGATTTTAGGGGAGGGAAGCAAAGAAGGATGTGAAATTACTGTGTGGTAAGAAAGTAATGATGTGTGGTTGAAGACTGTATGTAAGGATGTAAACTGGATTATCTGCGACATAGATCTCTTGTTTTTTCCTTCCTTTTGAATAGATGAAGCCACTTGTTTTATAGTCTTGTCATGAACACACTGATTTCTCGTAAGTTGTGTAAGTTACGAAGATATGAAGATGTGATGATCGTGGATATTCCAGTGGAGTCATTTTCTGCAAATAAGAAGGAATGTATGACCACTAATCCTCATCCTCTCAACTTCTCTTAATTGTCCCACTATTTATTACCTTCTTGTCATTGATGTGTTTCCACATTGCACATTGTCGTAGACCGCCAGGATAATACCCCAATAAAAATCCCCCCATGTGTTGTATTTGATATCTCGTTGAAAAAGTAGTGAAGTCATGAACCACTACTATTTAGGTTAGGTTAAGTCTTGTTGAATTAGTGAGTCATGTTGCTTAGTTGTTTAAGTAAACTGATCAGTGTCGAGTCTAATAAAAGTAATACGCTTAATAGTCATAAACTAGCTTAAGAGTAACACAATATAAATTTGGAGGTATTTTAAATCAAGATTATACAAAATTCCTTAAGAAAATAGTGTTTCAAGGGACAAAATATGCGCTAGCGTTAGGCCATAGCTAACAGTAACATAGGCTAGTGTCATTAGCCCCATAAACTAGGAAATTCTTAGTTTGAGCGCCATATGCTGGCGCTGCTAGTTTTTTTAGTGGCATAGGATGGCGCTGCTCGCGTTAGCACCATAGGCTGGCACTACTATCATTGTTTCTTATCCTTAGCGTTTGAGGATGTTGATTCTTCTTCGAGGTACGAACATTGAATTAAGGTTCTTCCTCGGGAATCAGTCATATAAGTATGACACTTTCTTGCGTATAATAAAAAATTGATTTCTATTCAATCATTGATGTGCACTCGAGACGAGTTCAATGAATTCATCAGTGGAATTTTATGCTACTTGATACTAGTTCGATATGGCATAAATATTATACATATTTAGAAAGGCTACCAGACCAACTAGAACGCCTGTAGCTAGTTATAGAGACTGTATTTCTTAATTATCTTGGGGAATGTATGTAGAAGTACAATACTCATTGTCTTGATATAAAGTTAGAAAATATACGTAGATTTTTCTATGTTTTTGTTACTGGGTAGATATCGACTTTACAATTTTATCCATAATAAAAAATCCACCATCAACATTAAGTCCCATGCTTAGTGAGGAACAATGATGTTTCACAGTAAGCAAATAGATAGTGACAATACACTCCATAATTTTAAGAGTAAAAGAGAGTATACTTTTTTTCCTTTCAGGAATAGAGTAGACGTCCTTTAGTATTATCCAAGCTGGGACTAGAAGATGCCAAAATTGATGTCAGAAAACTTGGTTGTGGATGAACGTAGGTATTCGAACATGGATCCTTAGGTCATGTCGCCTACTTCCTTATTATCGATGATATAATTTTTAGCTCTGTCATCATCCCAGTAGCTTTAACAGTCGGCTCCGTAGTCTCAATTGTTGACTATGCGCAGATCCAACCTCTTCAAAACAGGTCTTTATTAAAAAAATTTGAAATTCAAAATTTAGGGGTTTTTCCCTTATCTATTTAAGCAAATAGATCATTGTTGCCCTTCTTCCTCTTATCAGTCTCGCTATTCTCAGTACTTTTAAGATACAACTGTCTCATGCAGCGCCATGCCTGATAACATTGGTTCAAATCAGGATCGTCTTCTTATCAAACGTAGCTCACGGATTCCTAGCCCGGTAAGAACATTCTTCCTTCTTTGTGTATTATTGATAATCATGAATGACCAACTCGTATATGATCACGATGATTTTGTCTCTCTTTTAGGAATCTCAGGTTAAGAAAGTACTGTATATGTTGAGGACTAGGACTATCAGAAAGGGTAGTACCTCTTCAAATGTCACAGGATCTAGTCAACCCACCACTGTGATTAAACTTTTCATCCATGAATTCTGATTCATGTATTGTCTTAAACAAATATCCTTACGCACGTATTTTTTTTGACAAGCGTGGCAGGAGATGGTAGTTGTAGATACATACAGAGGAAAGAGAAAATCTAGGAGGTCTTCTCCGGATGAGGTGTCGATGTCGAGGATGAAGTCTCTCCTAATCCACCGGTCAGTCGTACAAGCAGCGATCTTGGTTTCACCATTCATGCATATCCATCTCCGTGGACGTATCTTGATCTTGAAAGGGATATCTGTCCGCGCAGGAGTCCCTAATCCATGAGACTCTAAGTCTACCCTAAAAATGATATTACGCCCCAATTCCTCTACTAGCCTGTGAAAAAATTCGTGGATGAAGCTTTGTGCGTCTTCTAGCCTTGCCAGAGTTCTCGCCATGATCTTTTATTTATGTTCAAGTTCGTCCAGGGTGAATGGTTTTGGATCTTGCACGTCTCTGGTTTCCCCCATACTTCTAGAACAAAGAGTGTTGGTAGAACCATTGGTTAACTGCGGAGAGGTATTCAGAGGAATTACCATTGGTATCAGAAGAATTTGGATTATGATTAGTGATTGTAAGGTCTAACATAAGGCCGGCCATTTTTAGTAATTGAGAAATTGGCTCAGCAAACGAGAGGTTGATCTCCCTCTGTAGTCGTTAATTTTTTTAGGGTGAAAACAAATCTACTACAAAAGAGTACTTTCTGTAGGTTAGAGAGATCAATATCGGACAGAACGAGCCTAAACCAAGAGATGTCCGTTCAAGTCCTGCTTTGATCACAAAGGTGGAGATAATGGGTTGATGAGAAAGTAATGGTGTGTGGTTGAAGACTGTATGTAAGGATGTAAAATGGATTATCTCTGAGATAAATATCTTGTTCTGTCCCCTCTTTTGATTATAGTTAGCCACTTGTTTTATAGTCTTGTCATGAACACACTGATTTCTCGTAAGTTATGGAGGTTACGAATAGATGAAAAAGTGATGATCGTGGAAATTGTAGTGGAGTCATATCTTGTAAATCAGTCATATAGGAATGACACTTTCTTGCGTATAATAACAGGTTGATTTATATTCAATCATTGATGTGCACTCGAGACGAGTTCAATGAATTCATCCGTGGAAGTTTATGATACTTGATACTAGTTCGATATGGCATAAATATTATACATATTTAGAGAGGCTATCGAATCAACTGATAGACACGTTTCCCTGTCTTATTTGATCTCAATTTGTATATTGTTAGAACTCATTTATGTATTTATATTGTGATTTTATTGTGTTTGTAGGCATTCTTGGAGAAATAAATATTATTGGAAAAATTGGCTCGAAAAAGTGTTAAAGGCACCTGGAAACCCATCAGTTTTTGGCGCCGCCGATGCGGACTTGTTTTTAGAATTGTTTTTATATTTTTTTAGGTTAATTAGTGTAGTTAGATTTTTATTTTTTATTTCTAATTGTTCTATTTTACGTTTTTTGGTATTTTTCTTTGTATTATAGGTTTTGGAAAGATTACATTGATTGATTAGACTTGGAGTCAAAGGCAAATCGAAAAGAACGGAAAAAGAAGACAGGAGTTTTAGTTAATTTTTTTTTAAAAATTTTTAGGTTTTTATTTTTATTCTTAGGAAACTATATTAGGAAATTCTTATTATTTTTGTAATTATTATAGGTATTCTTATACTTTTTTTATTTTTTTATTTTTGGACTTTGGACTTTGAACTGTTGAACTTTATTATTAATTTTTAAACCCTACGGAAGGGTATTTAAACTGCAACAGGGAAGGGCGACAATTACGATATTGTCTCGGGCCCTCGGGTTCGTACACTGACACAGGAGTTGGTGGCCCGAGTCGACTTTAACGGTTCATCGCCCGTCTGGTACGAGAGGTAAGACTCGATCAACCTAGGAATCCCCTATCAGTGGGTTTTCTGTATTCATTTGTAATGCATATATGTTGAGGACTTGAATACAAATTTATTTTCTAGTAAAGGGCAAAGACTGGCCATATAAGATAAGGACTCGGATTTCATCACCGTTTCCTTCTTTCCCGCCTTAGGAACACGTTACCTAACACGAACCTAAGCCTAAAATTTGACTAGAAAGAGACCTATAGGATAACGAGCTTATTGGAAAATCATTCAAAAGGACTGTATTGGTTACTTTGTTGGCCTAACTTAGAGTTCAGGCAGATTATTTTAAGTTGATTAGAGCATCCTTGTAACCCAAGGAAAAGTTTCCAAAGAGGCAGGGTTATCAAATCTCCTTAGAGATTATCCTGCTTCTATTCGACTTAATCTAATTATGATCGTTCTAAGAGATTTGCTAAAAATGTAACTAGTTGCCTTTTGGAAGAATAAAAGTTGGTCCAGAAACAATCTAAGTGGAGCCATCATGCTTTTTGTTTGCTAGATTCAGTAGGTTTGATTTGGTTGAGTCGGCCTTGTTTGTGTTTGTTTAGAACCCCTTCTGGTAGGATTTACTTTTAGAGTTTATTTTTTTAAATATATTAGGAATTTTTTGTTGGAATATGTCGAACTGGTATTATGAGGACAATACAATGAATATCCGATTGAATTTCAAAATAGACATTATCTGCACTATCAACATGGTATGGATAGTAGTCGAGACCACCACCAACCTTTTGAAGGTTATTGCTCATACCAAGGTGATCCCAATCACTATTCATACATACACCCGTCTTATGAACATAAAATGAGCAAAATTCAAGTTCTTTGTCTTGGAGGGATTCCTTAAAGCAATTGCAATCTAATACTCATCACGAACCTATTACGCCTCTAGAAGTATCACTCAAAAAGATATCTGAGATAACAAATAGGTTTGAATTAAGTGTGAGAGGAACAATTAGTAGTCCAACTCTTTCTCTAGAAGAATCCCTCAAGAAGTTAGCTGAGAATACATATAGTTTGTGTTAAAGACGAAAGAAATAATTGGTCAAAATAATCTTAATTGCCAATACAATGTTTCCACTTTTACCCTTGATAATAATGATGAATATTTACCTAATTTAGCAGACGAGGTTAAAATAGAAGATACTATTTATTTAGATAAGGTTCAATCATCTTCATATTATTATGATGATGAAGATATTTTTGATGAGGAAATTGAAATCCGTAGTCAAAATGATGATGAAATTTTCACAACAATTGAGCTTCACGATAATAATGATGTCTCTAGTTCCGATCCTAATAATATTAATGATTGTTCACCTATTCAAGAGGAAAGGGATTTAACTAGAGATACCATTGTTATAGACGGTGAAATATTTCCTCATTATTATGAAGACGATGATGGTTTAGAGGAACAAGTCTATTCCGAGACTAGTGTTTTAGAGTCCAACGATTCAGGAACAATAGTCTCAAGCGAAGAAGATAAACTCGTAGAAATCTTAAATGGGAGTAAGAATGCACCACCTGATTATAAATTAGAAGAAGCAATTGACCATTTCAGGAATCTGATGATCTAAAAATTAGGGAAATTTTGACTAGTCTATCTAGAGACACCCAAAATTCTAAGTTTGGGGGTGATTATCATTCTCCCTGTGCTTTACCTTTAACTCTTTTAAAAGCCCCTCACTTGGGACTTGATGTTTGTGCCTCTACCATTTTAAGAGACTATCTTCAATAACTGTTTCCCGAACCTAATCATGTCCAGAAAGAAGTTCAGTTGTTAGAAAACCATCCTCTGGTCGATAAGGTTCATTTAGGCAATAATACCAAGATTGACTTTGTTTTCCCACCAAAAAAATTTCTTACAATTGTGGGAACGTTTGAATTTCAAATGTGTCAGTTATTAAGTTTTGATACTAAGCCTAATTACTTTAGGAGATTAGAATTGACACATTTGCTTGAGAATGACCACCATTTTCAGAGTAGTCAACTGTGTGGTCAAATATGATTGACTTTGAGGATCCACAATTATTTAGGTTATTATTATGTTCCTTAAATTTATTAGTTGAGTTCTTCCAGACTCTACAACATGACTCTCCTGATCCTACCAATGAGGAAATCCATCTTATGAAAATATTTTATCTAGACCCTTTTATAGAGCCTGAACCTGAACCTCAACCAAATATAGTTTTCTTAAACAAGACACTAGATAGGGATAAGGGTGCATTTTGTTTGTTCACTTTCTGGGTCTGCTGCAGTTTCCTTCTATTTTGGATAACATTGTTTTATTCAGATTACCCACAGTTGTTCCAACTATTGCTACATGATTTAGTGAGGTGACTAATTCTTTCTTAGTCTGGATGAAGACTTTAAATTTAGCACTTCTTGGGAGGTAACCCATGCTCATGCGACACGATAATATCTTTCCTTAACCCCTTTCCTTCGATTGTTAATAGGTTCTCATTGTTCATATATTTAATCATTCATCTTTAGAAAATTGAGGACAATGTTAGATTTAAGTTTGGGGGTAAGGGAGAAACTTTTAGTGAAATATGAAACTCCAAAGTCTAAAAACTTGTGAACAATTCAGGATGACACTAACCATTCTAGATAGATGGAAACTTAGCTCTTTTTCTATAGGAATTAGTATGCCCGGCTAAATGGTTTATTCATAAAAGGATGCCTAACTCGGGTGTTAGAAATAACATGATAATCATTGAACAAGCATATCTCGGAATCATCATAATCATATCACTTTCTATTTTTATTTTTGCAATTTTATGTTTCTCTAAGTGATTTGGTGGGGCCCTAGTATTGCCATAAGGTCGTAGTTCGGATGTGTTAGAATTTTAATTTTGTTGAATTTTTTTTTTGGACATTTTGATAGCAATATGTGTGTTCTCCCTATTTTCGTCGCCTAAGCAAGCGTGGAATGCAGGATCCATGGGAACTATCATGTAATCTGCTGAAAAGGATCATGCGCTTAGATTCAAAAAATCTAATCATGTAGTCGGAAAAAAAATATTATGCATATAAATAATAATAAAAATAGGAGCATCCGAGCCGGACTTTATACTAAAAATATTTTGGGAAACATCGTTCACCATAGTCAACATATGCACCATTCATTACTTCTATTTCCATCTTCTATCTATCCTTGTGTTTGAATTTGATTGATTCTGAGCAACGTGAATTTTTATCCAGTTTTGGATGTTCAATGATTATTTGAGTAGAGTTTTGCATTCTTATATGAATTTTAGTACGATGAGTACAAACTCGTGTACACCAATTGGATTCATACAAGGTAATGACTCTTATAGTCGAAGAAATTAGTACGCCAACTTAATAGCTTGTTTAGTGTCCACCCTCAATCGTTCACAAGTAGCTAGGGTTTGGAGTAAAAGGTTTTGTGGGTACACCTCTTGTAAACCCTCACGAGACTAAAACTCGTCCTTTAGGGACACCTATGGGTTCAAAGGCTTATTGCACACGCTAAGTGCAATCGTGATGCCTGCGAAAGTGAGCTAGGATTTATTTTTTGATTAGATTTGCTCGAGGACTAGCAAATAATAAATTTGGGGGTATTTGATAGACAAGTTTTCCTGTCTTATTTGATCTCAATTTGTATATTGTTAGAACTCATTTGTGTATTTATATTGTGATTTTATTGTGTTTGTAGGCATTTTTGTAGAAATAAATATTATTGGAAAAATTGGCTCGAAAAAGTGTTAAAGGCACTTGGAAATTTTACTAAAGGCACCCATCAAAATTACTAAGGGCACCCAAGAATTTTACTAAAGGCACCCTCTCTCAAATTTGAAAACACTTTTTGGGAGGGAAACTATTCTTCTCTTGTTGAGAAGATTGATTACGTGATTTTGGAGAATTTTTTTTGAAAGCTTTAAAGACAAAGATTATTTTCTTACCATTTGTACAAGAGTTGTACACGTTTTGAAGACCCAAATCTCGTGGGATATTTGCAATCAAGGAGAAGAGAAGTTTCACGTGAGAATAAAATCAAATATTTTTTGAAACTAAATCAAGGAGAAAAGCTCACAAGGAAACTCGGATATTTTAACATGATTCTGTCCAAATCAACAACGCAACAAAGTGTAAGAGAATCCGATCGTGATTATAGCAAGATTATTTTCTTACCACCGATGAGATTGATTCTCATTAATAAAAAGATATTCATGAAGATAATCGAGTGGAGATTGTTGCCTAGTATAAATACAAGAGTCAAGAGAAGAAAAGGGGGGGCTGGAAAGGCCAGAGATCAAAATCAAGAATTCCAGAAAAATCTACTCGTGAGCATGATGAAGAAAATGAAGAAAACGTTGCCATAGGGTTGAAGAGTCCGGGCGGAAAGATTGAAGATTCTGTTGCTAAAGCTTTTAACTTTGCAACGGATATCTTTATTTGCAACGTTTAGCTTCAGGAAACAGTTATTCCTCTGTAACAGTGAGTCTGTAACTTTTATAAACGTTGCAAACTCACTGTTTTCATTATTTTCACTCTTTTTCATTATTTTCAAACACTTTGAACTGTGTACCAAACTTTTGAGGGTGTTTTGAGCAAGATGAGCTAAACCCAATATGCTGAGGTGACGGAGGAAGCCATTGTTTCAATAAAAGCGGTATATTTCTATTTTAATTAAATTTTACAATTTCTTTTATGATTATTTGCCTTGATTAAAAATTGATTTAATGATTTTTATTAAACAGTTGTGATTTCGTTAGATGGTAAATGCTTAACCTAGGTTTTAGATGTTCCATGCTTTTGTTATACAATTGTTATTTTGAGAATATACTTTTGCAACATATTAAAATCAAATTAAATGTATGAATTGCATAATTATAATTATTGAATTGAATCACTTTAATTGGTTAATGGTGAAATCCATAGCCTCAGTATTTGTTAAATCTAAATTATTTTTATATTTTGTGTATATTTTTAGTTTAAAATTAATTTATTAAATCTAAATTCAATCTTCAAAAATACGAGCGAACGATACTTTATTTACCACTATTTACAAAACCATCATCAACATAGAACGCCTGTAGCTATTTATAGAGATTGTATTTCTTAATTCTCTTGTGGAATGTATGTATAAGCGCAATACTCATGGTCGTGATATGAAGATGGAAATATACGCAGACATTTCTATGTTTTTTTTGTTGGGTAGATATCGACTTTACAATTTTATCCCTAATCAAAAATCTACCATCAATAAATACCTTACATGTTTATCCCTTCCCAATCAAATAGTCAATAGTTAGGCAGGTATACCCAATCCGCCCGATTGTTTCAATCCATAGGTGAGCGTTCAAATCTAATTGCAAACGCTCTCCGTGGTTTAGGGTCATTTGATTTGGGAGACAAAAGGCTATCAAGCACTTTTGGGAATAGTTTTATCTCTTAATCTTTACAGAGATAAGTAATAGTTAACCACATACAAATGTTGCATTTCAAGTCTGTTTGAAACCACAAATCTTACTAAGTAGCATAAGTTACAACGTTCATTACAAGAAAGTACATAATTCCAGGGATTTGTGAAAAACCTCGCGTCACAAGGAGAGTCTTTATACTATAAGACTTCATTATTCTCACTACGCTTTGTGATAAATAATCATATATGTCCCACGGGCTTTACGCTTGGTGAGTTAGCATTACCAGACCAAATACTAATATTTTTGTCAAATAACCAAGTTCTACCGGAATTGTGTAGGCCAATATGCTCTTTGTTGACATCAAGAAATAAACAACATGGTTCGATTTCAACGTGCTCTACTTATTTGATCATATGTATATAAAAATATATCATTAATATGCATGCATTATCTTTCCTTTGACTCGTGCACATTCTCATAATCCATAGGGATTTCATTATTCGCTGGAATCATTTTAAAGGAGCATCCTCTAATTTTGGTTCATAGACATAATCAGAGACAATCTAATGAGATGATTTCATTAGTGATATGATTTTAGTTGTGCCTTGTGCACCTAGTTATTTTATAGGTGAGCATTGATTGAACCTAGTGGTCTCTCCATCTTTTTTTTTTTGGAGCCACGACCTCGACTACACTTCCACCAAGTTTAGTTATGACCCCTTAGTTTATAGTATATATCCCTTAATGTAGATTTCTAACCTTAAAGGAACAGTTGCACTCGGTATGTGTGATCTTGTCACTTTAGCGATATCAGTGCATATTCTGAAAATCGATTATTCCTTTTCACTTCATATTTTCATTTGTGGAGTATAAGAATTGATATGAGACAGAGCGAGAACACACCACGATAATTCCCCTTATTCCCTTAGAAACTCTTTTTTTATATCTCCCCCTAACGACGGGAAGACTGACTCATCAAAGTGACAATCCACAAATCTAGAAGTTAAAAGATCGCTTGTCAAAGGTTTCAAGATGTGAATAATTGTTGGGAATCCATATCCAACATAACTAGTTAATCTTTTTGATGACCATTATGGTACGATGTGGGGTCGTAATGGCACATATACAACACAACCAAAAGTAATGCATAAGAATACAAATGGCAGGATTATATCCATTTACCAATTGGTACTCAGAAAATGGTTGACCAAAAGTGCGTAATAAAACGAATAAGTCAAGATGCGTGTAATATTGCATATCCCCTAAGCAGGAAGGTTGGTATGCATAACTTATATAACCTTAGACACCATTTATAACCTTTGATGGTAGCATCTGTAAGAACATGGGTATAGGATGTTCTACAGTGATCCTGTTAAACATGCAATAATTATCAAATACTTTTGATGTAAACTATCTAGCATTAACAAAGATGATGAGACCCTACATGTATAATATGTGCTAGGAGTTTTTCCAATGCATTGTTTCTTATAAACAATAATAATGAAATATGTTGAAGCATCCACCAGAGCCATAGATCGCTTGAATGGTCCGTATTCTGCATGTATATATTCACAAATATCAACTTGTTTCCTTTGTAAGAATGGGTTATTTAACATTTTCATCTAAGAATGGTCTCAATTTTGTGTTATTAAAGAAAGACTTTGTAAAATGATTGACATGCTTTCTTGGTGTAAATAATAAGGGGGAGGTGGTGCTTTCTTACTGTAAAAGCATAATAAGGGGAAAATTGTGCATCTAGTACTTTAGAAATCATTAAATGTGAGAGATGTCGTCACTTTACATTCTTTCATTCTTTTTGTATTTCCCATCTTCTTGTTCACATAAATAAAGGGATGTTCATGTGGGTTCTTAGAAAACAGAACATCATGTCACAACCAAAATGTTTTTATGGTTATGGCAAAGCCTAAATGAGTAAATCCCCAATATTTTATTATCGGTGACATTATGGATTCATTAATCCAAATATTAGTGATATTGACTAATTGGCTCATTAGTTTCTATAAAATGTGTTTCTTTCCACATTCATTAGAGGAAGTTTGTAGGTGAAATTCCATTGTCACCGTGAGTTTTCATATGATAACAGTTTGCACGAATTTAGTTGGAACTTAACAAAGTGTGATTTGCTCTTGGTGCATACAGAGCTTATGCGAATTTTAATCTTTACACCAATTCTCCAACAAAGATTAATCATTTGTTGGCCCGATTATTACTTGTGGCGATCCAATCATCGCAGTCACATGGTACTATAAAAAATAATTAAATAATTAGTTGTGTATTTCCTTAAGAGATTTATGTAATAAGTAATGTGGCCTTATTACGTAACGAAAACAAGGTTCACCTCTTGTACTTTAGAGTGTTGCAATTTATATGGATGATATAATTTTCATCTTGGTACACGGATGGCCCCTATATCGAGTATTTCACTCTCATGGGAATGATACACTTTTTATTCTATAAGCACAGATAACGTATTTAATTCTTTGCAAAAAAAAGTTCTTTATCTTATTAAAAAATGTATATTAAACTATCACGCAAGCAATAGTCTAGGATCAAAGCATACAAAATTCAAATGAAACAATGGGTCTGTTTGGGAGCTGGCATATGGGATAGCTTATCCTAGGATAAGTTATCTTAATTTAATTTATGATAACCTTGAGAATGGTCAGTTCCATTTATGTTTGTCTAAAATTATATCCAATCCTGGGTTAACTTAAGTTGTGCATGTTTGACACTCAATTCAGTAGTAGGTTAATATAATTGAAGTTTGTTTTAAAATAGAAATATCTTAAAATAGAAATACTAAAACATATCTTAAAATAGAAATATCAAAACAATAATTCGATATAAAAATAAAAAAATATGAAAAATATGAAAATAGAAATATTAAAACGAGAACCCGATAAAAATTAATACTAAAAAACTAGATGTTACAGCGGCGACGTCGATATTTGTTCTACATTGCGTCGGAAACTGAAGTACGAAGTTCTGACGCTAAATTTCGCTCTCTATTTTTTTTCCCAGTCTAGCACCTTCATTGTTGTCTTCTGGTACCCTAGGATCGGTTTTTTTGTATAGTAAAAACACATTTATCATCAAGAAACAAATTATCTATATACTCCATGCAAATGTGGTTATGGATGATGTAACAAACTAGCACAATTTTCACTTATGATTCATAAGGATATTGAGGTTGTGCTTGCAAAATAATGAATCGTTTTTTAAGTATTCCAATAACACGTTCAACTTCATTCTGTAATGATGAATGCCGAAGATTAAATAATTCCTTAGCGTTTTGAGGGCGATTTCTCCCATACTCCTTCAAGGGATAACGAACGTCTTTATATGGATTAATAAAACTTGGCGTAAGGGCGAATCCTGCATCTTCAAGATAATGTTTGCCTATACCAAATACAAATTCAAAATTATATCATCCCAATAGTAAAATACAAATGAAGTACTCACATAAAAAATAATAATAATATATATCATACCTTCTAGTACTTTTAATTTATCAGATCTTGTTAAAGCTGAATCCAATATACGCCCATCATGAGCAGACACTTCCCAACCAGCAAGAACATATTGAAATTGCAAATCGAATGAACACGCTACTAAAATGTTCTGAGAAATAAATCCTTTTATTTTCCGATAAAGAGTTTTTTCATCCTCACTAACCATTGCGGGTATGTGAGTTCCGTCTATTGCTCCAACACAATCCTACGGTTGAATACAAATAATTGGTTGATAATATATACATAAACTTATAAAAATTACATAAACTAATTTTGAGTAAGAAATAACAATGGTGTATTCTCTTATCTCATCAGGAGTACTAGGACTTGCTGGTTGCAGAAAATCATCTAGAAGTTGAACAATAGCATCCAAGACAGCGTTAAAGTGTCGACTGATTTCTCACCTGAATGTTGAAAACGTTCTTGGAGTATTCTATTGATTTCATTATGACCAATGGCAAGCATAAATATTGCCACCTTATCCTCAACTCTAACTCCCTTGTGGTGGTGAAACAACTGTTTTTCTTGTAACAATTCACATAATAACAAAAAAAAAAAATGTTTTTCCATCCGAAAACTATCTTGACATCGCACATCATGTCCATTTAGAATTTCATCTACGTGCGCTGAGCCACTAAGAATTGAATCATGACATACAATCTTCTGCACAAAGTATTTATAATAACATGTTATCAATGATGTTGTAGTTGTTGTGACAGCTTCTATGGCATCCTCATCATCTTCAGAACTAGCCATAAAGACATTGTTATATGTACATACTGATGAAAAGAAAATATAAACAATAAAAAAAAATAAAAATAAAAGTTTTATGTAAAATCTGAATATGTAAACAAAGTAAAGTTTCATATACAAAAATAATAAAAATAAAGGATACCATACTGTCTACTAAAATTTGAAACTAAAACATACATAGACAAAACTTAAAATATCCACCTAATTTATTGGAAACTCAAAACCATATGAACCCAAAATAAACACAAATCATTAACCTAATCATTTATGCCACTTTAAAGCGAAGGATAGTAAAGGTTAAGCTTTGACAATAACCAATGACGCCTCATGTCCCCATTCAACACTATGAAAATATTTGCTTTCTTCTCATCTTCCAAGAAATCTAGGCCTCACATGAACGAATATTCATCTAAGTTTAGTTCCTCAAGTGCAGCAACTAAACTTTTCTCTAGAGAAAAGTTTCTGTTTTCCTCTTTTTTGGTTGCAATATTGTTTATTGCACTTTCCCTCAACTAAATTGCTTCCACCATCCGTTCTCCAGTACTCTTTTTTGTCCTCTGAAAGAACGTGAACTAGAATCTATTGAAGTTCTAGGTTTTTTTGGTAATTTGGATGTATCATCATCACTAACATTTCCACTTCCATATTATACTTGTTCTGGTCTCCAATATTCTCGTTTTGGCCTTTAGTATTATCATAGCGGTACTCTTCGACCTCATGATTGTCATGATTAGCGTCATCCCTAAATCGGCTATCTTTTCCAGTCGCCCTATGATAGGATTTTAAAAACCTATTGATAATAACTGCAATCGCACAACATCTACAATGTAGATGCGCCGAATACGGGTCGAACCCACAGGGAGCGGGAAAACACTGCAATCAATATCTCTAATAAACTAACCCGAAATAAATTTTTGAATTTTTAAAAGTGAAAATAAAAAAAAAATTTAACTATACTAAATACAAGTTCAGAAATAATACATGACTGTTCTAAACATAACCCATCAAAAAAGTCAACCCAAGCATGGAATCTCAAATAATAAGATAAATATGTTTGTGAACCTATCAATTATGCACAAAGGTTATTGTAATGTACAAAATCGGTGAAGAAACAACTAATTTTATCATTAAATCAATAAATCAAAATCAAAGAATTAATTTATTCAAATCATAATAGTTTATTGTCAACTAATTCAATTCATTTGGCCTAATACTCCAAGTGGTTTAAGCAATAAAACCCTAGTAAAATATTTAGCTAAACATGGCAATGGATTTCTTAAAACCTATAAAAAAATAAAAAAAATAGAGAGAAGATATTAAACTGAAATCGACGTCTTTTTTCCGTTCTTCTCCTTTCTTTTTCGTCACCTCCTTTACTGTTGTACCCCCTTCAATATTGTGTCTTCAGACCCAAAACCAGAAGCTCAAATCCCCCAGACGTCAACTCCACCGGCCATCTAACATAACTCTCTCCTTATTATATCCTCCAACCAGAACTCTCCCTTCGCTCTCTCTCTTTCAGGTTTTATACATTTTTCTTAAACCTAATCATGTGGACCCCCTTCTCTCTGTCCACGTGTCGTCTAGCCAGCCTATAACTTCACTTGTATTCTTCCAGTCAACAATCAACCTTCTTTTTTATCGGCTGACACTTTATTCTCTCAATTATCTCTCCGTCTAACCATGTCAACAGTTCACGTGCTAGTCAACAACTCCCTCTTCTCATGGTTTGTTATTTGGTCCTCTTTTTACTTTCTCCACCCTTTCTTTCCTCGGTATTCATTTTTTTCCACTCTAGCTAACTAAAAGATGTATGCCCTGTTTATAATTCTACCTACTCCTCTTTTTTTCCACGTCCACACTCCACCAGGAAGTAAAAGAAATTGTGTCTCACGTTTTCGTTCTTCTCTTCCTCTCAGACAACTGAAAAGAAGTTCACCTTAACTTCTTTCACCTTTTTTTGTTCACCTCCACCTTAGACTAGGTAAGTCTGAGACCATAAGAGCGAATGCTATGCCCATTTAGCCGTGTTCCGCTAATAAATCGGAGTTTACGCATATCACCTAAAAAAGCATAAAAATAATAAAATTAGTACAAAATCAAGTACCAGTAAATATATATCAAGCGGTAAATATGTATAAATTATGCTCATATCAAATACCCCAAAACCTATATTTTGTTAGTCCTCGAGAAAAACTAAATTAAACTAAGTCTAAAAAAAATAATGAAATCCTCTCACTTTCACAGGAATCGCGACTACACTTAGCATGTGTTACAAGCCTTTAAACCCCTAAGTGGCCTTAGCGGACGAGTTTTGTATCGTGAGAGTTTACAAGAGATATACCCACAAAAACCTGTATTCCAACTCCTAGCTACATGTGAGAGATTGAGGATAGACACTAAACATGCTATTTAGTTGGCCTACTAAATTATTTGGCTATAAGAATCATTACCCTATATGAATCCAATTGTTATACATGAGTTTGCACTCAACGTACTGAAAGTCATATAGAAGAATTCAAAACTCTACTTAGATAGTCATACAATGGCCCATGATACTCAGAATCTATCAAAAGTTCAATCACATGAATTATTTTAGAAGATGAATATAGAGATAATGAAGTTTACGCATGTTGACTAAGGTGAACGGTGTTTTCCAGAATATCTGTATGAATTTCAATGCCAGGATGACTCCTAATGGATTGAGGTGCGCTCCCACTTTTCTTAGTACTAATACTGACTCAGCAGGTATATACGAAGACTTCATCGTCATTTTTATTTATAGATATTTATTTCTCTCTTTTTTTTTTGCAGAAATAAAAGGGGCTTGATCTCAATCACTCTACTTTATCCCAGCGGCGACAAAAGCGAAATACTAAGGCCCCACCAAATCACTTAGAGAGTCACATAAATTTGCACAAATAAAAACAGAAAGTTATATGGTTAAGATTGACTCCGAGATATGGTGACGACTATCATGTTATTTCTAACACATGAGCTAGGCATTCTTTTATGAATACACCATTTAGCTGGGCATGCCAAATCCTATAGACAAGAATTTTGTTTTCATCTACTTAGAATGGTTAGTGTCATCCTGAATAGTTCACAAGTTTCTAGATTTTACAGTTTCTTATTGGCATCAATTTTCGAAAATTCTACCCCCAAACCTAAATTTAACATTATCTTCAATGTTTTAAACCGTGTAACCTAGAATGGTATGCAAAATATATATAAATAAGAGAGACAAATATAAATCAAAGGAGAGGGATTGGAAGATTTCACCTGATTGACACAAGAAAAGTAGCATTCGCTGTCACAAACATCAAACGATAGTAATAACAAAGAACACTGAAGAAAAAAGAAAAATCTAACTACTAAAATTTACAAACCATAACTCTACATATATTAACAACCTGAAAATCTTGGGATAAACCCAAAGCACAATATATGCAACCAATGACAAACTCATACTCTCGCAGTAGCAACGTAAAGATGATGAGACTATCAAAAGAAAAGAGATACCCCCAAACCTGGTTTTTGTAAAGGATATATCATTTTCAACAAAAATAACCGATTCAAAGGGTTCGTAAGGGACAGGAACTGAAACTGCAGGAGAAACAAGCAAAGTAGTCCAACAAATATTTTGAAGCACACACATCTAATCCTAAACTAGGAGCCCTACAGAAAGTTGGGTTAACAAATCCAGGAGAAATGACACATAATATGGATTTGGAATCCTCTATCTTGTCATGTTGTGAGGAAGTCGAAAAACTCTTCAAAATCTCTAGTGTTACATGGTCATCCATATCCTTGAAAAATTCTATTGATTCTCCCAAGTCATAGGAAAACATGTACTATCATTACTCTCGTATAATATTCTTGAGATCCGCACATCATCATTCTTAGTACACACTGATTTATTATTTAAAACAGTTTCATTATTAATATCATGAAATATTGGAAAAATTATAACTTGTATATTCACAGTAAGACCACAATCATTCACCAACTGTGTTAGTAGAGCAATCCATAAATCAGTTTTTTCAGCAAGTTGATCACAATAAGCATGGGTTTTACTCAATTCAGCAAAAAATAATTCACTAGCTTTGGTCCATTCTGCAATGTCATTTTTGAGGCAATCAAACAAATATAGTGGAGATAAGTCACAGTAGAATGGATGGTCTTTCTCATACTATGACTAATAAGAATATGAATAATAATTGGAATCATTAAAATATGGCTCACAACCTGGGTACAGTTAGTAATAATCATAACCTTCACAAGGTTTGCAATGATCATAACCGTGAGAATAATTCCAGTCATTATTTATACACTCTGTTCTCATGGGTTCCTGATAATATGAGTTTCTACAAGCATATTCTCCAATTGTTTCAGTAAATAACTCATTTTCTGACTCTTCTTTCTGGAACTTCTTGGATAAGTTCCAAAATGCCAGAAAGGATGTCATGTCACCAGAATCCATATATACAAAGAAAATAAAAACAAAAATTTATACAAATAAAATTGGTGAAAATTCAGGAAGTAACCAAGCAAGCAATCACAAATTCATTCATTCCACAAATCACACCAGAAAAGAAAAGAAAAAAATTGCTACTACCTTTATAATTAGAACGGAAGATTTCAAAAAACTCTACTAAGTATGTTCCCACTTTGAAAAGAAGTACTAGTACCTCGTATCAAAATTCAAAAGTTAGGGTAACAAGCGCCTAACCTGTCCAGAATCATACAATATATAACTCAAAAACAAGAAACTCGTGAGTATTTTGCAGCAGACGAATGTTGTTGAGCTAGACAGCCAGAAGCAACCCCAAAAGTACCTGAACAAAATTCTAAGACACAAAACTAGTCAAAAAGAACTAAAAATCCTAAAAAAACAAATAAAAAAAATACTATACAATTTTTTTTAAAAAAACCTAAAATACGATTAGAAAATCAAAAATACTAATTGCAATATTCCTCAACCGTTCCCCGGCAGCAGCGCCAAAAATTGATAGGATTTTGAAAACCTATGTATAATAACCCCAATCGTACAACGTCTACAATTTAGAAGCGACAAATACAGGTTGAACCCACATGGAGCGGGAAAACACTGCATTCAATATCTCTAATAAACTAACCAGAAACAATATTTTTGGATTTTTAAGAGTGAAAATGAAATACACAAATCAAACTAAACTAGTAAAGTAAATGCAATTGGAGAATCTGTAACATGGGTTTATAGTATCCATTATTATTTCTTTTAATTACTGAAGTGAAATAGAATTATTGAATATTCATTTATTCTCCTTTCTATCGACATTACCAATTATATGTATTAGATCGTAAATATCACTAGAATAACCTAAGCATAGCATATCAAACACACAAAACTCAAACATGCACCATCAAATTGCATTAGTGAGAAAATTATACGAAACTAAATACAAGTTCACAAATAATACTTGACTATTCTAAGCATACCCCATCAAATAAGTCAACCAAGCATGAAATCTCAAATAATAAGACAAATATGTTTGAGAACCTATCAATTATGCACAAAGGTTATTGTATCGTAAAAAACCGGTGAAGCAACAACTAATTTTATCATTAAATCAATAAATAAAAATCATGAATTAATCTATTCAAATCATAATAGTTTATTGCCAAATAATTCAATTCACTTGGCCTAATACTCTAAGTGATTTCAACAATAAAACTCTAGTCACAAAATTTAGCTAAACTTGGTAATGAACTTCTTAAAACCCATATAAATAACAAAAGTAGAAAGGAAAAAATTAAAACGAAATTTGTGTCTTCTTTCCGTTCTTCTTCTGTCGTATCTTCACCTCCTTTACTTTTCTACCCCTTCAATCATGTGCCGTCAGACCCAAAACCAGAATCACAAACCCCCAGACGTCAACTCCACCAGCCGTCTAACCTAACTCCCTCCTTATTTTATCCGCTAACCAGAACTCTCCCTTTGCTTTTTCTCCTTTTCAGGGTTTATATTTTTCTCTTAAACCTAATCACGTGGACCCTCTTCTTTCTCTGTCCACGTGCCGTCTAGTCAACCATCGACTTTACTTTTTTTCTCTCAGCCAACAACCAACCTTCTTTTCTACCGCCTGACACTTTCTTCTCTCGATTCTCTCTCCGTCTAGCCATGTCTCCAGTCCACGTGCTAGTCAACAACTCCCTTTTCTCATGGTTTTTTATTCGGTTCTATTTTTACTTTCTCTAACCACTCTTTCTTTCCTCGGTATTTATTGTTTTCCACACTAGCTAACTAAAATAAAGTATGCCCTTTTTACAATTATCCCAACACCTACTCCTCTTTCTGTCCACGTCCACACTCCACCAGAAAGTAAAATAAATTATGTCCCAGGTTTTCGTGCTTCTCTTCCTCTCAGAAAACTGAAAAGAAGTTCACCTTAACTTCTTCACCTTGTTCTGTTCACCTCCACCTTAGATTAGGCAAGTTTGAGACCATAAAAGAGAATACCATGCCCATTTAGCCATGTTCCGCCAATAATTCGTATTTTACGCATATCACCTAAAAACGCTTAAAAATAATAAATTAATACAAAATCAAGTACTAGCAAATATAAATCAAACGGTTAATATATATGAATTATGCACGTATCACCCTACTATCACCAAATATCATAGCTATTTCATCAAATGTGGAAGAGACCTTGTCCACCATTATTTGCATTCTGGATATAACTACGATTAAGTTTAATTTATAATTAAATTACTGGAAAACATAATAATGATAAAACTTTGATAAAAGAGATTAAATAAAATCACATACCTTGATATTTTTTTCACATACATCATCAGGTGCAGTCATAATTTCTTTCTTCTTGTTCCAGCCAAAGCCGCTTTAACCTCTAAGACTACTTACAGTATTAAAAATTTTCTTCAAAGTTTTCATACGATTTCTTAAAACATCCTTAGTATAAGCAAGACCAAAGCTGTCTTTGAATTTAGTGACGATGTTTTCCCATATAAATTTACTAAATTGGTTATCAAGTAGTTGTTTATCAATCACTTGTTCTACCATAAGTTCTATAAACCGTTGATCCATTGGAGTGGTCCAAGTTATTCTCGCATTCTGGACATTTGATGATTCACTTTCCATAATTTCTATAATGAAAATATAATAATGTAAATGATAAGTAAACAACATATTACTATAATAAGTGTTAAATTATAACAACAATGACATGCATTCAAAATTGACCCTATAGAAAACATCAATCTCTAAAAAAAACAGCAATCTCTTTTACTGACCATATGGCCTTGTTTGGTAAAAATTATGATTATCATTTATGATTATAGATAATCATAAATTGAAAAATGATTATGCTATTAATCATTTTTTCAATAAATTTTAACAAACATATTTTTGGAATAATTGATTATTTTAGAAAAATGTTCTCAAAGAGTAGAAGAAAGAATGATGATTTAAGAAAAAAAAATTAGTCCACTATTATTTTTTTGTCTCTCTCTTAATAGTTTAGAGAAAATAAGGAAAAAAATCTAATTCATTTTTTTAAGAAAAATAATTGACTATGATAATTTTTATAAACAACTTTTTTCTATTTAAAAAAATAATGAATTTTTTCAATTATAATTAAAATAATTAGTTATTATAAATTTTGATAAACACCTATATAATGGATTATGCGCTGGATAATTAATTATGGGTTCATAATCTATTATAATAATGGTTACCAAACAACCTCTATGGATGAAACTAAACACAACATATTGCAATTTGCAATTTCTAATAGTAGATTGTTTAAAATTGACTAAACAGTATACAATTCCAGAAATAAAAACAGCTCTTCTCATGCATTCAATGGAGTTGTCTTGTCAGGCAGATATGGACGAAGGTCGGGTTTATTATGATGGGCACTTAGCATGTCGATCAGTGTTAGATCCTAAACTGTTAGTCCAAATGTTAAGTTTATCAAAAGAGGAAAGTAAGCAAATGACAACCACCCAAACACAGAATTTCTTCTAATCAAAATGCAATCTGCTCATGGCTTGACAAATAACTCGTACAGATATTCAAACACTTTAAAAGACATTTCAACGACATTCATCGTTCACCAATAACAACGAAGGTAAAAGCAAACAAGCCAATCAGTCTAAATTGAAGCAATTTTTAATACATCCAACTTAAGTTTCACTAATAATAAAAAAATAACCAAACCTTCACTATAACTCCAATAAAGAAACACTTATCAAATCAAACTATAAGAAGTGAATTTCTGGTGGATTTAGTAACACTATTCTTACTCTACCATTAGCTTGGCAACAAGAGATTTTACTAGCTTGGTTCAATAGATTCTTAAACTCATGTGAAGACTGCCCATATATACAGAGAGGATTTCAAGTATGGTGGAGACAAGCCTTCTGGAGAAGAAACGGTGAATCTGAAAAACTCAGGTTGTTCTATAACAGTTCTAGCTAGAGAGAATCAAACTTAAGACATTACTCATTGCCAGCACAATTCTCAAAACAAGAAGAACTTAACCTATAACAGGAAAATAAACAACTTATACATGACAAGCTCAGGATAACCAATCCATACAGGCATGCTTGAAACTTTACAATGAAATGTAGGATGAAAGAAACACCGGATTGCTGAACAACAAGAGTTAAAGGGATCAGCATCCTATCTACAAAGTTATTGCACACAAACAACCCGAACCTTAGAATTTCCAACCTTTATCAAGTCTCATTAGGGCAACTGTAGCGATCGACCAGACCAAAAAGTAAAGAGCAGATTTTCTCTTTGGTCCGGTTTTGTGAGCCGCAACGGGCGAGTAACTATGGTATTTGGTCCAGATTTTCAACAGTATTCGACCAAGTTTTGTCGAGTAACTGGACCAAACACAGATTTAGTCGGACGCTCTTGTAGGACAACGTTTCTCCAAAACGCTTTTGTACGAGGACGTTTCTAAACAAAAACGTCTCTGCTGAAAGTCGTCCAACAAAACGTTCACCCATAACAGCGTTTCTCTAACGTTGTATTAGAATAGCGTAATTTGAACAAACGCAACCTAGAAGAGCATGTGGGTTGAACGTTCATTTCGTAGGGCGTTAATTGTCAAAACGCTACGGTAAATAGACGTGAATATATTCACGCTCATTTGAAGAAGCGTTACAAAAGAATACGCTCGTCCAGAAGAGCGCAGGTACCGGTGAAGTGTGCTAACGTTCTCCCAGAAGAGCGTGTTTCTGATAGACGCTCTTCCAGGAGAGCGTTTTGTTAGTCGTTTTTATCATTTTTTGAGCTGGTTAGCCGTTTTTATCATTTTTTGTTACATTGGTAAAGCCTTGAAAAAACATGGTTGGAATTGATCTGCTGTGACTAAGCTTGATTGAACAATCATAATTACTAATATGGTCCAATGGTATATAGTTTCAATCACTAGTACACTTGTTGCGAAACTTAATTTGCTCCATCATTACATGGAAGCTTATTACCGTCTTCCTGCTTGCAGAACGCATATTAGGAATCTAACGTCTTCCTGCTTGCAGAACGCGTATTAGGAATCTAACGCTCTTGTAGGACAGCGTGATGGATTCCAACGCTCTGTTAGCGCTGCGTTTTCCTATGAAATGCTCTTTTATAGTAGCGTTTCGGTGTAAACGCTACTTTACTAGGACGTTTTATTTGCGAAACGCTTCACCTAGTTAGCGTTGGTATCAAAACGCTTCAGTAGAGTAACGTTTAAATATACGCTTTAGTAGAGTAACGTTTGAGTACCCAACGCTACATTACAGGAGCGTATGATACATAGGTTTCAAAACGCTTTTTTAGTTGAACGTCAAAAACATCACGCTTGTGTACTTGAACGTCTATGTAACCAAACGTTACTCTAGCGTAGAGTTTGTTAACTAATGATTATCTAAGTGAGCGTAAGATCATATTTAGTACGCTTTCCGTTGTGTTTTTTTTTTTCACGAGCAAACGAATTTGCTCTTTGTTCTTTGGTCTACTCCAACCGCTGCAGTTGACCTTAATACCCAGATTAAGTCAAGGGTTTCGATTAAAATTCCAAGAACAATGGTTAATTCCAGTAAAAGTGATTCAAATAGAGAAATTGTTGAAACAATTCATCTATTGATTGTGTTGGGACTGGTATTGTTTATAAAATATCAGAACAAACAGATAAATTTTTAAAGGAAAAAAATATAACTAATATTACTAAAAAGTACTAATCGAAATATTTACCTGATGATGTAGTTGTTTTAAATCCAATTACCAGAGATTTTTGAGATTATTGTATAAGAAGAGTTGAGATTTTGCTTCTAGTAATGGAAGACGAGATAGCATTATGTAGGTTTCAGTGTGGTTTTATAGTTCCAGTAATGGAATCGGTGGCTCTATTCCATGCGAGGATATGGGAGAATAGGTTAAATGGAGAATACCATAAACCTATCTTTTTGACCTCCGAAAACTAAGGAAGAATTGACTATCCTAATCCAAACCTAGAATAGAAAGAAGACAAACACTTTTTTACGGTTATTTTGGGGATAACCCAACCTAGATCAGGATATCTGATGCAGATCGGAAGCGTGTAAAGATGATAATAATCGCAGTGGAATATAATTATTGAAAAGTAACCGATAAAATGGGTAGAAATCGATAAAAATTAGTTGATCTTCAAAGAGATATCCTAAAATCTACGGGTTATCTAGACTTCGTTAATTCACTACGAATAAGGACAATAGATATGAAATTAGTATTCAGACTTCGGGGTAAACCCAACTATGAATAAAAATCAAAATCAATAAACTCAACAAGTTTAATGAAAATAAAATAATTTAATTAATCAAAACTCTCTAATTTTCGTTTTTGGAGTTCCTTATATAGATAACTCCTACTAAACAAACCCTAAACTTATCAAAAAACTATAAACTTGTTTCCCAAGGTATCTATTACCTTTATGCAACTTTCCTAACTTATTAAAACTCTTAAAATAAACTTCTAGACTCTTCTAAAATTATCCTAAATAATAAATCCGAAAATTAATTATTTTTCTACTAAAAATAACATTAATAAAATATAAATAATAATAAGAATAAAATAATAGATTTATTTTCCATAAATCTCCCTCCATCATTCTACCGGTGTTGTAGAAGATTCGTCCTCGAATCTTGCTGGTACCATGTTCTGCATGTGTAACTCGTTGATGACAATCTTCATATACATGAATTGATGTTGTAAAAAAATAATTTATGCACCGTATAGAAGCATGAGGTATGATGGAAGCCCAAAACGGATCTTCATAAGTTGATTCAACAAATTCTCCCTTGTTAGGGTAGATGAGAGACCATTTGTGTATCACAATAATCAACAACTAGCTTACTCTCGGGCAAAGACAACTCATCAATATCAGGAATTTCTAAGTCAATAAGTTTATCAGGATTAGATGACTCACCATGAAACTCCATTAAATCATGTGAAACTTCTGGGACTGTTTTTCTTTGTCAGAAACAGGATGTTCTTTGCCTTTTTGAGAAGAAAATTTCATATCCTCCTCATCATCGGGATATTTATCAAAGATCAGAGTTGTATATCTCTCAACAATAAATTGATTTTGTGCATCATTGTCATGACGGAAAAACAAGTCTTCAACGTTGTTATCTGCACTATTATTTTCTTCTATAAGCGAGCATGGTTTAGATCGAGATTTTAGTGACTTCTTCAAATAACATTCTATCACTTCCAGAATCTCCTTCTTTGATTTGATTAGATATTCACATCTTCCCGGATCTCGTCTTGGTGACAACAATTTATTAACCCTGAATACTCGTCTTAGTAACATCTTATTAACCCTAGAATCAAACTTTGCTCTGATACCAACTGATGCAGATCGAAAGCGTGTAAAGATGATAATAATCGCAACAGAATAGAATTATTGAAAAGTAACCGGTAAAATGGGTAGAAATCGATAGAAATTAGTTGATCTTCAAAGAGATATCCTAAAATCTATGGGGTTATCTAGACTTCGTTAATTCACTACGAATAACGACTATAGATATGAGATTAGTATTCAGACTTCGGGGTAAACCCAACTATGAATAAAAATAAACTCAACAAGTTTAATGAAAATAAAATAATTTAATTAATCAAAACTCTCTAATTTTCTTTTTTGGAGTTCCTTATATAGATAACTCCTACTAAACAAACCCTAAACTTATCAAAAACCTATAAACTTGTTTCCCAAGGTATCTACTACCTTTAGGCAACTTTCCTAACTTATTAAAACTCTTAAAATAAACTTCTAGACTCTTCTAAAATTACCCTAAATAATAAATCCAAAAATTAATTATTTTTCAACTAAAAATAACATTAATAAGATATAAATAATAATAATAAAATAATAGATTTATTTTCCATCAATATCCCTGCGTCCAAACACAATCAAAAATAGTCAAATTGGGTAAGTCTATTGACTGGGGATAGTTCTTGTTGTCATTAAAGTTGATGTCTAGAGTATGACCTTCTCCAAGGATATAGTGAGTTTGTTATCCTTTAAACTCCCTATACATCAGCTTGTAGTTGTTGCTATATATGATACTCGCATTAAAGTGTTTATGTCATTCTCATTAAATGCTTATACCAAGGTTTCCAACTCTCGTTGATATGAGTCAAAATTACATATTTGTCTCATGCCCGGTGGATACAATTACTTTCTATCATTACTACTAGACTCAGATTTATATATTTGTCACGATATTAGAAAACATCTACATCGTCTACCAATATTTACACGTTTTTTTCGATTACTCCCTCTTTACACTACAGTGAGGTGGTAATTTTTTTCATGTTTTGTTTTATGTTGATGATTTTGATTACTGTTGGGAACAATTCTGTTGTTCTTACTACTATTATAGCCTATTTAGGTCAATATTTTCATATGAAGGATTGGGTATCTTCAAGTATTTCCTTAGGATTAAAATGTCTCAGGGGTCTGATGGTTTGATTTTGTCACAAAAAAAAAAAAAACTCTTGATATACTTTGTGAAACCGGTCTTTTTGGAGCGAAACTGATTGCCTCTTCTATTGATCAACACCATCATTGACTCTTGATGATGGACCTCTGTACTCTGATCCATGACAGTATTGCAGGCTCATTGTGTATTTTTATTTAACTCTCACTCATTTTGAACTTTGTTATTCAGTTCATGTGTTGGATCAATATATGCAGTCTCCTAGAATGTCTCATTAGGATGATGTTGTTCGAGTAGTTCGTTATCTCAAGGCTCATCCAGGTCAAGGTATTTTCTTACAAAATTATATCGTTTTTCAACTTATAACATACTGTGATTCTGATTGAGCCCCATGGCCTATTAGTTGGCGCCCTCTTACGGAATATTTCATATTTTTTGATGGATCTATATATCATGGAAGACAAAGAAGCAACACATTGTTTCGCGTTCTTATGCTGAAGATGAATGTTGTTTAATGGCCTACGCTAATAGTGAGCTCGCATAGATCAAGGATTTATTAAAGTCTCTTGGTGTTTTTTATAATCATCCCATGCGTCTTTACGGTAATAGCCAAGCCGCGCTTTATGTTGTTGTCAATCTTGTTTTTCATGGGTGCACCAAGCATATTGAGATCAATAGTCATTAAGTGAGGGATCAAATCCAATTAGGTGTTATCGCCAGTTATCATTTTCGTACAACTCCCCAACTTGATGACACCTTTAAAAAGAATTTGGACTTCCACCGTTTGAACTACTTCTTCCCAAGTTGGGCATTCGTAATATTCATGCTCCAACTTGAGGGGAAGTATTGTGAGATATACGACATTCTTGTATAGACTCCCTTCATTTCTCAAAAAATTGAGATACTTATATTAAAATTTTGGTTCCTAAAAGTTGAGCTATTTCATTAAACAAGACAATGTTTCTAAAATTACCCATTTGATTAATTATTATTAGTATAAGAAATATGTATAATTTGATAATCATATTTATATTTGTTACACAGGTGTCTTAAAAAAAGTTCCAACATATAAAGTTTACAAATATTTGTGGCATAGATTGAGAGATATATCATTTCTAAATTTTATTATTTTATTATCATAAGAGTATAATTGAAGAAAATACCTAAAAATATTCCTTTCTCTTCTTTACCTTAAGAATCGTGCAAAATTGAAATAGCTCAAATTTTAAGAAATAGAGAGAGTATCATGTTGTGTTTATATTTAAGACATGTATTAGATATGTTAGGAAAGTCATTAGCTAAAAATGGTATGAGTTCATTTGAAAGTGACAATCTAGGGAGAGGATAAAAAAGATATACAAAAGAACATTATAATGTTGCATAACAACCTATAACATAATTGATATATTTTTACATACAACAATCATGCCAAAAATGTTCCATGCCTGGAAGAGTGTTCACAAAGGTCTCGTGGTCATCAAGAAGTACAATATTTGGGAAGGTCATCAAGGGGTATAACATTTGGGAAGTAGGTAATGGTAGAAATATCAACATCTGGAAAGATAGATGGTACCTAACTTTGAAGATACTCTCAGTAGCATTTCCCCTTAGATTAGATAAAAATCTCCCAAATAATCTCTTTGTTTTACTTTGATAAACTGCTCGTAATGCAGCTTCATATGAGTGTAATTGTGAGTTTCCATGCATCGCAAATATTCTTGAATTTCTCAAACATTTCGTCCAGATAATGGGAGTGTATATCCCTCTTAGAGCACCCCACTCGTTTTGAGGAAACATAATCCTCTTAGTCACAAAACTGAAACTTCAATTTCTGGTTTAACTCTGGACGCTCCTACCATTTCTATTTACCATGACATGTTGACATTTGTCAAGTAAAACAAAGGGAAAGTTCGTTAACGTGTAGAGGGTCTCTTAACTATTGTGACTATTAGAACAAGTACTATGGTCATCCATTTCTTATGTACAATTAGGATTTGTAGCCTAACTAAGTAAAAAAGAAAAATAAATACTATAGAGTAAGGTTATACGGTGATGGAAGCTCAATTTTCATATAAATAGCTCATACGGGTACTTAATATTAGTTAAGTTGATTTTTTGATCCAATATTTTTGTTCTTTTGAGTATAAATATGAAAAAGTGGAAATTATGGTCAAATAAATAATAAACTGAAGACGAAAACTGAATATCCAGCAAAAATTATATTGAAACTGAGTATCTGTATGGGCTATTTTATCACGGAAACTCAACCTTGGCTAATGGATGTTACACATCTCTAGCATCCACTAGCCAGCTTGGCAACAATCTATGATTTACAAACATTTCTCCATATAATATTTGTTTTCGGCTACAATATAGCCAAAGCCAAAAAAAAACACCCCTATTTAATGCTTGCTCTTAGAAAACATTTTTTGAATACGTTAGCACAAACCATTACTAAGAGTAAGGCCTATAGGGCTAGAGAGTTTTATTCAAATTGAAAGACCTAATCAAATTTGGTCCCATTATGGATAGACGGGAACCCTCTTTCACCAAAAACTCAATCAGGGTCTTGTTCAGATGATAGAATGGATGAGAATCTTCAATATACGACTTATATTTTGCCGTTTGAAATAAACAGGGAAAAAACGGTAAATTATTTACCGTATGAAAATGAAATGAAAAAAAGGGCAAATAATTTACCGGTATTTTTTCATAAATAACTTTTAATTTACCGTGTGGATATATATAACATTAACACGGCTTTTAGTTTGCCGTGTACGTTATATTTGGTTGGATCTTCATTTTCTTAGCTACATACATATCATGATTAATGGTTATCAGTTGAATCCATAGATATATTTATACTTAGCTAAGAATAAAATTAAAGATTTTTATAGGTCAACCTTGAGATCAAATATACATAGCAAGATCAATCAAAATCTGCATAAATAACACTCGCGGAATGATCAGATCCAACATATATTTTTGTTGGACCGAAGACATTCTAGCTAGAGAGAGAAGTATATCACAGATCCAGTAAGTAAATTAGTAGAAATTTAGGGTTTTAAATTGATTAAAGAGTAGCAGAAAGGACAGGTAATGTATATATACTTGGTTTGAGAAAGAATGTTTAATTTTTGAAGCTTGAAACAAAGAGAAGATGAAATGGAGAGTTTAATTTTTGAAGTTTAAAAGAAAAGAAAAGAAAATAGAACCGATTAGAAAAGAAAAAGAAAAACAAAAGAGAGAAGAGAAAATGGGAGTTCTGTTATAAAATAATTATATGGAGATGAACCACCACTCCACTAATTCATAGTAATTAGGCACTTAATATCCACTTCATGGGTGTTAATTTTGTAACTCTTGTAACCCCCTTATTCTAGGTGTAATTGGTGATTTAATGGTATAGTTATTTCCCTAATGGAAGAAAGCCTATATAAGAGGCATTTTCCTCCTTTGTAAAGATGAAGAAAAATCAACAAAGTTTCTCTTCTTCTACTACTATATTGCTCTCTTATTTGGTCTTTTATTTTAGTTTATTTTACGTTATCAGCACGCTAGCTCTCCTTAGCGGTAAGAAATTAAGATATAATTTTTATCTTGTAAAATAATTTTTTTTTTATTCTAAGCAAATAATCTGATTTATTTGTTTAACTATTCTAAGCATATTCATGAACATGTTGTTACATTTTTTTTATTATTATTATTTTATTTCACATGTTAAATTGATAACATATACGATGTTGAAATTCAATTAAATAGAATATGGATTAGTACCCATAATCGCTAATGACCATTTGCAATGAATATATATAATATAGTTAAGATTTTTCTTTTGGTTTTTTGTTTATGTATATATTTTATTTGTGGTATGTGAATAAAAAAATGCTAATATTTTTCATGTTCTCAGACTATGTCAAACCTCTCAAAATTGGAATTTGTTGCTCTTAACTTGTCGGGGGAGAACTACTTGTCATGGATTCTTGATGCTAAGATTCATCTCAATGCCATGAACTTGGGAACAACTATCGTTGAAGGAAACGACGAATCCCTGGAGGATCGTTCAAAAGCCATGATTTTCCTTCGTCGTCATCTTGACGAGGCATTGAAATCCCAATATTTGACAGTGGAAGATCCATACTCTTTGTGGTCTGACTTGAAAGATCGCTATGACCACCAAAAAACCGTGATACTCCTTCGAACTCGACATGAGTGGATGAACTTGCGTTTGCAAGATTTCAAGACGGTTAGTGAGTATAATACTGAACTTTTCCGGATTGTTTCTCGTTTAAGATTATGCGGAGAAATTGTAAATGAATATTACCTTTTGGAGAAAACTTACTCAACTTTTCATGCTTCAAATGTTCTCCTGCAACAACAATACCGTGAAAGGAGATTTGAGAAACACTCACAATTAATTTCTTGTCTTCTTGTGGCTGAGCAAAACAATGAATTATTGATGAGCAATCATCAGTCCCATCCCACTGGTACTGTAGCAACACCTGAAGTGAATGCCAGTTCATCTCGTGGATGTGGGAAGGGCCATTGGCATGGGCCCAAGCGTCACAATAACAAGAAGAAGGGTGGTCATAACAACGCCAAAAGAGGAAACAAACAACAACTTCCCTCAAGATAAGGGGAAAAGAAAGGGTTCACAAAGCAAGCCCAAGGAAAACAAAGAGACTACTTGTTTCCGTTGCATGCAAGGACATTGGTCCCGCGTCTGTCGTACTGCCAAGCATCTGGTTGATCTGTACCAAGCATCTCTTAAGGCACAAGGAAATAACGTCGAAATGAATTTTGCTAATTTTGAGAATGGGGAGACTACCCACTTCGACATTTCGGATTTCCTTCTCCAGGAGAATAACAATGAATCTTGAAAATATGGATTGGCACTCCATTTTATTTTCAGTAGGATTTCCCATTTCCCTAAAGACAATTGCACCATTGTGAGCAGTGATTATTGTTAGTTAGTATTTGTTTTTCTGCAATGGTGTGTTTAATTATTCTGTTTAGGTGAACTTTGCTTTCATGTAGTTTTGTTTCTTAATGAATTTAAGTTTAATTTTAAGGTATTCTTAAATTTCTCTTATTTTTACATTAATTTTTGAACTATATTTTTATTTTTGAAGATAAGGATATTGATAAAGGCTTGAGCATTTTTAATGCAAGTGATAAGGTTATGTGCATCGTAGATAGTGCAACAACACATACAATTCTCCGAGATAAGAGATTTTTCTCACATCTAAAACTAGCCGATGCTAATGTTAGTACCATTTCGGGAATATCAAAAATAATTAACGGTTCCGGAAGAGCTGTTATATTATTGCCTAATGGTACAAAATTAATTATCCAAGATGCCTTATATTCTAGCAAATCCACAAGAAATTTGCTTAGTTTTAAAGATATTCGTCAAAATGGATATCATATTGAGACTATTAGCGAAAATAATATTGAATATCTTTGTATAACTTCTATTATCTCAGGCAAGAAATGTGTGTTAGAAAGGCTTCCGGCTTTTGCATCTGGATTATACCACACTAGTATAATAGAAACACATCTTGCAATATCTGATCCAAAGCTTTTTAAACTTTGGCATGACCGTATTGGTCATCCAGGATCTACGATGATGCGTCGGGTTATAGAAAACTCACATTGTCATTCTTTAAGGAATCACAAGATTCTTACGCCTCATGATTTTCCTTGCGATGCATGCTCTCAAGGAAAATTAATAATTAGACCATCTCCAACAAAGGTTGGTATTGAGGCACCTAACTTTTTACAAAGAATCCAAGGAGACATATGTGGACCTATCCATCCTCCTTGTGGACCATTTAGATATTTTATGGTTTTAATCGATGCATCAACCCGATGGTCTCATGTCTGCCTACTTTCAAGTCGTACAATAGCTTTTGAAAGGCTACTTGCTCAAATCGTACGACTAAGGGCACAATTTCCGGATCACCCCATTAAGACTATTCGTCTTGATAATGCTGGTGAATTTACATCTAAAGCATTTGATGATTATTGCATGTCAATTGGAATTAACGTTGAGCATCCTGTTGCTCACATGCATACCCAAAATGGTTTAGCAGAATCTTTAATTAAACGATTACAATTAATCGCTCGGCCATTAATTTTTCGTTCTAAATTACCAATTTCTGCTTGGGGTCATGCAATTTTACATGCGGATGAGCTGGTGCGTATCCGACCTACCAGTTATCATAGCTACTCACCTATACAGCTTGTATTTGGACAACAACCAAATATTTCACATTTAAGAATTTTTGGTTGTGCTGTATATGTCCCAATAGCCCCTCCGCAACGGACCAAGATGGGCCCACAACGCCGACTTGGAGTTTACGTTGGCTTTGACTCTCCATCAATAATCAGGTTCCTGGAACCATTAACAGGAGATGTTTTTAAGGCACGTTTTGCAGACTGCCATTTTGATGAGTCAAATTTCCCGTCGTTAGGGGGAGAAAATCTAAAGCTTGAGGAACGTCGTGAAATTTCATGGAATACTCCCTCTTTAGCTCACCTTGATCCTCGCACTAGTCAATGTGAACTTGAGGTCCAAAGGATCATACATTTGCAAACTATTACGAATAGAATGCCTGATGCATTCACGGACACGGGTAGAGTAACAAAATCATATATACCTGCTGCAAATACTCCAGCAAGAGTAATAGTCTCTGAAGGACAAAATGATGTGTCTAAACCACGCTTGAAGCGTGGAAGACCTCTTGGTGCAAAAGATTCAGTTCCGCGGAAGAAAAGAAAGGATGTGGGGATTCCGGAAAATACCACATCCACAAAATCAATGATTGATGAATCCGAAAGTATTGCACATCAAGAGGAAGAAGTACCTGAAAATAAAGAGATCTCTATAAATCATGTAGGTACAGAAGGACTATTGGATAGGAATAACATCATTCCTAATCATAAATTTGCGTATGCAATTGCCTTGGATGTATTTGAAAATACTGATGATCCTGAACCACTAACCGTCGAACAATGCCGACGTAGAAGTGATTGGTCAAAGTGGAAGGATGCAATCCAAGCAGAACTCGATTCATTAGCAAAACGTGAAGTTTTCGGTCCCGTTGTTCAGACACCAAACAATGTAAAACCCGTCGGATACAAATGTGTATTTGTACGAAAACGCAACGAAAAGAATGAGATTGTAAGATACAAAGCTCGAATTGTTGCACAAGGTTTCTCACAAAGAACTGGTATTGATTACCAAGAAAAGTATTCTCCGGTAATAGATGCAATTACATTTCGATTTCTGATAAGTTTAGCAGTTTCAGAAAATTTAGGCATGCATCTTATGGATGTAGTCACAGCATATTTATATGGCTCACTAGATAGTGACATATACATGAAAATCCCTGAAAGGTTTAAAATGCATGTAGCAAACAAATCAGCAGAAAGAGGCATGTACTCTATAAAGCTGCAAAGATCTTTGTATGGACTAAAGAAATCGGGACGAATGTGGTATAACCGTTTTAGTGAATACTTGTGGAAAGAAGGTTATATTAATAATGTTATATGTCCATGTGTTTTTATCAAAAGATCAAGTTCTGGCTTTGCTATTATTGCAGTTTATGTTGATGATTTAAATCTAGTTGGGACTCCTGAAGAGCTCATAAAAACTGCTAACTATTTGAAAAAAGAATTCGAAATGAAGGATCTTGGTAATACTAAGTTTTTTCTTGGTCTACAAATTGAACATTTGTCAAATGGTATATTTGTTCATAAATCTACATATACAAAGAAAGTTTTGGAGCGATTTCATATGGACAAAGCACATCCATTAAGCTCTCCAATGGTCGTTAGATTACTTGATGAAAATAAAGATCCATTTCGTCCCAAAGAAGATGGTGAAGAACTTCTTGGTCCATAAGTGCCATATCTAAGTGCAATTGGGGCACTAATGTATCTTGCAAATTGTACAAGACCTGGCATTGCATTTTCTGTCAACTTACTAGCAAGATACAGTTCTGCACCAACTAAACGCCATTGGAATGGTGTTAAGCATATCTTGCGCTACCTTAGTGGAACAATTGATTTGGGTTTATTTTATTCAAAAGAATCTAATACAAAATTAGTAGGATATGCAGATGCAGGTTATCGTTCTGATCCCAACAAAGGTCGATCACAAACAGGTTATTTGTTTACATATGGTGATACAGCTATATCGTGGCGGTCAGTAAAGCAAACACTAGCAGCTACCTCTTCAAATCATTCTGAACTTTTGGCATACCATGAAGCAAGTCGTGAGTGTGTTTGGCTTCGAAGTATGATTCATCATATTCAGGAATCATGTGGGCTTCTTTTGACTAAAAACACTCCAACAGTATTATATGAAGACAATGCTGCTTGTATTGCATAACTCAAAGATGGTTATATCAAGGGAGATCGAATAAAGCACATTTCTCCTAAATTTTCTTCACACATGAACTTGTAAAGAACGGAGAAGTTGAAGTAAAGCAGGTACGATCAAGTGAGAATCTTGCTGATTTATTCACTAAAGCATTACCAACCTCTACATTCAAGAAGTTGGTGCACAAGATTGGAATGAGGCAACTCAAATACTTGTCAAGTTAAAAGTGTTATAGAAGATGTAAAGAGGGGGGAATTTTTTTTTTAAACTACACTCCTTTTCTTTCGCTATGGTTTTTCTCACAGGGATTTCCTAGCAAGGTTTTAATGAGGTAGTTCTATTAACATTCACCACATATTGCACTCTTTTTCCTTCGCTATGGTTTTTCCCAATGAGTTTTCCTAGCAAGGTTTTAACGAGGCAACATTTTTACGTGGTGGACATCTAGGGGGAGTGTTATAAAATAATTATATGGAGATGAACCACCACTCCACTAATTCATAGTAATTAGGCCCTTAATATCCACTTCATGGGTGTTAATTTTGTAACTCTTATAACCCCCTTATTCTAGGTGTAATTGGTGATTTAATGGTATAGTTATTTCCCTAATTGAAGAAAGCCTATATAAGAGGCCTCTTCCTCCTTTGTAAAGATGAAGAAAAATCAACAAAGTTTCTTTTCTTCTACTACTATATTGCTCTTTTATTTAGTTTTTTATTTTAGTTTATTTTAAGTTCAGATTTTTTTATTTTTTTTAATATATTAGACGGTTTTTAGTTTGCCATTTTTTATTCTTTTCCCTTTCAAACGGCCAAGCATTTACCGTATAGATTATAATCCCTCTATCCCATGATGAATTTTATAGTCTTTCACATAAACTCTTTTTCATTTTGATAAGGATAGACTCTTTTAAAGTCTGTCCCATAGTTTTTAATATAATCAAAAACTAACGGTGAAAGTCGTGAAAAATGGTCGAAAGGTAATCGGATCAATATTTAGCACGTGTATTACCGACTAACATATGTTAGAGGGAAAAGGTAATTTTGGGGGTATATTAACCTGTTCTACTAGACTACTACTATGAGAATATATCAGCAAATGTCACATTATGCTTCAAAAAAAAAAGAAGAAGCAAATGTCACATTATTTTTGGGGTACATCTCCGAAAGTCCCTAATGAAAACACTGCATGAACGTTGAAAAGGAAAAAAAAACACGGCATGAATGAGACCTATTTTGTTAATAAACAGTTACAGTTGGTGAAAATATACAGAACCGTTGAGCTAAAAACTAATGGGGCACATCAAAATTACTTTATGAAACATTATTCAAATTTCAAAAGCACTCAAATGAAAAATTAGAAGAAGAACAAAAAAAAAAAAAAAGGAACAAAAAAGTCAAGAATTATAAGCCGCCCACCTAAGTAGATGCTTAATGAAGGCCTTGGAATTTAGTAAAACAAATACATCAATGAAAGGTTAAGTAGGGAGTGAAAACAAATAGAAGTGGGTCCCATTTTTGTGTTGTTAATTAGTTATTTGTTTTTGAATGAAAAATCACTTTCTTTCTCCATCGCTTTCCTAGTTCTTGTTTATAATACTATTACTCTCTCAAAACCAACAATGGAAGGATGAAAAGCATTAAGAAAAAAATATGCATTATTCTTGTTGATCAAATCAATTATTAAAATAAATAAATATATATAGCTCACTCTTTAATTAATCTCAATGTAATCCTCCTATCCTATGCTATAAAGTATTTTAGGATACTATTCTATCTTGATAATGGAAGTAATAATCAAATAGTTTTTGGACCACTTAAGTGGAGATGATGAGATGAAGCATAACATTCCAAATACAAGATGTCAAAAAGTAAAGCCCACCCATAAAAAAAAATAATTAAAGTATGGATCCATATATACTAATTCCAATATGGAATATAATCCATCAATCCAAAAGGCAAAAACAGGTTAGGAAAAAAGAAGAATAAGTCTGGACTTGGAGAGAAAAAAAAAAATGGAACCATCCTATTTCCAAAGTTGAGTGGTTGGAGGTGATGGGATCGACCGCTCCCAAGTCCCATCCTCTCAACCAAATAAGGTTTATTCTTTAATAGTGTGTATGGAGTGCTTCACCTCTGGAATTATTCTGAAATTGGATGCTTAATTTAACCTTTAAATTTCGGCTTATTTAAGTTAAAATATTATCTCTTAAATTATACCCAAACAATTGTAAGTTTTTTTTTTGTAGAGGTGAAATTCCAACCCGGATGCGTGTGAGTGCACAGATAAAGGGCTATTACCAACAAATAAAAAAAAGTCGTTTTGGAGGTAGGAACCATCCCAGAATTGAGTGGCTTCCCGCTAACCTTCTAAGTTGAGCCTTGGAGTTGGAGGTAAAGGGTTAGACTTCTCCCATCTTACTGAATAGAGTTCAAGTAGAGGTTGGATTTCCATAAGCATCGTCTTTTAAACCCTGTCTTGAAAGTCATCCGGAAGTAATACTGCCACCTATGGATCAAAATTGTATGAGAAAAAATGAACTTGACAGAGTAGTTCAATTCCAAAGGTCGCTGAAATTGCCAATGTTATGGTTGAACAAGTTAGATCAACCCAAAACATCTTTGCTGCTATCATAAGTAGCAGCACAATATGTTTTTTTTCCTTAGTTGATTTAGGTAATCATAGAGAGGCATCAACATTGCAGGCAAAAATGAAGACATAATGAATGTTCCAAGAGAGATGAGAAAAAGAGAATACATATAAACAATATACAACTATTAGTCATTAGATTTCAAATTTAACATTTGTATACAATCTTTCTTTTCAGTTATAATGGAGAACCAAGTTGTCACTCAGCTCAGCTCCCATCTCCAACTCATTACGGATAGGCGTTGTTTGGGGGTCTTATTAGTAAAAAGGCCCTCCCAACTTCTTCTTCTCTTCTAATTACTAGACCTAACTGAATATATATATAAAAAAATATATATATATGAGCAGAAAATTTTCTTCCTGCTCAGAGCTCTCTTTTTTTTTTCTTCTGGAAACAACAAAGTAATTAAATAAATATTAATAAAAATTTAAAAAATGGCAAGGAAATTGTTAGGCTAGACGAGCAGAGCGACCGTTTGACGCTTGTTATTATAGTTGTTGTTGGTGGTGTTGTTAAGCCACCATCTGCTCCTGCTCCATGTACAATTGCTCCATATATGGTGAGAGCATATCCATACCCCCACTGTTAAGATGATACTGCTTCTGCATCTGAATTTGCTGTTCCTCCAAGCTGAATCGCCTGTTGGGTGATCCAGATTGCGGTGGGGCATCCTTCACTAGGGATTGCACCCACGACACATCAGGCTCATATCCAGGGTGAGCCGGAGAGGCCATGGTCTCTGAGGGAGAGCCAATTGCAGTATTGTTGGGTCTGAATCCGAAGGACGCAGACTTTCTGAGTTTGTTCAATTCTTCTCCTTGAACACCCCAGTCCAATTTCCCAGTAGGGGATCCCCAATCTGAAAATGTACTGGTTGACATGGCAGATGAACCCATGAGCCCAGGATGACGATTCATTACACCACGGTCGATGAAGCTCTGGCTCCTTTGCTTTGCAAAGGCAGCAGACCTTGAACTCACGGCTGCAACTGCAGATGACTCGAGGCCGAAAGATGGCGACCTTACAGGTGACGAAGAGAGGTTGCCTGGGTAACTAGAACGAAGCTGTTGCTGCTGGTTCATGTTCTGACGTATCTGAATTCCAGTAGGAGAATTAACCAGAGATGATGACCCATTTTTAATAGATAACCCTTGTAATTGAGACAGTATAGAATGATCCAGAGATCCAAATACATCTTCTAGGTTGGTGGATTTCACACCACCATGCCTACCACCAGATGAGGCAGCCATAGCTGCGGCAGTAGCCATGGTATTATTCCAGCTTGCCTGAGATGAAAGGTTCGACATCTCATCCATCATCTGCTGCTGCTGTTGTTGTTGTTGGTGATGGTAAGGACTTAAACCAAGCAAATCCATGTCTAATTCCATATCTCGGGCACTCATCGCAGTTTTCAACCTACTACCAGGAAGCTGCAAGGTGGGTGGAATTAGGTTGGACTGATTCTGCCACAACCCACCTCCCATGGGAGAAGAGTTGGCTGCTAAAGGTGACATGGGAGGGGTTGAGTTAGAGTGCATCAAAGCCGAAGGAGACCCAAGAGCCAGTGGGCTCATATTCGACATGTCCAATGGAGAGAGGTTGACTGCAGATGATCTAGGAGATGGTACAGCCGACCCCGTTGACGCATAAAGAGGGCGAAGCTCCTCGTGTTTGTGAGCAAAGAAGCAAACCCTTCGGGTGCATCCAGTCTCATCCTTACAGAGCCTAGTTCGGTACTGAGCTGGGTGTAACCAACACTCGAAAACTCCATGCGCATACTCGCAACCATCACCTTGTCTGCAAGTACCCTTTCTGAATTCTGGGCAAGGTACACAGCTGTAATGGAATTTCCGTGGGTCACGACGTCGCGCGTTCTCTCCTGGATGAACAAACGGGCACTCAGTCCAATCATGAGAGTACGCCCTTGAACAAGGCTTCACCTTGAAAGTATACATCCTAAAGTCATCAGTTCCATAAATCCCGTTCTTTATATCAGGTAAAGTTAGATCAACTGGATACTCTTTCTTGTCACTCCCCTCTTTGTGACATGTTTCCATTAACTGCTGGAACTCTTCCGGCTGATCAATAATATCATCAGAAGGAATCCATCCTTCAATGAAATTATCACTGTTACTCCCTTTCAGCATCATCTCGAGTGCTTTCTTCCTCATAACACAAGACGGCCTCAAACCCGGAGCAATCAGGTCACCAGGTTTCTTTCCTTTGGCATCGACTGAATTACGATCTGCACAGTTATCAAGCAAAAACTTAACAATCTCAGGAGAAGTCTTCGACCCACCAGCAGCTGCGCAATGAAGCGCAGTCGCCCCATCTGAACCACATGCCTGGTTAACATCCACAGTACCAATCGACAAAATAAACTTCAAAATACCAGTGCTACCAAACATGGCCGCAATCATAAGAGGAGTCCTTTCCTCGAGACCCATCTTTCTAGAACCAATAACTCTACCATACCAAAGACTTGCTTCATTAACATCACTGCCCTCTACTTCCACAGAATTTTTGAAGCCAATTACATCATCTGAAGCAGCTAGTTCAAGCAAAGCTGAACAATTTGGGAAAAGTCCCTCCTTTTGATTACCTTCCATGAAGGAGGACTGAGTTGGTGTTGTTTTTCTTTTTGAACCACTGCACATGGAAGATGACCTTTAATTTCTTCTTCACACAATCAATCAATCGCTTTCTGCAAAATATAGTGGAAACAAAATTCAGCACCTCAATTATCACGAAACAACAATAAAAGACGGAATTTTCGGTGATCTAAAGATTCTAAATTCACTACTACACAAACATAAGAAAGATCTTTAAGAAAGAATTTGCCTTTTTTAAGATTTGTTTCTAGAAAAACTTGTCGTCATTAAATTTAGATAAAAGAATTAGTCTAATTACAGTCAAATTTTGACATATGATATTAACCTTTACAGCAAATTAAAACCCTGACTTGTACTCAATCTCCAAACAATTAAACCTTAAAGCTCCACTAATTCAACATCAACTAACTAATTACCTGAATATCAAGTCAATTACTTAACAGACTTTTCCAATCTTTTCAATAAAAACCTAAACTTACACTCAATCAAATGACTTTAAATTCAAAATCCACATAATAATATCCACATGGTTCAATTTATAAACTCAATACCCACGCCAAATCCATAAAAAATCCTCCCAAAATTAAAATTTAAAATCTTTTTTCAAAAAAAAAAAAAAAACTCACACAAAACCCACACCCTTAAACACAAAACCCACACTAAATTCATCTCAATTAAGAAGAAGAAGACAGAAGAATAAGATCAGAAAAACATACCTTATCAGAAAATCTGGTTATTTGAGTAAAGAATTGAGACACTGAGCTGAAGAGAGAAGAATGAGAATTTAAGAAGAAGAACTTAAGAATCTAAAATCAGAGCTCCCTCCTTTTTAACTAACACGAGTGGAAAGGAAAAGTAGACGAAAGTGAAGGAAGGGGGCAAAGGCTCCTCTTCTTTCCTACTTCTTTCGTTTTTTTCCTCCAGTCAAAAAGCAAAAGACTTTCTCCCTCTTTAAAATGAAATTCAAATGAACCAGAAATGAAATTTCATCTCTAGATGAAATTCAATATTCAGTGGGTTCCACTTTATTTTTCGAATAATAATAATATCTAACCGGGTGAACCGGTATGAAAAAGAGCGTGTCAATTCAAATTTTTGGAGCGACTTGAAAAAGTAGTAACCGGTTAAAGATTCGGAACCTGTAATAAATAATCCATCGTCATCATTTTTTCTTTTTTTTTTCTTCTAGAGTGGTTGCTGTCACCGTATTTGCTGCGTCAGCAAACTCCACTGAATATAAATTATATATTTTTTTATTATTTTATTGAAGCATTATTTTATTATCATGATATTAATCTCGAGAAATAAATAAAGAAATGGATTACTATTATATCGATAAGGTCAAATTCGCACGCGTCTCTATCTCTTCCTAATTTGGTCAAGAAAACACGACGTTTTATTATTTTTGTTTAGCTGATGACTCAATAATGTTCAGGGTGTTGATATGAGATAGCCTTGGACAGACCGACTGAGATCAATTATTTATGGCCGGGTATAAGAAATTAGTCATACTAATCTCCCCAAAATTCAAACATCACGACATTACAAGATTACCGGGACTATTTTTGGTCCAGTATATCAATTAGATATATATTCTTACACTGACTAAAACTATTGATATTGATACTTTACAATCTCCACTCGTCGTTTTGATATAGTATCATCAGTTTGTTGAAATTCCGTGAATGCATTTTTGAAATCTCCAATTTGGAATTAGGACATTTTACTGACTTCAGTTTCTTATTTTGTGTTGTACTAGATATTTTTCTAGTTCTAGTTTCTCATTTGGGATTCTTTTTTTCTTCTTTGTTTCTCATTTGGGATTTTTTCTTCTTCCAGTTATTATTTATTTCTTAGTTTAAATGGTTATTCACATAGTATATATTGTATTACTGTTCATTGCGAGATAGTTCCTATATATAACTATTATTCTTTCCGTTTTAAAAATATAGACTTGTTTCATGTATAATTTATATGAAATAATCTAGATAAATATAGTATATATTATTGGGAGTGTATGCCATTACTTTTAGGAAACCTCAGATTCATACTAAAACCACGATGATTCAATAAAACTTTTAAACTAAGCCCAAAGGTTGTTTGAATAATGAACGGATAAGTAGTTTTGATTTTTGTTTAGAAAAACGTTGTATTAGTTAATTAGATCATGCAATTCTTTGATAGATATACACAAATTCAAGCTCTTCAAACCCGACCAGCACTCTTAGATTATATGGACGAAAGAGAATTGTCAAATTGATTGAAAGGGATCGATAACATATTATTCACCTTAAATAAGAGATGTTTGAGGAAAATATATTTGATGATAATTCATGTTTCAAAGATCCTGTCCCAACGTTAACTTCATAACTACCTATCATTAGGGATGCATACGATACGGTTCGCCTCGTTTTTTTATAAAATTGAGGGTCGAACCGGCATACGGCTGGTTTTAACTTTTGGAACCGGTACTTGTACCGACCTTGTTCGATACGGTTCAGAACTGGTATTTGCTAGCTCTGTTCGGTCCAGTTCCGGTTTTATTCATCCTTTTTCTGATTTTTTCTTCTCATCACTTAAGATTCTGGCATCCTTTGAAACAGTCCCGACGGACGACAACTTTTCTCGTTCACCCTCTTCATCATCACTATTATCATCAAAACATTCACCCTCGTAATCACAATAACCATCACCATAAACAAAAGTAATTGATAAATTTGTATTTCAATTTTATCAAAGAAAACAATAACGAGTTTTTGATTAGGTTAATTTTTTTTAAAAAAAATGACATAAATAAGTTCAACCAACATTAAATATCAATCTATAAATTCTTACTTATCTATAAATAAGTAAATGCAAAACAGAGCATCTAAAGCTCTATGAAGCCTAATGTAAAGTATAAAAAAAATTGGAGGAAAAAAAATTGATTGGTAAAATTCAGTGAATTTAAAGAAATTGGTTGGAAATTGGAGATTGCTTGTCATTTTGAATTTGATTGTAAAAAGGATGGATAAAGTAAAAAGAAGAACAAGTGAAGAACTGAAGAACAAAAACAAAAACAAGAAGAAGAATATGGTGATTATGGTGGTGTAAGTGGTGGTAGTGCATGTGTTAGTGAGTGGTGGTGGTACCGTGGTGGCGACTCTTTGTGTGAAGAAGAAGTAAAGTGGTTGATTGGTGCCTCTCGAGTAAAAGTTAGATGAATGATAGTGTTAAATCGTGGATAGATAAGATTAACTTGAAGCTAGGGTTTCTATTGCTTGGTTCCTGATGTGATTGTAGAAGTGATAAATAAAGTGTTCGTTACTCGGACTCACTGAGATTGATTCTAGATCTATTTTTAATTTCTAATACTAAAACTAGCAAATATACAAAAGATGGTAGAAGTTTTATAAAAGACTGGGACTCAGAATTCCACCGATTTTCACACTCATGTGGTACAAAATATTGATTTTTAACTATTTAAGCTCTTTTATGGACTCTTTTTGTTTGTCAAAGGTAGATTTTTAAAACATTGATTGTAAATCCTAAGCATGGACCATCAAAACACTTAAGCTAAGCATGACCCACCAAATTAAATGACAATCAATTAAGAAAAATCATGAAACAATTAAAATAAGTGCAAAAAGTCATAAAAAAAATTGAATATAGTTACCTAACATGTGCGAAAAATAGCTTCCTCCATTATCCAAGTGTTGGGGTTTAGCTCATCATGCTCAAAACACTCTCATATGATAGGTACATAGCTCACAAACTGTTTACAAAGGTGGAAAGAAAAGATAATAATAAAGTTTACAACGGTGTATGGACGTTATAGACTCGTTGTTACAAATCAAGTTTTACAAACTAAAGATAAATATTGCAAAGTGAAGATAAATGTTGTTAAGTTTAAAGATTTAGCAACGGTTCCTTCAACCTTTTCTTTACAGTTTCTTCATCTTCTTCACATGAGCAGATTTTTTTTGTGATTTTTATTTCGACAAAAACTCTAAGATGTTGTTCCCTTTTAAAGGATGATGTTTCCTTGTCCAATATATCTCACAAAATATTACCATACTCGAGAATATTTCCAATTGATTTTTCTTCCAAAGATTGATGCTTACATGATGTGTTTGGGTTGTATACGAATCCTTTGTTATAAGGCAAGAATATTCTTGTCTTAAAACCGTGGAAACAACCCAAATTATTTGCGATAATTATTCTCAGTTTGGAAACCAAAATTTCCCACCAAATCTGAAATTTGAAATGGAAGAGAGGTGCCCCTATCCAATGCATGTGTTCCTTTATCAATTATTTTGGTGTCTTTATTACTTATGTGGTGCCATTAACACTTTGGGTGCCTTTATCAATTTTGAAGCCAATTTCTTCCATATTTAAAAAAAGATCATATTAGTACAAAAAGTTGAGGAATACCAATATAAATGTGAGACGAATTATGACACGTAAATGTGTCAATCAAATACCCCCAAACTTATTATTTGCTAGTCCTCGAGCAAATGTAATCTAGAAAATAAAAAAATCCTAACTCATTGTCGCTGGCATCGCGATTGCAGTTAGCGTGTGCAACAAGCCTTTAAACCCCCAACTAGTGGACGAGTTTTATCTCGTGAGGGTTTACAAGAGATATACCCACAAAACCTTTACTTCAAACTCTAGCTACTTGTGAACGATTGAGGGTAGACACTAAACATGCTATTTAATTGGCTACAAAATTGTTTGGCTATGGGAGGAATTACCCTGTTTTGAGTCCAATTGCTTTACACGAGTTTTTACTCAAGCATACTATAATTCATATATAAGAAAACAAAGCACTACTCAGAAAGTCGTACAATGGACCACAATACTCAGAGTCTATCAAAGTTCAATCACATGAATAGATTTAGAAGATGGATATGGAGATGATGAAGTTTGCACATGTTGACTAAGGTTTTCCCATATCTGTCTGAAGGTCGCCGCCAGGATGAATTCTATTGGATTGAGATATGCTCCCACTGGTCTTTATCCTTGTACTAATGTCGACTCAGTTGGTATATACAAGGGCCCCAGCGGCCGATTTATTGAAAATAAAATAATTATTATTCACTTATTTTTGTCTTTCATTTTTATTTTTTATTTTTTTCTAAATAAAATACAATAATGGGGATTGATCTCAATCACTCTACTCCATCCCAACGACGATGACAATTCTATACTAGTGCCCCACCAAATCATTTAGAGAAACGTAAAATTGCAAAAATAAAAACAGAAGGTGGTATGGTTGAGGTAGACTCCGAGATATGGTGACAACTATCATGTTATTTCTAATACCTGAGCTTTATCCTTTTATGAATAATCCTTTTAGCTGGGTCCCTCAACTCCTACAACCAAGAAGTTTTTTTCCATTTACCTAGAATGGTTAGTGTCATCCTAAATTATTCACAAGTTTCTAAATTTTGGAGTTTTTGGTACAACTAAAATTTTAAATTTTTTTCCCTTACCCCCAAACTTAAATTGAACATAGTCCTCGATGTTCTAAAGATAAATGAAAGCATGATAAATGAGAAATAATGAACGAAGTAAAAGAAATAGGGAAGGATATTACCAGCACCGCGTACCGAAATCATATGGGTTGCCTCCCATAGAGTGTTAAGTTTAAAGTCTTCAGCTAGACCAAGAAAGGATTAGTCACAACTAATGAATCATATAACAATAATATGAATAATTGCGGATCCTTGAAGTTAATTGAATTTGACTAAAATACCTTACCACAATGGAGTTCATGAAAGTGGTGGTCATTCTTAAGAAAATGTGTCGATTCAAATTTTCTAAAATAATCAGATTTGGTTCTAAAATTTAAAAATTGACACATTTGAAGTTGAAAATTTCCCACATTTGGTAAATAAAATTTTGGTGGGACAAAAAAGTCAATTATCGTATTATCGCCTGGGTAAACCACATCAACCAGAGGATGATTTCTAACGAATGAATTTCTTTTTGGACAATATTAGGTTCGGGAAACAGTTCTTGAAGATAATATCTTAAAATGGTAGAGGCACAAATGTCAAGTCCCAAGTGAGGGACCTGTATAAGAGTCAAAGGTAAACCACCGGGACAATGATAATCACCCCCAAACTTAGAATTTTGGGTGTCTCTAGATAGACTAGTAACAATTTCCCTAATTTCTAGATCAACAGATTCCTAAAAATGGTCAATCGTTTTTTCTAAGTTATAATCAGGTTGTGCATCCTCACTCAAATTTAAAATCTCTACGAGTCTATCATCTTCGTTTGAGACTATTGTTGCTGAATCGTTGAACTCTAAAACACTAGTCTCGGGATAGACTCATTCCTATAAACCATCATCGTCTTCATAATAACAAGGAAATATTTCAATGTCTATAACAATAATATCTCTAGTTAAATCCTTTTCCTCTTGAATAGGTAAATAATCATTAACATTATTAGAATTGGAACTAGAAACTTCATTATTATCATGAAGCTCAATTGTTGTAAAAATTTCCTCGTCATTATGACTACGAATTTCAAATTCTCCGTCAATATTATCCTCATCATCATTACAATATGAAGATGATTGAACTTTATTTGAACAAGTAGTGTCTTCAATTCTAACCGTGTCCTCTAGATTAGGTACATATTTGTCATTATTATCAAGGGTAAAATTGGAAATACTGTTTTGAAAATTAAAATCATTTTGAGCAATATTATCACTAACCGTTTTTCTTCAATTTCTCCTCATCTAAACGTGCATCAATTTCACTGAGAGCGGTTGTTAAAGCTGCAAGTTCTTTATTCCGTTCTAATGACTCTTGATAAAATTTCTTCACTAACATCTCAGTCTTACGTGTCGACTCAGTTATCTGCTTGAATGCCTCTTCTAGAGAAATAGAACTAACATTTTTCTCAGTATAATATTGCTCATTTACCCGTGCGTACGAATGGTGAGCGTGCGAATAGTAATTGGGATCACTATTGTATGGACCATAACTTCCAGAGTGTTGGTAGTTGTCCCAGGTACTATCCACACTATGGTCATAGTACGGGTAATGTCCATTTTGAAATTTCGGTTGATAATCATTGTATTGGTCCTCATAATACCAGTTCGACATTTTTTTATTTTTTTTATTTTGGTGCACGTGCAAATGCAGGTTCGACTAAAATAGGTAAGTTCAGGTTACCTTAGCAGAATATACCTACAGTCAAAGACTGGTCAAAGGTACGAGGCTAAGGCTTGTGGACTTTCATCTCGTAACTCCCATCAGGCCCAAGGCACGGGTTCAGCTTACTTATCCACGGGTTTTCCTAAAAATCGGTAGTCTGACGAATGCAAAATGTTGTATGTGCACGTGTTTTTTTTATATATAAATAAAAAAAATCTAAAATAAATCTATACAAAAAATTTTTTTTAATGAAAAATCTAAAAAAAATTGAGGTACACTATTTACCTTTTTTGGTAGGCAATTTTCACAATTAATGTAAAAGATCATCTGCACATCAAAGCTAAGACAAATACCCACATAAAATCTAAAAAGAAAAATAAAATTAAGAAAAATTAAAAAAATCCTAATTAAAAAAATTATACCTAATAAATAAATAAATAAAATCAAAAACCCTAACATAAAAACAAGTCCGCATCAGCGACGCTAAAAATAGATATAATTGTAGAAGTAGTAAATAAAGTGTTCGTTACTCGGACTCGTTGAGATTGATTCTAGATCTATTTTTAATTTCTAATACTAAAACTAGCAAATATACAAATGATGGTAGCAGTATTATGAAAGACTGGGACTCAGAATTCCACCGATTTTCACACTCATGTGGTACAAATATTGATTTTAACTATTCAAGCTCTTTTATGGACTCTTTTTGTTTGTCAAAAGTAGATTTTAAAAACATTGATTGTAAATCCTAAGCATGGACCATCAAAACACTTAAACTAAGCATGACCCATCAAATTAAATGACAACCAATTAAGAAAAATCATGAAACAATTAAAATAAGTGCAAAAAGTCATTAAAAATTGAATATAGTTACCAAACATGTGTGAAAATAGCTTCCTCCATTATCCCAATGTTGGGGTTTAGCTCACAATGCTCAAAACACTCTCATAATATAGGTACATAGCTCACAAAGTGTTTACAAAGGTGAAAAGAAGAGAAAATAATAAAATCAACGAGTTTACAACGGTGTATAGACGTTACAGACTCGTTGTTACAAACTGAAGATAAGCGTTGCTAAGTTTAAAGATTTAACAACGGTTCCTTCAACCTTTTCTTCACGGTTTCTTCATCTTCTTCACATGATCAGATTTTTTGTGATTTTCATTTCTTCGTTTTCTGGCAGAGCCAGCCCCCTCTAGGCTTTCTGACCTCCTCTATTTATACTAAACACCAATAACACTGCAAATCTCATAACAAATCTTTATCTTAAAGCAAAATATCTTGGCAGGGATCTCGATCTTATTTTCTTGACGTGATATTATTCATCATTTTTTTTTTCGGTCAATAACTCTCGACAGAAACTCTAAGATGTTGTTCCCTTTTAAAGGATGATGTTTCCTTATCCAATATATCTCACATAATATTACCATACTCGAGAATATTTCTAACTAATTTTTCTTCCAAAGATTGATGCTTATATGATGTGTTTGGGTTGTATACGAGTCCTTTGTTATAAGGCAAGAATATTCTTGTCTTAAAATCGTGGAAACAACCCAAATTATTTGCTATAATTATTCTCAGTTTGGAAACCAAAATTTCCTGCCAAATCTGAATTTTGAAATGGAAGAGAGGTTCCCTTATCCAATGTATGGGTGCCTTTATCAATTCTTGTGGGTGCCTTTATCACTTATGGGGTGCCTTTAACACTTTGGGTGCCTTTATCAATTTTGAAACCAATTTCTTTCCATATTTATTAATTCTTCCAATATACCTATAAACATAGAAAAAGATCATATTAGTACAAAAAGTTGAGGAATAACAATATAAATGTGAGACGAATTATGACATATAAATGTGTCAATCAGATCCCTCAGTATGTTACGTTCGGGTATAAGACTAGAACCGGTACCTATCCCGAAGATCTGTCGGCTCTGCCTTTTGGAACCGTTACCTTGGTCGTTGAATTCGGTTCTGGCTCGGTTCCTTTAGTTTCGACCCAGTCACTTGGTTTCGGTCGGTACTTGTGCATCCCTACCTATCATAGAGCAAGTTTTATGATGAAATCCAAGCTATGAAAAACATAAAAGACTTGTGGAAGATCAAATCTATTAATTCCAAGTATGGTTGTTCCAAGCCCCAAGGTTCGACGGAAGATAGCTTGGGAAGTTAGATTCCAACCTTAAACTATAAGTCTTTTAACGCTCAATCCTGTTGGTTTTCAAGTGTTTAGTAACCTAAGCTCCTTTTTTAACCGTTGATTTTATCTTTTAAGATAGAACGTTGAATCTGTTAAAACACAACGTCAATAGGCTTAAGATTTGGAATTTTTGTAACCCTTCACCATTCGACTTTCCCTCGTATGATCTACTCCTAATACATATGTGATATGGAACTTGGAAGTTGAAAGATCTCCAACATAAAACTTGTTCTTTGATGAAGAAGTGGAATGAAATAGTTATAGTGTTGTTGAAATCTAGCATACCCAATTCCCTAATTATGTTGCTCTCATCACATATACCTCTATTTTTATGAATGGGCATCACATAACTCAATAGAAACTCGATAACATTGTTATGAAGCCACATCATTTTTTTTGTGATTATTGATATTTCCACTACTAATTTGAAAGTACTTCAATTCTTTTAGATTATTAACGGTTCTACTACTCACATAAATTTTGTTTTTCCAAAGCCAAACTTCCATAACATAGTTATTATGTAAAGTTTTTGGATTTTATACAAGAATTATGAATACTTTGTTCATTAGGATGGGCGCTTGCAATATTTGAAGAACTCAAGGTCAAGTTATTCAAAAAATGGCGTCCATGATTCTTCTTAACCAAAACATAAGCAAATTCCACTTGGATATCACCAAGCTGGTTTTACTGGATATCGCGGTAAATGCAAGAGAATCTGGTATATTATTTGATTTAGTTATGCATTCGTACAATCTTGACTTTCCTACAATTCTTCATGTACATGTCCATCCCTAGATGAGTTTGCATATGCTTTATCATTTGACATGCCTGATCTCCACCACCTATGTAAACAATTTAGTACCAAATTAATCTCATGTTGGTGCAAATTTTCTAGACCTTTTGTACTAACGTATGAATCCTAAGTAACACTTCGAAATCAGATAGATTAGTTAATTTCCCAAGGTTTATACAACCTGGTTTGATCTCATGTGTTATCCCAGTTCTTTTTGTGTCGATTTTTTTTTGGATATGGCTATGTATGTTAATAATACGTTTATCAACAAGATCATTATTTGTTATCATTTTCAAATACCTAGATTAAACGATATGTTTTTTTTTCCTTCGATAATAAAACTTTTTTCCAAGATTGATTATAAAAGAGGGTATCATCAAATCTGAATTATGCCTAAGGATGAATGGAAGACTGCGTATAATACAAATGATGGTTTCTTCAAGTGTCTTTTCATGCCTTTTGGTTTGTGCAGTGCTCTCAATACTTTCACGATACTTATATATAGATATTATAAATCCTCCTAACCTTTAACTGATGACTTAAAATTACCCTTATTAGGCAGTTTCATGGTGAGTAAATTCAACTTTCAAGTTGCTTGACACATCAACTTGAATTAAGAGTTAAGTCTTATGATTTAGCTTGAATCAAGCATTTCCCGCGTAATAGTTATGTTTCCGCCTGATAGTTATGTACGGCTATGCCAATGATTTGGCACAAAGAGTGGAGTCGTTGGATCACCTACGAATATGCTAATCTGATGGCTCATATTTCTTTGCGCCTGATGGTTGGGCATAACAATATAATTTCTCTGCACCAAATGGTTAGGCGAAAAAAACTTGATTCAGCTTTATGTTCAATCATCTCCTTGAACCAAAACTTGAATCAAAAGAATAGGAAACACTTTTTCAAGTTTGCTTCTTAATTTAGGATTGCCTATACCTAGTTTTTTTTTTTTTTTTTCCAAATTTTAGTATGTTTTCTAATTTACATGATTATTGAAGCCTATGCAAGAAGTTCTCTCTGTATTTTTTTTTTATTATTTGATTTATCAAAGATCATTTTTTAGTTATTATTTTCTAGTTTTATGATTTCTTTTGTAAATTTTTTGATCCCCACACAAACCAATATTGGTTTGTTAAATCTTCATACCAAATTTATACGCTTCTATTACATTAAATTTGCAAATTACTGAGGGTTTTAGAGGTATAAAAATACCTTTAGTACCTAAAATATTAACCTCCATCTTTGCACCCTTTAAAGAATGTTAATTTAATTTAAAATTATGGCTTGATTAATTAAGTTATATATGATCAACTAATTGTATTACCTCGCATGCTATTTCAAAATAAAATCAAAAGAACTAATTTAGATGTCACTTGTACATTATTGGTCTAAAAGGGATTTTTATTCTTTTAAGTTTTAGGAAGTAGTTAATTGAATAAGATATTTTTACATCGTTTTTGGTGTCTTTCAACACATTTCTTCACCCTTTCGGGGAGATTTTTCTTCGTTGTTGTGGGCCAAGTTCTTCAAACTTTGATGGCTGGTTTGTGGCTTATTATTCTCGATTTAAAAACATCAACGATTCAACACGATGTCATTTTAAATCCATACCCAAGGGATTTAGAGCATACGATTTCGTTTGGATCTACAAGTTTATGAAAAAATACTAATGTATTTTAGGAGAATGTCTCATCAAAGAAGAATACAATCAGATAAAATGGTCGAAATTGATTCCGGAATATACCATCATCTCTCCCTTATACATAAACAAAAATTTGATATCTTTGCGGTTTATTGTTCTTTCTCTTCGCAGTTTATTTGTAATTGATATCTTTATTTATGTTAGGAATTTGATTATCTTGTATTTTGATGTTTTTGTTATTCTTGTAAGCGAACATGTAATCATTGTTTTGATTTAAATGGACTGAAATATGCACGTGCGAAGATAAAAATATTGACAATAAAACCATAGTTTTCTTTAATTTAAGTACTTTTATGTCCTTATGGTTATTTAATTAGGGGAAAAAGTTGAATGACGCATTGTAGGGGTGAATGTTAAATAATATATTCGGATGGATTACAACGTAAATACGTTATCATAATAGGATTTTAATTATAACTATATTTCAAATTACTTTTATGTCTCCATAATTATTTTGAGTCCTTTTTAATATATACATAGTTATAGGGACAAAATCAAAAAGATAACATCTAGCTTTACCTAATTACCAATATATCCTTAATTAATTTGTACTATTATAGTTTTTTATAGATAAAATTGAAGAGAAAAAACTGTAATTTTTTTTAGTAGATAAGAGAGAATTTATTTATAATCGAAATTACTTCCTTACATATAATAAATCCTCTTCCGGTTCCTTACGTATGAAATCTGGAGAGGAATCCCAAATAAAAAAAGAGTTTTTAATTAAAAATAAATTAGTTTTTGTAAATTTTATAAGAGTGTCTGCTGCTAAATCAGTAATTCTATTTTTATACGTGCAAAACCATTACAACTTCATCTGCCCCCAATTCCCTTTATATAATTAGAATATTGATGTTGAGAATCGGCAGAAAATCGAACTCAAGAATGATGATATTACGGTTGTCACATTAATTATATTTACATAATTTTCGTGCAAAACCTCATGAACATATCTTAGTAAATCATAGTAGTATACCAGGAAAGACAATTGGCATATGAAAAAAAAAAAAGTAACAAAAATGATCATAGGTTTGTTTTTTCTCCTTTCTATTAGAAATGAGAGAAAGGTGTAGACTTTTAGTTGTTTTAACTTTTTCGTCTATCGGTTTAAAATTTTCTTGAATTAGAATATTTTCAGATCAAAAAAGAATATCGAATTAGAATATTTTTGGAGATAAAGAGGAATATATAATAAGATTTGTGTAAATCTTGTCATTAATTATAAACTATTACTACAACCTCACTGGCTATTGTTTATCTTCTTTAATAATATTACTAATGCTTTAAACTCCATTGATGATATCTTGATAAATGTTGGGAATTAATAATTTATGCACGTGAAGATTATCTTCTCTTTTTTTTTGGGTCCTTTTTTATATACCATAGAGATATTAATGGTGTCCCTTTATCTATATATCTTCAAAAGTTATCTTTATATCCTATCAAATCTGTTAGACTTGTGTAACCTTGTATATAGAGAAACAAAATTATAAACCTGTGGAAAATATGAGTGACAATTTTTTTTATCTTTTTTTCCTCTCATATTTTCGTAGATCTGAAGAGAAAATTGTGAACACAAAAAACCATCGGAATAGATCTAGTGGACACAACCTTATGTACGCGATACGCATATAAACATAAAATCATAATGTGATGCAAGAAAGTACAGTGCATAGGGAAATCACACATAGTTTTACGTAGTTCAGCTATGCCTACTCCACGGGGTATTGAGGTGTGCTTCACTATGAATGTGTTATTGTTACAATTAGAGTTAAAGACCAAATGGCCCTTAAAAAGAAGCCTATAATTGGGGCTGCAATGGATTAATATCAAAAATATGGATAGGGGGGACCTAACATATACCAAAAGTAAATAATACCCTTTGATTAATATTATTACCTCACTATTCTTCCTCCATAATAACCTAAATCTAACCTAAATCTAAAAAACAAAATCAAAACCTAAATCTAACTCCTCCTCTCTACATCTCTTCTTCTTCCTAACCTCCTATTTTTCATAGATTATCAATAGAAAATCGAAAAAAACTCACTTTGATTCTCAAGATGAGAAGATCAAGAGTGACATGATCAGGAAGACTCGGTTTGAATCCACCATCAACTGATTATGAAACAGGTGTATTTGTTGATCCACCATCATCTGATTATATTGATTCGGTGAATGAAGAAATGTCTGCTACTAGGTAATAATAAAAAAACCCATTGTTTATATTAGGTTTTTATTGGATAAATTGGCTTGATTGATGAAGTTATGGTTTTTAAATTTTTTTTATGAACCGTATACGGCTAGGTCGACCAAATTTTCCAACCGTAAATAGTTACGGTGGGGTTAAGATGAACTCTCAGCCGTAGATTTAATTTACGGTTGGGAAAAGATGAACTCCCAACCGTAAATAATATCCAACGACTTGTTTTTCCTAGCCGTAAATCAATTTGGATTTTAGAGTGTTTGGATATGTATGGCATTCTTACGGTTGGAAAATGATAATATTCTAAACCGTAAGTCTAGTTACGGTTGGATCGTGTAGTTTTTCCTAGCCGTAAATATAAATGTGAAACTTAATTTTTCCCAATTTTTGCTTTTTTGAAACATTTTTAGGAATCGAACAAAGTGGTTGGTCAAGTACTTGAGCCGTTCCATTGAAACTGGGGAGTCATTGAGTGTTGAAAAACAAAAATCAATTCTACAAGGGCTTAAAGAGATAGCTAAAGAGAATTAGTGTTCAATGAATTGTAACTTATCATGTAACATTAGTTTCTACTTTATGTCTTTTCCCTTATTGTAATACCATTCCCTTCGATGAAAAATTGTTATGAAATTTCCTTTTTAACGTTAATGAATGAGCATTAGTGTTCAATCTCAACTGCTTTGGAAAAAATCAAACATATTCAGGGTCAATTACGACTGGGTATACCACAGAACCCAGCCGTAACTAATACTTACGGCTGACTCGAGCACCAAACCTAACCGTAGATTACTCAACTACTTTGTTCAACGACTGGGTTTAATAAAAAACCTGACCATAAGTTCCTCCTACGGCTGGGTCGATATCCACGAACCCAATCGTATACACCTTTGTACGGCTGGGTTGTATGCATTAGCCAGCCGTATCTGTATTTTACGACTGAGAGTTCATCTTTTCTCAGCCGTAGGCTTAATTTGATTTTGAAATTGATTTTGATTTTGATTCTCAAATCATAAATTGAAATCAATTTACTAATCTAATCAATCCCTATTATTCATTAAATTAGCTAATTAATCTCATTAGCACTAATGAATGTAGGGTAATCTAGGTTTTATAAAAAATACTTGGATAAGGGGCATTGGGGTTGGTTACAAGATGACCCTATATTGTCATCTTGTAAGCCCCTATGAAAAAAGTCTGCATCCCCAATAATAGGGTTCCTAAAAAAGCAAGATAAAAGCTTACAAGAACATCAAATCTCTCCCTAGTTTAGTTCTCATTATTCTGGTCTTGCAAACTCTCTTTCTATCTCTCTCTAATTCTCCTCCTAAAATTTTACGACCCCTTTTTCATAGGTCGAGTTGGATATTTATAAAGTTAGCTCATGGGGCCCGTCACTCCCAACGCATGTGAGCCCCAAGATAGAGTCCACTATCTTGAGTCGCTTCACCATTGTAAAGGCTTCTGCACCTGACTCATTTGGATCGTAACCCGCAAATATAAAGGACTAACCTGCTTCAGTGACCACTCACTTATTAATCTCCTAGAATCAATCTTTAGATCAATATTAGAGTAGAGTCAAAGGATTTTCCGTTTAACCAAATAAACTCTTTTGGTCAAAATATCAAACCAAGACAACGTTTATTGAAATAATCAATCTTGATGAACAAGCTCTATACAAGCAACTTAATGCAACTAGGCAGTTTGTTCGATCTTTTACAAGTCTAATGTTTATCAAGATAATTTTCTTGTGTAATCTCAAAGAATCAAGTTCGCATAAAGTGACACACAAATATCAAAACCAAAAAGAAAAGTCTTCAATCTTCAATTCTTCAATCTTCAAAAGTAACCACTGTAAAATAACATGATTCCACTATTGATCAACCATACAAAACGGAGTCTGTTAACATTGATTGATCAAAAGTTCTACCCAACAGAACCAGAATCACTTAGATTTGTACTAGTCAAACCTTCAGACAAACTTCAGTGGCCTTATAGCAGAAGGGAATGACCTTAGAATAAACAATTTTGATCAATCAAATATGGTTGTACCGTTATTTCAACACATAAGTAATCAACCAAACACTAAATAACAATCTAGCAATCCACCAATGGTAAAACTAGAGGCTTTTTCCTAAAGAACACTTTAACAAAAAGCAACGCAAGGTGTTTCACCTTATTAGATTACTCCTATCTCTTTAACATGTTGGCTTTTCCACACTGTACAAAAGGTGTATTCTGGGATGAGTTTATAAGAACACAAGACTCCTTATTTATAGTGGACCAAGATATTGGTTGGAAATACTTATTTACCAATTTCAAAATTCTCAAAATATGCAATAATAATATACTTCGGAAATTAGCAAATACTAAGAAATATCCAACTCATAATCGATTTAAATCAAATTATAACAACTATGATTAGCTAGCACATAACATGTACTTTACTAATATGGCTTGTTAGAGATATACGAACCTCTGAGAATGGGAATCATATAATTCGATACCAAATATAGTATAGAAAAATCGATATCTGGGGATCTTGTCTTGGGTATCAAAGGTATGTACTTAAACATTAAGAAATTAGATTTTGGCACATGTTCAAACCATTATGCCAACATTCTAATGAATTTTCTAATCTAAATCATATACTTCTCGATATGTATAAAAACCCGTGAAGATTAACAAAACAATTGAAAAAGTGAAAATGAAAGTTGGATTTACTCAGGATCGGTCATGGGATCGGTCTTGCTCCATGGATCGGTCATAAATCCCTATCTCGACTCTGAAACAAGTTTCACAAGTCTACTTCCTTGAACTACATTTTTGTGAAATGGCTTTCAAACATATTTATTAAGGTTTAGATTCATCCGGAAGTTCAACACTCTAAATAATAACAAGTTACCAATTAGTGCAACGTCATAAACCCGAAGTCTATATATAAACTATTATTCGTAACTCCATATACTTTAAGTTTTCGAAATAACTAATGTATATCATTGCTTTTGATACTTTGATCACTGTATCATGAACAAGTCACCAATATTAAAATCATTGTAACAAATATAACTTGATATTTTATGTTTTCAATGAATAAAAACTTGCATGAACAATATATTTAAGTGGAATAAGTCAAGTTGATAACTACTAACCTCAACCTGAAGGATGATGTATTTGTATTGTTCAGTATGTCTTCAGGTCTTCACGTCTAACTTGAGCTAGTTTAACAGTTCTATGTTCCTAATCTAACCTAACGAAGTTGATTTTAGTAATCTATTCAAGCGACTATGAGTTTTGGAACTAAACTTGACATACAAATGCTTGGTGGGTTCAACCGAGCAGCACTCTAACAATATCAACACACATAAATCCCTGTCGATTGTAAGCATATCAACACATATAAAGTAAGCATATCAACACACATAAAGTAAAGTAAAATGTAATCAACAGACAAAGCTCAAAACAATAGTCGATTGTATCCTAAAAAACTAACATTTTTTTTTTGGTTAATTGATGTTTGATACTTAGATTTTGTCCAAAGTTAATGTTTGGACTAACATTTGTCCAACTTAAGCTTTGGTACTTGGAGTTGACGTTGACCGGGGTTGACTCGGTTAAGTTTTAACTTTTCTCTATTTTTTAAATAAAATCTAAATACAAAACAAGATTATGATTGTATCCTTCACTTTACTGACTTTTTATTAATATTTACGGTTTTAATATTTTCACAGGCAGAATGTGAAAATTTGATGCTCGTATCCTAGGATTGAAGACTAAGGGGATGAGATGCAACTAATTAATGGTGAGCTTTGAAGGTATGGATTGATTTGAACTGCGTTTGGGTCATGTTAGTTGATGCGATGGTAGAAGTGAAGAAGTTGAACATCGAACCAAGGACCGAGGTATTTCTCTGAGAGTTAGGTCAGTATTCTAAGCGGAGATGGAGAAATAAAAGTATTCCGAGTTTGTGAAGAATGGGTGAGAATCAACTTTGGTTTTGGCTCGACTTGTGATAGTTTTGGTGAAAGTTTGAACCAATAAAAATCAGTCAATTTGAAGAACTGATCATGTCGTTGTCCATTTCGTGGGTAATTGGTGAGTAATAATGAATGTGAGGCTGTTTTCAGTCAAGAAATGAGTTAGCATTGGGATTGGAATTTGAGAAAAAACAATGAAGAAAGTTGGGCTGCCGCTGTTGAAGATGGAAGTTGTTCTGATGACTTTTATAGATCAGAGTGAAGAGATATGGGAGTCTATGAGTTTTACTGTCATGGGTTTGTTTAGAATTGAATGTATCGTAAGGGAGGATATTTTGGAAAACTTACAAATCAATAACACATCTGCATCTCCTTTTTCAAAGTCTTGTACATCATGTGTTTGTGAAAAGGTCTGAAAGACCAGTTTTTCGTTCTTCTCCAGTTCGTAGCAAAATATGCTATTGCTGGTGGTTCTTATGGCTAGATGGTTCGAGTATGTGAAGAGATGGTATACTCGGGTTTGGTTAGATTCATAGTTGGCAGCAAGTTGAAGTGAGTTTGAATTAGGCTACCAATGTATAATAGAGAAGAGAATGGAGACATCAGGACCGTAGACTATTTTTTTCTTTATATCTATTGGATCCTAGACCCACTTCAGGGGTACATTTATAATCACAGTAATTTACAATATTTTTATTTTGTAAAATTAATTAAAATCTGGTCAATAACAGTCAACACGGGTCAACGTTAATTCCATGTACCAAGCGTTAAGTTGGACAAAAGTTAGACCAATGATAAAAATTTGACAAATTCTAAGTAGCAAATATAAAATAACCATTTTTTTTACTTTCTTTTAACAATAATCGGTCGACATAGATGCTAACATTGACCGACTCTATGTTGATGTTCTTCAACCACGAAAAACATGAATAGAAATCGACCGTCTTTTATGTGCATATCGACCGATTGATCAAGGAACTTGTATGTGTGAACATTCACATCAACCGATTCTAGTTAAATCCAAAATACCGGATTTTAAATTTTTTTAATTTTTGAATGACTCAAGCACCTAATTAAAAGGAATGAGTTGATAGAAAAGTACCCAATTCTTTCAATTTTTTCACTTTCAAGTGCAATTTCTAGATCAAATCCATCAGATATCTTATTTGGTATGTCCATTAATTGGATTTTGATGTGGTATAATTTTTCAAAAGAAATTTTAAAAAAAAAATTAGAGGGTTTGAGGTGGATTTAGGTTTTAAATAGACTTGATTAGAGAGGAGATCCCAATTTTAAAAGTATTAGAGTTAGGATTGGATTTTAATAACAATGACTATTTAATAGTTTTATTTTTTGTAAACACCCTCCTTTTTCTTGTGGAAATAGAATTAAAAAATTTTAATTGGTTTTTTGTAAGTCCCAGTCTAACAGGGTAATTCTAGCGACTATACACAACTCCATCTATCAAACACTCTATGTTTTCTCTATAATTAAATATTTTCTTGAAGCATATGAGCATCTCTGTAATTAAATGCCAAAACGATTTTCCGTTTGCCTCCAAATCCATTAAACATTTACGGATGTTCACCTCTAGATTTTCCCATCATCTTCTCTTCCGTGAACGGAAATCGAGCTGAAACTTGTATACAATTAGAATATTAATTTATTGCGGCATGAATTTCTCCCAAACTTATTATTTTATTTTTTTTAAATCATAAACTTATTGTTTTTGTTGTATGTACCCAATGTAGTTAATCTCTGATCTCTGCCTCGTCGCGGCCGGGACCTTGACACCTTGATAACGATATCTAGGGAAGATTATCGGTGAAATCTCGGAATAACTTCCAAATCACTGAAAGAATTTACTGTATCTTTCCACCCATCATCTTTCCACCCATCATTCAGTAGTTCACCTTCTTTAAGGAACTCATTTACTGTATCTTTCCACCCATCATCAATGATCAGAAATCTTACAGGACATCCACCTGCTGATAAACTGCAGTGACAAAAATACACACATAAGCAAAAAAGACTATGTCGACGAAAGGGCCATCTTTCAAACTTCAAAGAGATAACAACTGAAATTTTTATCGTTTTTCTGCAATACCTTTGAATTCTTATTATTCCTTATGGACTGACTTCAGAGTAGAATGCATCCAAAGTACACCACCCATACCAATCCAAGTTTGTTGAAATCTGTTTGTTGCATCACAACATCACGTTAAGCAAACAAAATCCCAACCTAGAAATATCTAGTCAAAGATCACCTCTAAGTAAGAATAGCCTACATTCAATATCACATAATCGAAAAACCAAAAACCCAATGGTTGAACATAATCAAGATTTGTACAGATTTGTAAAAACAAATTGAAAATTGATAATCTAAGAAGATATTGCTCAGATCAGCGGGTTATCGACACACTCATTGGGGGAGACACGAACCGTTGGATTTCAACAATGTAGTACCTAGACAGTCAACAAAAGACATTCAAATGAGCATAGTAACAGTGAAATCAAAAAATCTTTAAATCGATACTGAAACTCAAAAATCCACAAATAAGATTTCAAAAATTAATCATCAATCTCTTTAACAATCCCAAACAATGAATCATAATTTTAATAGCCATCAAAACATAGACTTAAAAGAAAAGTATGGTTAAAGTGCAGAACCACAGTTGTTACCTCAACTTTAGAAAGCTTTCCCTCATATAGAACCGTAAACAGGGCAAACCCATTATAGGGGTAACTACAATCGTCTTGCTAGCAAAGAAATGGCCATTGAGCTCTAATGCCTGCAGTGGGAAATTCATCATTAGTAAAGTTCAAATACATAACTCCCTACTAATTATGGAGCACATGATGGGAAATCTACCTTTTTTCAGTTTCTCGCAACATGAGGTCAACAGATTTCTGTTGTCAGACTGAAGTATACTTACATCCTTAGAAGATGGAGCAGCAACAACAACCTAAGCAAATCAGATACAAAGTATCATGCACCAGTATCAAAAGTATGTACCATCTATTGCTATAATACATCATTAGAGTCAAATGAAAACTAAACATCCTATTTTTGGAGTAATTTACATACTTAACAAACAAAACACAAAACAAACATAACAACTAACCAACCAATGCAAAACAAATCCAAAACCCATTGTTGATTGAGTACAACATCAGATTTTTTCTCAAAATAGCACTACATAAATGAATCTGATAGTTCACATTGTTTCAAATCAAAAACAATAAAATTAACAAAAATGATCAGAAATTCATCATCATTCAATCAGAGAGTCAAAACGAAATCCCTAAACCCTAAAACCACTAACAAAAATACAAAATAGATAGAATTGAAGAAACCCTAATATGAACCCTATATAAGCTAAACAGATAAAATTGAAAAAACCCTAATTTGGGAAATTGAAATCAGAGGGAGTAATAATGTTTGTATACCTTAGAAGGGATATAATCAACAGTCAATACCTAATTGGTTATCTTCCACTATCGTTGCGACATAACCACCAGGATCACCTTCAATAATATCAACATCATTCTCATCCTTGATCTACTTATTTCCTCAATTCATTTGAAACCCTACTTGTTTGATGAACATGATAAGATTGAAAGTATTCTCAAAAACTGAAACTGTAAAGAAGATGGAGTGAATCAATCGAGAGATAAAGATGTTCTTGGACCGTTGGATTCATTAATTAATCTGAAACAGTTAGATTAGAATAGTAAATACCCATTTTACCCTAGATTAGGTGACTCGTCTCGGCCGAGATACGGGCGATTCGGCCGATATTCGCGTTCATATATCGTTCAGCGAAATCTCGGAAATCGTCAAGGTATTCTGCCGATACCGCGAAAAGCGGCGTTATCTCGGCCGTAACGGCCGAGATTGACTACATTGTATGTACCAACGTCATATAAAAATTAGTCATGAAAAGAGAAATAATACATTTTATACTATATCTTAAAGTTCTAAGAGTTTCTAAGTCGCGTAGTTATAAATTATATTTGAAAAAAAAGTAAGGTGCAGTCAGGATTGCAAAAGGTGCCCTAAGTTAAAAAAACTATAATAGGTTCCCAAATTTAAATATCAAGTTTGAAAATTCTCAAATATAACTAGACGAAACTTTTAATAGCTTTCGAAGTTAAACACAATCTTTAATTACGTTTGGAATGTGGATATAATGTTTAAGACCGTTTGTATTTCAAAGGGAGATATAAAGTACGTTTGATTGAGGAGAAGATATAAAACCCTTCAAGTGAAAGGTATATATATGGATGAGAAGGAGTTATAAAGTCTGTCTTGTTTAAGACGTTGATTATTATTACGTTTGGGTTTGGGTTTTGGTCTCATGATCGTACCGCAACTATAGATAAAAGCCATATATGACTTAGCTTTTATAGCTTTTGACACTCTATGATTGTGGAAGCTCTAAAGAGTATAGTATATGAAAAATGGAGATGGGCCTTGGGAGAATACATATCCTTTACTTTTTTTTATAGATAAATAGGCAAAAGAAAGCCTAAACCGAATACATATTATGATGAACTTGACCAGCAGCTAGAAAGCTAAATGTCTGGTCTGTCATCTCAGTGTTGTGCAAAATATTAGGAGGATAATGACTCCAAAAGACAGGGTAAAGAAGGTTCTGCTCCTTACACAAAGTAGCTAAATTGACGACAGTTTTAGAGTTGGCGGGTGTTAGGACATCCAGACTTAAAAGAACAAAAGAGACTCTATTGGCAGCATCATCACTTTTGTTTTGGTAAGAGGCATGGTAGCACATGGGAAAACGATTCTGGACAACATCTTTGTACAAGAACTTGAAGTTTTTCAGAGTTGCTATGTTATCAACTTTTATTGTCACATTTGTCTGCTTCAACTCCTTGTCCCATTTGAAATCTAAGTTTTCTCTTGTCCAGTATTCATCTGTTCCATGGTATCCGAGATATCCTCTATCCTCAATGTAGTTCCTTGCAAAGTACAGAGCAATAAGACCAGTATGAGTGGTAGAAAGAATTTCATGTTTCAAAGAGTAGATTCTAATGGTGATACCAAACTCTTCCTTTTTCTTAGCAATAAATTTCATGTTTTGGTTAATGTATGATCTTCTGTAATGAAGATTGTTCAGAATGTGATCCTGGAGGTTATGGATTCTGTTATAATCACATATATGTTTTTGTATTTGAGAAACAGTATGCTGAGTATTTAGATGGATGTGATTAAAAGTAAGATCACATCTAGCTTTCCAGATAAACCAGCAGCCAGTAGCATAAACAACATGGCTGAAAGTAGTTCTGGTAGATGTGAACCATCTGTTAAGCAATTCCTCAAAGTTTTTGAGAGCATAAATAGTAATATGGTTCTTTCCCGAGAGCCTTTGCCAGACTTTGGAGGAAAAAGGACAATAAATGAATACGTAAAACAGTGTTTCCTCCCCGCTCTTGCAATGATTGCAAATAGGCTCAATATAGTGAAGGATGATGGTTGTATTGGCATTATTAAGAAAAATTCCATGAGCACATTTACATATAAAAATTTGGATTGCAGGTGAAACCTACGACTTTCAAATGTTACACCAGTCAGCAGCCCAACTATAATTGTTGTACAGAATACAAAGATTTCACATAGAAAGCCCCATTTTCTGTCAGACTCCAGATAATCTTATCCTCCTCCTCCCAATTGATTTTAGTATTAGTAATAGCTGTAACTTCTTCTAGAGAGAACGAGTTGTTGATTTTTTCCAGATCCCAAACTCCAGGATCTTTGATGAGATGCTTGACATGCAGAAGATCATTAGGGCAAGTAATTGGTATCTAAAGATGAATATTAGGATCAGAAATCCATTTATTTTCCCAAATGCTGATGCCATTGCCTTTTCCCACCTGCCAGATTCTATACTGTTGAATATTTTCAATACAATGAAGAATACCTTTCCGGAGCCAAGAGAGTCACCAGTCTTTGGAATGGTATCTAAGTTCAGAATACTTTTGTTATGAAAATATTTCTCAAACATTATCTCGTAGAGGAGAGAATCTTTTTCTTGAGTGAGTTTCCAACCAATTTTTGATATCATGACACTATTAAAAAGTTTCATACTTAGAAACCCCAAACCCCCTAGCTCCTTTGGCTTATTGATTGAGTCCCAAGCTTTTAGATAATAACCTTTTGGATTTTCCAGATCTTTTCCCCAGAAGAAGTCCTTTTGTATCTTATTTAGTTCCTGACAAGTATGTTTTTGAATCCTGAAGCAATTCATTTGATATATACTTGAAGTAGAAGTAACAAATTTGATAAGAGTGGTACCATCACTACCACTGGTTTATCAATCATCCAGCCAGTTATTGCAATAACCTGAAGCATATTTTCAAACAAAAGATAAAATCGAGTGAGCTACGTTTAGTTACTAAAGGCGCCCATAAGAATCCCCTTCCTATTAGAAGCTTCACCCTCTCTGGCGAGTCAATCATTCAGATAGTTCAATCCCTGATGGGGAATATGTGTGAACTTCTCTACCTCTCAAAAATACAACGCAAAGATATTTATATTGCTCTTAGCCGCGTTGTGTGTGGAAAACGCTTACTCTTTACTTAATATGCTCATGTTCAATTCAAGCCTCCTCTGGAGGACATGGTCGACGCGAATAACAAAAAACATGACTGGGGACTCCTCACTACCGCTCACCTCAAGGGCGCAAAGTTTATACGAACGCTGATTGATGCCGACATGGATGTCAATGTTATCACTACTGACACTCTCAAGGTCGTAGGGATTCTCCGACAAAAAAATATTCACTCCCCATCCATGATTAAATACTCTAAATTAAATCCCAGAAATACATACGGATATGTTACCCTTGAAATAAAGATAGGTGACGACCAGTCAGACCCGAAATTTTATATTGATCAAGGAAGATCCAAACTACAACATAATTCTGGGGCTCCCATGGATCCACAACAAAAAGACGGCCTCCTTATTATTGTCGAAACTTGAGGACTCAACCATGACTTTAAAACTCGACCAAGTAAGTTCTGCTCCACATATCTCTTTGCAACCAATTATCCCATGCCCTGTCATAGCCTGGGGACTCTACCCATAGGTCAGCCCCGTTATAACCACATGATGTGAATGAGAAGCTGTTCCATTTTAATATTTTATCAAGTGGTTAAGGATTGCTTTTACTGAGAATAAGAGGGTTAGTAAATTATATATGAGTCAAGTTGTTTCTAACCATGGGAAAGAACGTCACGGTCAATTCCTAATTGTGTTCAAGAAAAGTCGTACGAATAAAGTACTAAAGTCTGGATTTTTTCAAGTTGGAGACAGAGTCCTAAAAATCACTAAGGGTGCATGACTCCTTGCATAAGTTCTTCCAGCCTTTGAAGAAGAACCTTACATAATCATTGAAGCTTTGTTGGGCAGTTATTACAAGCTCGTCAATGATAACAAGTCAGCGTGGATAGTAATACATAACAAGTAGCTCAAAGCTTACAAGGCTTGAACGCTTTATCATCATATTCTAAGTATTTTCCCTATTTTCATGCAATATTCGTAGTTCTTCCAAAATGATTACAATATCTCTGCATTCATGCTTAGATACTTAAGTTTATCAATTAAAACAAAATATAATTACTCAATAAAATGAAATCTCTTGAAAACCACTTGTCAAATCTACCTACTCAAAAATCCAAAGAAAACCATAAATACATTTCACAAAAAATTAAAGTCAAATCTAGAAATAAACCTTTGAAGATTGGCTCAATTCCTTCAAAATATCCCTTTTCCATTCTTTCAAGAACTTCAGGCGCAAGCTTCAACTCTAGAGAAAGCCTTTCTACCTCGCCTCTAACCTTGGTTACCGCCTCTAAACTAGCAAATTCTTATACTTCAGCAAGATGCTCTCGTATAACTCTCAGATAACGACGAAGCCATGTAATGTCAAAACTAGAATTCTCAGCTTCATATACAGCTTCCTCCCGTTCTTTGAGGATGACTTCAAAGATTTTATTCTGGGGAAGAGAGATCATTTCATGTATGGTTGGAAACAAACTAGACACATCCCGCTCTAAAGCTCTATAATTCATAGAATTACCCATGGAAAAGAGACCGAACCGCTTCCATATCTTGGTATATAGATCAGTGTAAACAGATGGAATGATGAAGCCTCTAAGGCCCGAGTACTCAAAATGTCACGGACCGGAAAATTCCACCTCCGACGCGCTTCTCTAGGCAGGCCAGAACTCCTCGATGCGTGATTTTAAAATAGTGTAACCGACCTTAAAGCCTAACTTCTCACTGGAAAGTGCAGGTAAATTTTTGCTTTCCAAGCCTACCTTGTAAGCATTATACTCGAAACGCAGTTCCCACATCATTCAAGCTACGTTTATACCGTTTCAGGCATATTTTCCTTTCCAAACATGTTTTGCAAGCATGGTACTCAAACCGTAGTCTCCATATCGTTCCAACACACCCTTGTCCTACAAAGGGTGCAAGGACATTAAAGCCCATGGTGAATGCCTTTGACTAGCATACCATTCCAATTTACCCTCATTATACCAAGGGTTGAAGGCTATACAAGCTAATGGGGATGCCTTTGGCAAGCATCACGTAATTTCGCTTTATTGTCCAGGCCTAACTTATGCCTTGGACCAACACCTAGGCTATTTCAAGCCTAAGATTTCGCTTCATCAATTTTACTTCGACCATGCGCTGGAGCCTGCACTTATCTTGTTCTTGCCAAGAGTACAACATCCAGGCACATGCCATTCCATGCCGCGACGGTTCCAAGGAAGTATGAACAATCCATCAAATGGAATTGCAACTACCTCATCAATTGTAGCAACAATCATCTCTTGCTTAGCATTGCGAGCCAGATGATATGAGTTACCATAATATCGCAATCATCTCCCAAATTAGATGATATGAGAGACAAGGTGCTGCACCTCAATGCATTGCATTGCGGCTGCCTACGTACCCAACCCTTACCTTGATGGGATCAAGCATGACCGTAGTTCATCAAAGGGTCAATTCGAAAGGGACAAGCAACTTAAGCCTATTAAGGCAAAGACAACTTCGATTCCAACTTCATCGCAAGGCCAAAGGCCAAGCAAAGCCTAGTCCGTGTAGGCCAAAGGTCTTTCGCAAGGTATGCACTAGGTTGTATATAACTATCGCTATTTATTATGCAAATATGCATTATCAAGTACATAACACGATCGAAAGATGCTTTCGCATAAATCAAGCTTCATCGGCTAAGCTACCAGCATATTGATGCTTATGCATCAAGTATGCTCCAACATATAGGCTACTTCGCATATCTACATTGCATTACCGCTCATGCACAATCCAACAAAGCTCCCTCCCTATATATGTTGTATTCGCATTTCTACAAACAAATATTAGAAAGTTAGGGGTCATCCATCGACTGCAAGGCCGCAAATGAAGATTTCATGCTAAAGCCAAACGAAGCATTCTCGGGTAAGCTACAGTTAAACACGTTGATGAGCATCAAGTATGCTCCATCGTATAAGCTACATTGCATTTATATGTACATTACCGCTCATGCACATTCAATCAAAGCTTCATCCCTTATGTTTCATTTGCATTTCCACAAATAAATATTTGAAAGGTAAGGGCCATCCATCGACTGCAAGGCCGAAAATGAAGATTTCTTGCCAAAGCCGAGCATTCTTGGCTCGGTGATGCATTCTCGATAATGCATCACAGCATAATAGTGCCTTAACACTATGATGCATTTATCGAATAACGATTTTCGCTCGGTGATGCATTGAATCATGCATCACGGCATAATAGTCCCTTAGCACTATGATGCTCCAACTTATGCAACTTCGGCTTAGTGATGCATTGGATCATACATCACGGCATAGTAGTGCCTTAGCACTACGATGCTCTCACTTACGCAACTTTGTATCGGTGATGCATTGGGTCATGCATCACGGCATAATAGTGCATTTGCACTATGATGCCTCCTCGGATACGCATCACGCGTAGTAGGGCCTTAACACTATAATTCGAGGTCAAGGCATCCACACCCTAATGCACATCTGGGTAAGCTTTATAAGCTTAGGATGAAGCTTCAATCCAGGGCCATGACGCATCCTTGATTAAGCGCCATGAAAAAATTACGGGTGTTTTATTCTTACCACCTTCAAAAAATTTCGTCCTCGAAATTTAACTCAAAAATATTGTGGACAAGCTTCATCGATTAAGGTTTCCTATGCATATGTTTCATTCCTTGATGCACAGAAATATCGCAAGGGTCCGATGTTTGTTAATGAGCACAAATTAGAACCTTCTGAATATGCGTCCCATACCGCATCCCAGAATCCTAATAGGGCCTACAATTTGCCATAAACGCCAATTGAGACCTTCCGAACATACGTCCCATACCGTATGCTCGAGGATCAACAAAGGTTTTTATAACTTTAACGAGAAAACTCAAATTGGATCCCTAAACATGCGTCCCATACCACATGCTCAAGAATGCAAAATAATTTACTCAACACGAGATCTTAAGTGGACGTCCTATACCATACACTTAAGAGTTCCCAAAATTCACATAGGTTGAAAAGGGTCATCGCGAGTTTATGAATAGTTTTTAGCGTAGTACTATGAGGACCAAACTCTAATGCCAGTGCAATCGGATGCAAGCCATCGTCCCGGACGATCTTCCACTCGTAAGTGGGTGCTAGACGACCTGACATCGCACATCGTGCCGCACGGGTGACGGGTGATCAGTCCCAGTGCCAAGGGTAGTCGGATACCATCCACCGTTCCAAACGGGTTTCCAGGCAAGCTCACAACACACTCGAGCGTGTCCAAATCTTAGCGGAGTAACTAGTGAGTTACTATTTCTTTTGTATAGGCACTTGGCCTTATTTATCCATTCTATTTTCGCACAACAGTTGGCATACTCTTCCAACTTTTGCATTTTCTTGAAGGAAAATTTTGTAGTCATAATACAAAATGCTCACCGACGAGTCCAAAACTCCCAGTCCCTAGTGTTTTTCTCGGAACTTGCTCTGATACCATTTGTCACGGACCGGAAAATTCCGCCTCCGACGCGCTTCGCTGGGCAGGCCAGAACTCCACGATGCGTGATTTTAAAAGAGTGCGACCTTAATGCCTAACTTCTCGCTGGAAAGTGCAGGTAATTTTTTGCTTTCCAAGCCTACCTTGTAAGCATTATACTCAAAATATAGTTCCCACATCATTCAAGCTACGTTTATACCGTTCCAGGCATATTTTCCTTTCCAAACATGCTTTGCAAGCATGGTACTCAAACCCTAGTCTCAATATCGTTCCAACACACCCTTGTCCTACAAAGGGTGCAAGGCCATTAAAGCCCATGGTGAATGCCTTTGACTAGCATACCATTCCAACTTACCCTCATTATACCAAGGGTTGAAGGCTATACAAGCTAATGGGGATGCCTTTGGCAAGCATCACATAATTTCTCTTTATTGTCCAGGACTAACTTATGCCTTGGACCAACACCTAGGCTATTTCAAGCCTAAGATTTCGCTTCATCAATTTTACTTCGACCATGCGCTGGAGCCTGCACTTATCTTGTTCTTGCCAAGAGTACAATATCCAGTCACATGCCATTCCATGCCGCGACGGTTCTAAGGAAGTATGAACAATCCATCGAATGTAATTGCAACTACCTCATCAAGTGTGGCAACAATTATCTCTTGCTTAGCATTGCCGAGCCAGATGATATGAGTTACCATAATGTCTCAATCATCTCCCAAATTAGATGATATGAGCGACAAGGTGCTGCACCTTAATGCATTGCATTGCGGCTGCTTATGTACGCAACCCGTACCTTGATGGGATCAAGCATGACCGTAGTTCATCAAAGGGTCAATTCGAAAGGGACAAGCAACTTAAGCCTATTAAGGCAAAGAAAACTTCGATTCCAACTTCATCGCAAGGCCAAAGGCCAAGCAAAGCCTAGTCCGTGTAGGCCAAAGGGCTTTCGCAAGGTATGCACTAGCTTTTGCATAACTATCGCTATTTATTATGCAAATATGCATTATCAAGTACGTAACACGATCGAAAGATGCTTTTGCATAAATCAAGATTCATCGGCTAAGCTACCAGCATATTGATGCTTATGCATCAAGTATGCTCCAACGTATAGGCTACTTCGCATATCTATATGTTGTATTCGCATTTCTACAAACAAATATTAGAAAGGTAGGGGTCATCCATCGATTGCAAGGTCGCAAATGAAGATTTCATGCCAAAGCCAAGCGAAGCATTCTCGGGTAAGCTACAGTTAAACACGTTGATGAGCATCAAGTATGCTCCATCGTATAAGCTACATCGCATTTATATGTGTATTACCGCTCATGCACATTCAAGCAAAGCTCCCTCCCTTTATATGTTTTATTTGCATTTACACAAATAAATATTTGAAAGGTAAGGGCCATCCATCGACTGCAAGGCCAAAAATGAAGATTTCTTGCCAAAGCCGAGCATTCTTGGCTCGATGATGCATTCTCAATAATGTATCACGGCATAATAGTGACTTAACACTATGATGTATTTATCGAATAGCGACATTGGCTTGGTGATGCATTGAATCATGCATCACGGCATAATAGTGCCTTAGCACTATGATGCTCCAACTTATGCAACTTCGTCTTAGTGATGCATTGGATCATGCATCACGGAATAGTAGTGCCTTAGCACTATGATGCTCTCACTTACGTAACTTCGGATCGGTGATAAATTGGGTCATGCATCACGGCATTATAGTGCATTTGCACTATGATGCCTCCTCGGATACGCATCACGCGTAGTAGGTCCTTAACACTATAATTCGAGGTCAAGGCATCCACACCCTAATGCACATATGAGTAAGCTTTGTAAGCTTAGGATGAAGCTTCAACCCCGGGCCATGACGCATCCTTGAGTAAGCGCCATGCAAAAATTGCCGGTGTTACACAAAATGAATTTTATCAAATTGGAAATCAAAACTAATACCCATTAGGGTATTCAACTGGCACTATTCGTTGTTATATTGCCACTCTGCATATCAATGTCATTTGAAGCGTCATCCTCAACAAGCATGTGAGTGTGGGTCCTCCCATGATTTTCATTTAAAGAAAGAATGTTATTCGCATCATCATACACGGTAACTCTCGTTCCCTCGTTAGCAAGCTCAACCCTTTGATTTTGATTATCTCCCCCTAAAAGCAGAGAGGTTACGGGCATACTAGATCAGAACATCCAAAACACGAAATTTTTGAGCATGTATACCTACTCATAAAGAATATATACATTCATTATAAAGTGATACTTGAGGTATTATATGGTCTGAAGTCATTACAAGATGTTTCAAAAAATTCGCGTCAGAAACAATTATACATTGCCTCCTGGAAACACTAAAGATAGTGACAATTGGTAAAGAATTTTAGCATGATTCTTATGTCAAAAGTTTTATATGGATCTCCAGTACAATATACTAAAACAGAGCATTAATCGGATAAACGAGCTAATAGTTATGGCTAAAACGGTGAGCGATGTCGCATCTGAAAACTGTCGGAATTTTCCTGGATACTTCCTGAATTCTACAGTTGAGTCGTTTTGACGCCCTAAGAAGGATCAAAATCTGTATTTTTATCTGTAAAGACGTAGGAAATTCTTTTCTAATAAATATAGAGGGGTCAACCATCAAAAACGGACATCGTATGAAGATTTGCAGCGTTTTTCCCAAGCAGTATACTTCTGAAACTTTCTAATGATGAAAAATATAGAAATTTCTTTGTAAATTCGAACATGGCCATGCCTATAAGAGAATTCTTAAGAATACCACATGTTTTATCATGGTCGTAAAGAGAAGAAACTTACTTGACATGGATCCAAGCTAATAGAGAAGTGTAGTGTTACATCATGTCTATTGCTTACTTCTCCATTAATAACAGTAGATTTAGATTATTCACAAAGGTCATCAGTGCTAACGCTTCTTCAAGCTTTTCATCCTCAGAATTGTCTTCATCATCCATATTCACAGTGTCTCTCGAAGCCTTGGAAGCATCAATATGATCAACATGAGCATTCAGACCCACAAGATGCACACAATACCGTGGGATAATAAGTACATTCTAATTTACGAAGCACAAATACACTAGAAAATTACCAAAAAAGACTTACTTTGATACGAGGCCGAATCATACTTCCAGGAAAAATCATTCGCGGTCCTTTTCTTACAGAATGGGGACTGCCAGCAACAACAGGAGAAGTGTTCACTCGGGGGCACACCACCCGCACATGCTGCATGAAATAAACTAATTCGTCAAGTCATACTAGTCGTATCTTGAGTTAAGAAGATTAAAAAAGACCATTACCTGTGCCGCGTCATTAATAAGCTTCCATTTGACTCCAGTTGACTTTTACAAATTCATCTCACAAGCTTCATCATCCTTGGAAGGAATACCCGGTACAATCAACAAAAGCCCTAATACGAACTTTCTGAAACAATTCCTTTCTTCATTCCATAAATGCGCATACATGGATGACACTCGAAGGTTCCTATCTGAACAGAAGAGAGCGAGAATCATTCTTTCAATTTGACGAACATCCAAGTTCTCCTTCAATTCTTCGGCATAGGGTGCTACGATATGATCACGAGGTATATCTTGATCGAAACCCATCCGAAGAACGCACAATAGTGTTGTACGAATTCACTCTATAACCTCCTGAACCAAGGGAAAGAATGTAACATGGAGTTTAAATGTTCATAAACACAGTTGGCCAACAATGAAAATATTAGTCTTTTTCCTCAGAGTATACCAAAGAACAACATCAGCAGTTCTAGCGAAAGTGATTGGTGGAATTATACGCTCATGATTCAAACCCCAAGGCCTGAAGTTCACTTCACTCTGAACATCTATCAAATCAAGAAGATTCACATAGGAAAATTTCTTCCCCTTTCGTTGACAGATTCTTTTATATTCAATGTCTCTACTCGGATATAAAGGCGCGCTCGAGGTGCATAATTTTGGAAATGCTCCCATAGCCATGCTTGAAGAAATACAGTATGGTCACAAGAATCGATCTTCATAAACTCGTTAGAAGTTTTCATGTCAACAGTCTATGAGTCTAAATGGGAATATAAAGAACCAAGAAATAGTTTACAAGGAGGAAGACATTCGACATCAGCAAGTGCCACAGCCAAAGGAAAACTGAAGGCTTCAATCTACCAGCAGGAAAATCTTCTAATACATCTCTAGACAACCACAATGTCAGAAATAATCAAAGGATCGTTAAAGTGCTCGCCTTACCATTCCACCAGTAAACAATCTACCTCACATAATGTGTGCCAGACTGACCCGACCGACTCATACCTTGTTGGAGCTCTTATATCTTCTCCTCTAAATTCGTAATCATTTGTCTCTCTTCGACGGACCATTTAGTAGGGACACTCCCTGCAATTGGGAGATGCAGCTATCTAAACACATATTCCAGAGTAATTTTCATCTCACTCCAAGCGCACACTGCAAATGAGTTGGTTCGCACCAATGGGAAATAAAAGTTAAAAGACCTTTTATATCCTTATTCATCCTCAAAATATAAGATACTCTCATTCATGGAGTATTCGAGCATCTTTCAAAACTTTCTTCACTTTTATTCAACATAACTTTGCACCAACCTATCCATTTTGGCAGAGGATTCCGAGGTGTCCTGAATTCAATAAAAAAAACTATGTAATCTCCTATCTATAAGCAGAATCTCGGGATGGTTTCGGTAACAATTCTGTGAGTAGTGGTGGATTTCCCAAAGTTAGGAATAAAGAAACCTATGAAGCCAGGAGGGATGTTAATTTCTTCATAAATATTCTCAAGAATCTATCACGAATACGAAGTACGTTTTCAAGAGCTGTTGCATCAGAAATTTCCCATCTATTATGGCTAGAGATTATGCCAATATCATCATCATGCTCGATAGTCATCAGCAATGGTTTCAACTTCTCTTCTACATTAGAAAAAACAAAATTCTACAGTACTAGACTCTGTATATTGTATGAAAATACAAAACAAGAATTAAAACACTAGCTTACCTAGTTAAGCTTGTTGATGTTATTGTTATAGAAATTGAAATCTATTTTACCTCAGAAGAGCAGTAATACAACTAGGGTTTGCCTGCAAAAGGAAAAGAATAACACTCTAAGTATTGACAAAGTATATTTAGAGGATGAGAATATTAACTCACGTAAAAAGAAAAAAAAACAAACCCTAATCTTACCTTGCACCACTCATTTGTCCTCGGCGTTAACGACGCTTGGCACTGACGGAGATTGGAGGAGGTGGAGCTGTTACTGCGGGAGGTGCTGGCACTAACAAGGCTTGATGAAAAAGCTTTCGCTGTTGAAGAAGGAGCAGACAAGCAAAAAAAAATTATTCAATTGGCCAAGATCGGTGTATATATAGGAAATTTCTTTCCCTTTTGGACCGATATTGGTTGGGCCAAAGCTAATCGAGCCTCATTCAAGGCGTTATTCCTTGGTGCTCATAGCAGCTAATCCTCTATGCAAACGGTCATGACATGAACGCTACCATCTACTAAACCTAACTAGGGTTAATGCTAAGGGGTGTATATCTAAGTACATCTTCTTCTATTCTTGAATTTCTGACTATATATATATATGATTATTAGAAAGTATATTATCACCATCCAGTGTTTACTATGCAACATTATTGTTCCTTACTAAGCGGGGACTTAATGTTGATGGTGGATTTTTGAAAATGTTAGAATTATAAAATCGCTCCTGTCCAGCAGCAGACTCATTAAAATATACGCGCATATTCTAGATTTGTACCAAGATAAGGAAATATTGTATTTCTACTTATGTTTCGCAAGATAATTAAGAATAAAGTCTCTACAGATAACTACAGATGCTCTATATTGATCCCGTAGTCTCTCTAGACACACATAATATTCATGCCATATCGAACTAGTCTCAAGTCGTATAATTTCCATGGTTAAATTCCTTGAACTAGTCTCGAATGCGCATCAATATCAAATTATTTCCATAAAGCAGTAAGAAATAAGTTATATTTACCCTGGGAACAGTTGATGCCTGATATGTAAAAACGCATCCTAGCTTAATGCCCTGTTCTTGAAGACACATCTCAAATTTGATGACTGGTCAAGAACGCAGCCTAGTTTCAATGACCGATCCTCAAGGAAACATCAAATCTCAATGATTAATCCATAAGGAAGCGCTTAAATTTAGTAGATCATCCTTCGAGGACACATCATGGCCTGATGGCCGGTCCTCGAAGAAGTTACAAGACCATAGCTCCGTCCTTAGCCAAAGTACTATTTTCTAGTGCCATCTTTGAGATGGCGCTGCATCTTCGTAATGTTGTCCTTGGCCAACGCTGTATTCCTTCATGACGCTATCCTTAGCTAGTGCCAACCACTCTTCACGCGCTCCCTGAGGCGTATCTTGGCCTAAACTCTAAACTCTCATCGCGCTAGCCTATTGCTATCACTACACCTATCCTAAACATGTTCTCAGGCAAGTCTGCCATGCATGGTCATTGAGAACTCTTGCGTAATCTTGATTTTAAACACTTTAAATTTATGCCATGTTACTTTAAGCTAGTACATGACTATTGAACTTACTATTTTGCTAGAATCGACACTGACTATTCTACTCAAAAAATTTAGTGAATTGAGCAACTTGTCTCACTAATTTAATAAGTTATTGACCTGGCTTAACCAAAATTTTAGTAGTCCATGAATCCACTATTTTTCTACGAGATCTCAAATACATCACATGAGGGGATTCTCATTGGGGTGTTGATCTGTCTTTTTACGGCAACGTGCGATGTGGCAACACATCCACGACAAGAAGGTAACAAGTAGTGAGACGGTTAAGAGAATTTGAGAGGATGAGGAGTAGTGGTAATACAGTCCTGCTAACTTATCAGACATGACTCCACTACAATCTCCACGATCATCACCTTTCATTATCTTTATAACCTCCACAACTTACGAGAAATCAGTGTGTTCACGACAAGACTATAAAATAGATGGCTTCATCTATTCAAAAGGAATGAATGGGGGAATTAAGAATGGAACAAAGATTTATCTCAGAGATAATCCAGTCTACAATCTTACATTTAGTCTTCAACTACACACCATCACTAAAATAATCACAGTGATTTCCCATCCTTCTTTACTTCCCTTCCCTATGATCAAGCCATCATCTCCACCTTTGTGACATAAGAAGGATGTGAACGGCTATTTCTTGGTTTATGCTCATCCTGTTCGATTTTGATCTCTCGAACCTACAGAAAGTACTCTTTTGCAGTATATTTGTTTTCACCCTAAAACACCTCCACGTAACCCACCTTATGGTACGCCAAAAGATGGAACGAAAATTTTGTTTGGCTACAAACACTCATGGGTTATCAAAAAAATTACGACAAAGGTATTGAAACTTAACTGTAGATATTTTTCCGACTTATATTTTTTAAGTATTAATATATATGATGTGATATTTATTTTGTAGGATCATAACAGTATGATTCAACTCTTGAGACGTCATAAGAAGATTATATGTGATGTGATAAATGAGTGTGATGAGGCGGTGAAAGTAAAAACATCTTCATTATGGTCCGCGATATATTATGCACACTTTGTGTATGACATTGTTCACTGTATCAGCATTTGTCGAGAGACATTATCCAGAGACAGAAACCATGCATCTCCCATTTAGCGAGATGTGTATCACTCTTGATGATGAGTTCAGGATCACGGGAATAATAGTTGATGGGATATCTGTTAACGAAGGCTATCTTGACCCGATGCTTTGGGATTATCTGTACGCTTTGGTTCAAAAGAAACTGGGACGGGATAGAAATATGAAAAAGTTAAGTTCCAATACGCTGCCATAAAGATTGAAACCGTTACAGAATATTTCGATCATGATGCAAAAGGTAAGGAGTACAAGTAAAACATTTCAAGTTAGTAGTTTTGAAGGATGAACTTGGAGGGACAAGAAAGAAAGTAGAGGCTGGAGACTTGGTGATAGACGAGAAAAAATTAAGCACACCGTGACTACTTGCTTGTTGTATCAGAAGTTAATTTTCTCCATATTCTAGAGGACCTCAACAAGGTCAACAAGTACTCTTGGGGAACTATGGTCCTTGCATTCCTTCAAGAACAACTTAGAAAAGCTTCTAAGATTAATCTTTATAAATTGGAGGCTATTACACTCTAATTCAGTTAACCTTCGACAAACCCCGTTTTTTTTAAAGGTTTGACTAAGAAACATAAATATCATACATATATTCGGATATTTGAAACAATATAGTGTAGCTTGCCGAACTTTGTATTTGTCAGCCAAACCTTTTAGTTTTCTAGCTGAACCTTATAGTTGTAAAAAATCATAAACCACAGACTGTTGTCCTCGTGAGAAATATTATTTATGATCTAGCAGAAATTTTATATTTCTCAGTTGAACCTTTTTTTGGTAGACGAACTTGGGTTATCTAAGAAACTCTTAACCACATAGTAATGTTCGGCTGAGAAATAAAATTTTCGAACTAGCTGAACTTTTATCTTTCTCAGTCGAACTTTGATTTGCTAGGAAAATTTATTTTTATTTTTTGTATCTTGGTTCACATAGATGTGGGTGTATGACCATTTTTCTGAATTAAACTTGATTTCAATCAGAGATGATTGAGTTTTTGGGATACCGGCGATATGGAAATACTTGTTCAATAACGTGCAGAAAAAGTCTAAAGAACAACAATTGACAAAGTTTAAGGAGGAGTTGGATAATATGGATGTTGGAAAATTTAAGTTTCACCTTTAAAAGTTTGAAGATGATGAAGAAGACACATAGGAGTTCTCGCATGTCTCGGATTACGACATACCATTTTTTTATCCCGTGGTTTACTCAATACAATCCTCGAAGAGTACTCCGATAATTTTTTTATATCCAAACGATAACCCACTGTGGAAGATGAAAAGTTTAGGTATTTGGAAAGGGGAACAAAGAACACCGATATTTTTTTCAATCCCAAACATGACCCAACTCCAAATGGTAGATCACTGGAAAAATATGCATAATTACGTTGTTTAGCCTACTGAGTTACTGTTGTTGGATGATGGCCCAATTGAAGTTGGTGAAGGATACATGGAATGATATCAAGTTATTACTCATCCTTTAATAATAAATAGAGAAAGTAAAGCTTGTACTGAAAAGGCTAAAGACAAGGAGGTGGCTAAGGACAAGGAAGTTGAAACCTAGAAGATGCCTACTTGTGGCGAAGACGTTGGGAAGTTTTTTGACGTCATGGTAAGAGATTACGTTCTTTTTATTTTATTTCAAGTCGTCACAAATTATGTTTTTATTTCAAGTTGTTACAAAGTATGACATTAAATAGCCAATTTTTCGCTTTAATGAAAACATGTCAAGGCGGGTAAGAAACCATTGAAGAAAATGATGACTAAAATTTACAGTGGAAATATGATGACGACAGAAGAACAAACCGATCTTTACAGCCATTGGAATATTGTACTATCACAGAATGTTGTGGAGCCAAGCCAGTACAAGGCGGTCAAGATAAGTCGACAACTAGACGAATGTTCAAGTTGAGCTGTTGTTACTACGATTGAACCAACCAGAGATGATACTCAAACCGAGGAGGAAGTAGATGAAGAAGCTTGTGGTCGTCGACGCGTAAAATATTTCGTCGAAGTAGTCGTCCTGATTGAGTGTTTGAAATACAAATCTCTTTTCAAGGTATTAGTTTAGTATACATTGATGGTTTAAGTTTGAGCTACATTTTAGTTATGCACTTCGTATTTTTGGTTTGTTATACACCTTGATGGTTGTGGTCTATGCTTATTTTAAATCCTTTTGGTAACAATTGAATTGGATTTGGTTAAATTAAAGTCCAATAAATCTATCTAAGTAAAACGTTTGGCTAGGAAAAGATAATATCGATCTAGTTGAACCTACAACAATTCAAAATTTTGCAGTTACATAGTATAGTTCGGATACCTGATGCATGTCGTAAGTGCAACAAATTAATCAATATATTTTTCACTAATTAATTAGTAATATTGCAGTAGTAAGGATCGTTCCCATAGAGAGCTATGTAATTGAAATGTTATTTAGATTACTAACTAAGAACAAAAGTAAATAACTAAAGGGGGATCGAATTAATTAACTAAAAATAACAATAAAGAAAATACTGAGAAAGTAAGATGATTAAGGAGTCGATTTCCGTTACCAAATGTTGACTGAATTAGTATACTTGTTTATCTTTCGTCAGAATCATTCATTACCAACCGTAGAATAACAATAAGCTATGTTATCCCCAAAATTCCTTGTGTCACTGGATACGGAAGCACTCGACTACCAGATTTTATCCATCCGAGCCACCATGAATAAGCTCTCAAGATGTAACCCGGTCGAATGCATTAGGGTTTATGAATTTAAGTTGATCCTAGCATCAAACACATAAGCTCGGTTTGCTTACTAGTGTTGTCTTCACACATGATTGCTCCACAGAATCCATCTACAAGGTCTCGTGTTCTCTACTTGTGTAGGAGGTGTTCGACTATTACACGTATCTCACAACTCTCTATTAGCAGTATAATAATCAATAAATTAATTTAATATGCACTCCAAACAATCTAAGAATTACTCATAAACCTTCGGTATAGAAAAGACAAGTGCCAATAATTAAAAATTCAAATAAACTTGTATTACTAATAAAGCTTTACGTCTAGAACATGGAATTCATCCTTAATCAATAAAAGGTTTAGATACTGATATTACAAAGAAGAATTGGTTTCCCCTAAAGGGGTAAACCCTAGGTTTAAATGTAAATGATGTGATATGAGAGGTAGAGTTTGTGTAGAGATATCGAATATATCTTGTTTGATCCTTAGATATCTTCTTTTATAGTCTTTAATGCTTGGACCTCAAGTTTCCTCCCCTTCTAGCGTTAGGAATCCCATTGGAACTAAGTTTTCTTGATTTGGAAGTTAAAAACACGTCAAAATGGATCCCATAGGCCACAGTCGGCATGGTCGATTCATATGAACCGTGCCGACTTTAGGACCAAAATAGCTCTAATTCTATGTCCCAAAAATTGCTACAGTCGGTATTGTCGATTCCCAATGAACCGTGCCGAATTTAGGGCTTAAAAATCCAAGTTTTCTGTCCGAAAAGTGTTCCAATCGGCATAGTTGGGAACCGTGCCGACTGTTGTGTTGTAGATGACTTTTTCTTGCTTCGGATGTTTTATCCATAACTTCTTCTTGGTCGATTCCCAATGAACCGTGCCGACTTTAGGGCTTAAAAATCCAAGTTTTCTGTTCGAAAAAGTGTTTTAGTCGGCATAGTTGGGAACCGTGCCGACTGTTGTGTTGTAGATGACTTTTTCTTGCTTTGGCTGTTTTGTCCATAACTTCTTTATCTGAACTCGGAATGACCTCATTCTTTTTGCGTTGTCTTGGTATTTATATTATCTTTAAGATTATATTAAGAAATCATAGTTTTGAATATCCTCCTCACTTGTAATACTTTACTTCCTTACTCATTTTAGCACTTTGTAACTACTTTTTGGATGATTCACCTAATATGACACATAAGATAGAAAAAAAAGAGTAATAACAAGTAACAAAAGACTTATAGCTAAAAAAGTATGGATTTGACACTAGAAATATGTGAATTAAGGACTTATCACTACATGAACAAAATTTGGAGGTAGCCGAACCTTTTACTTATGTACCAGGTTTTGAAATTTGTGAGGTTCGTCTACCTGCAAATTAAACTCTTTCTAGACGACCATTCTCTATAGTCAAATATGGTTTGTAGCGAAAAATTCAACAATCTCGAAAAGGAAGTTAATATTCGAACTTTGTGGTGCGACAAACATCTTAGCTTTTGGTCCAAGCCGAACTTAGTAAAAACTTGTTCAAAGCTACCCCAACGGCTAGTTTTTCAAAAAAAGATAGTCGTTGGGGCTTCTCTATATAATATTTTTCAACCTTTAAACCCATTTTGCACCAATAATTCAATTATCGACTTATTTTTCTTCGTTTCATATCAAATTCATTTTTCATTTCTAGTGTGTAATGAAATCATTCACCGTGGAAGATGATATAATGCTTGTTCAAGATTTCGTTTTGGCTTATCGTGAACGACCTAATGAACGTTATTAAATATTTTGGAAGAGAGTCAAAGAATTCCATTTTGAAATACATGGGAATCCTAAGCATTTTAGATGGTTTGAATTAGCTAAAAGATTCGGCATTATCCGAGCGACTATGCAAGACTACTCTAGAATATTAAGATCGGTTAAGCGATATCATCGCAGAGCTACTCCTGAAGATAAAGTGGGTATTTCTACATGTTTATCTTGTGCATAAAGTCATTTTGGTTTTGTATACTAATTTTTCAATTTTTTTTATTTCAGAAAGCCAGAGCTCAAACTTTTTGGAAAATATGACATGTAAGACTATTCGAGCACGAGGCTTGGTATATGTATTTGAAGACATATGATCGGAGATTCACTAGAGAGCTACCGAAGACATTCAATGAAGAATTATCGAGCCGAAATATGATTCATTGGGTTAAGTGTGCTAGATTAGTAGTGTATAATCTAAATATCTAATTAAGAGTTTGACTGAATTAAAAAAATGTACTCATGTTACTTTATAATTAAATGAGTATTGTTATTTGTTGTTCTTAATATGTAGATGAGGAATGCCCAATAATTCTATCTAAGTAATATATTCTTCTTGGAACATACGATATCGATCTTTCTGAACCTACTAAAATTCCATTATTTGAACTAACCGCATAAAGTTTGGCTAGGAGTAGATAATATCTATCTAGTCGAACTTTACTCTGTAAATTTAAAAAAAACTTCATGTTTTCCACCTTTTTTTGAGGAACGAGTATATTCTTAAGAAATATATCAGTTATATACCTCTATTCTATATATACCAATATATTAATTTATATTTCAAAATCTGTGTTTTTTGTGTTATTTTCCTTGGATAATATACTAATTTACATTGCCTCTCTTAGTAATTGATAATATGCAAAACCTCCTTTCTGTTAACTTTACTGTAACTATCTAGTAAAGTGATTTCGTACGGCACATACGTGTCTTATTATAAAATTTTAATTTTTAAAAACCTAAAAATATCCTTTTGGCCAAATAAAAAAAGGACACGTGTTAAAATCTAGAGAAACCAATCCATTGATTAATACGTGTTGCGATAAAAATGGAAAGAGAGCGAGAGATATCCTTTCTCCATCTCAATCTTCGTGTCCATCTTCGTCTGAGCCCCGAATAAGAATCATCATCTCTAGCTCTCTACTTGTGCAAATAACATTACCACCAGTACCCACTCATTATAATCGTCATTTCTTTCCAATTCAAGTTTGCAAAAGGAAATCATTAAAAGATAAATTGGAAATCCATGGAGAGATTAATTAAAAATCCATCGTCAAGTTAATGTTTTTTCTTTTTTCAAGTACTGATTTTAATTTCAGTCAATAATTAAATTTGATATGTTGTTAGCAAATATGAAGAGATTCCCATTAGCTGAGAGAAGAAGAGATTCCCATCAGTTGAGAGATGAAGCATTTGGTAGAAATTGTTCTCTACATCATCTGTAGTGTCTTTAAGAAATGGAACTTCATATACTCTAAAATTTTATTTCGATGAGCTCTTAGGGATGAACTCGTAACTAACTCAACTTGATTATGGGTTTTATGTACAGTGGTGAAGAGGGGTTATGAATATAATGCTATTACTTTCACCGTGCTAATCAAGGATCTGTGTACGGAGAAAAATAATGTTCTTGCACTTAACATGTTCGACAAAATGACTGATAAGGTAATACACTAAGGGCAACCACAGTCATTGGACCAAATGACGGACCAAATCCATATTTGGTCTTTGGTCCGTCCAAATTGAAGATTAGTGGGGCGAGTATAAGTGGTCTTTGGTCCACTTTCGGCACTGTTCAGGATCAAAAATGGTCCGAAAACTGGACCAAACAAGGTTATAGTCGGGTGTTGCGCTAGGTCTCCGTCTCGTGCTAGGCGTTGCGCTAGGTCTCCGTCCCGTGGAAGGCGTAACGCTAGACTTACGTTTCATTTATCGGGCGTTAACCAAAATTATGCCTGATGAAGCGTTCACCCAACGTTGCGTCCAGCGGAGCATTACGGTAGGAGCACACCCGATGAGAGGCGTTAACCAAATCAATGTCCAAATCAAGCGTATGTCTACGTTTCCACCTAAGTCTGGGCGTCTTTCTATAGCTCCACCTACTTCAAGCGTGCGTATATGGATCCGCCTGGTTCTAAGCCTACTTAAAAGCGTGCTTCTATGGCTACGCCTGTTTGGGGGCGTTACTCTGGGTGAGCGCCTATCCAGGTAGTCGTTGAGATTTGTTACCGTTGTAACGGCTATATTTTGACATACCTATAAATTGATGAATTGGTTGATTGAGTATATTGCTACTAATCCATTTTCATACTACTAATCCATATTTATCTTCCATATCGGTTAGAATTATCTTCCAAATTTATCTTCCAAAAAGAACATAGTTATCTTCCAAAAAGAAACTACCTGTAAAAACTTAGTTCTTTTTCATATATTTATCTTCCAAATCAGTTAGAATTATGACACCAAAACCACGAGGTCCAAATTTTACTACATTTGAAGATGTAACGATGTGGAAAATTCATTTATCAATATCTCAAGATTGTAGTATTGGTTCCGATCAATCCGAAGAAATATTATGGTCTCGCATATTAAATGGGATGAAAGAAGTCATACATTCAATGCAAGGGCGCACTTGGACCTCCATTCAGAAACGATTTCAGGGAATAAGTAAAGATGTGGCACTTTAATCTGCAAAGAGGCGGAAGTAGAACGTGATCACCATACTGGATGGGGCCTCAAAACAAAGGTAAGTACCCGTTTAATTTTGACACGTACATTAGTGTTTTGAATTCTATATCCTACACTAATATTTTTTTTTTAAAATAACAGATTGAAGAAGTAAGGAAGCTTTTCAAGGAAGCTAATGGTGGAAAAAATTTTTAAGCATCAAGAGTGCTACCCAATTATGTTAGAAAATATAAAATATTCACGACGATCGACAGCTGTTTTCGATTCATCACAAACCGAGGAAGATTTTGAAAGCGGAGAGGAAAACCGGGAAAGACAGGAAACAAGCCAAGACAATTCCAGTAGCGATGAAGAAATAGGAGATATACCTAACACATATAACCGTCATATGGGAAAAAAAGAGGCGAAACGACATAAGAAAACAGGGAGAGCAAAATCGAGTGGCCAACATGAAATGATGGAAATTATTATTAAAGAGCAAAAAAACTTCAACAGCAAATACGCAGAACAAACAAAAATGAAGATGGTGCAGAGAGAATCCGAGTTTACAGCAAAACTAGCTGAGTCTTTGGCAAAGTTTAAAGCAAAACAAGCTAGGAAAGAAAAACTTGACGCAAAGAAAGAAGCAGACGACGAGTTTCGTATAATGATGATGGATGTCTCCGGGTTGGATGCCGTAACAAGAGAGTATATCGAACTTAGGAAGACATGCATATTGCAGAGAAGGAGAAGTCAACCTTAAAGGATTCTTGGAATACCTGAAACCTAAAAATTTGCATTGTCATTAACATTGCCATTTTCAGTTTCAACTTTTATGAACTAATAGTGTTATTTTCATTTTATTTTTAACCGATATATTGTTATCTTAAATGTTAATGAACTTCTTTTTAAATTTCGAGTAATTAACTAATTTAGATGAATTTTTTTTTACCAAGCACTCATTTTTTCGCCTATCTACTCTTCTCCTAAATAAAAAATAAAAACAAACTTCAAACAACTCATTCAAGCTAAGTTAAGAGATTCATATTCATAATAAAATTACTAATAAGGTTCAACACCATAACCAACAACGCTACGACAAAGTTTTAAAAGATAAAAACATTTAGGTAGAACTCAATCCATAATTTATTCATGTGAGGCGACCAACATTCTCTTCAGAAGAAAGATTTGCTATCTCCTTAAGCACTTGTAGAACTCCTCTTTATTTTTCAACATTCATAAACTCCCATGCGTCAATCGAACGGGTCAAGGTCCTGAACAACAAATTTGCTCGATTCCTTATAACAGACATTTCGTTATCAATCATTGGTGATTGAACTTCTTCATTCACCAAATCAACAACGAAATTTGGATCAACAATTACACCACTTCCAGATTCAGTTGATGCTGGATTCAAGTTCCCAATTCGTCCCGATCTTGTAACTCTATTATTGTTCATCTTCAGAATCTGCGTGAAGTTTTATGAGAATCAACAAAGAAGAACATTCGATGAAGAGAGAAAAGATGGAGTTAAGGTTTACACTTAAATAAGAAGAAAAAGAGGGAGTTTGATTTACACCTTTATGATCTTTTCATACACAATTTCATAAGTTCGCAAAATAACATAATTAAATTCTCAAATTTCATAAAAAATGATATCAATCAATTAATTATAAAATTATCCACAACCCAACTCAAATTAACCAACTACTTAATCAATTTTAACTTCGATGCAACAAATTCTCATTAATTTTTTATACCCAATTTACATGTAAACCCTAAAATTATAACCAATTCCAAAATTATAATTTCTAAAACCTAATTTATCTATTTCATAATCATATGATTAATCTTTAAATATATATACATATATATATATATATATATATATATAAAAAAAAATTAATAAACAAAACAATACAATAAATAATATGTGAATCTTTAAAACCATTAAAATTTATAGTAAAGTTTGAATTACCTTCCTATGAAATAATCGTAACTTGAAATAGTTGGTATCAAATCAACCCAACCTTTGCAATTTTGATGAGGGGTTAAGCTTGATTTTGGAGAATTCTGTTTCACATATTGGTGTGGTGGGCGGAGTTCGTCTGTGATCTAGTGAGTGTTCAGGAGAAAAATGGTTTGGAAGTGTAAAAAAGACAAACATATATTCTACAGAAACATCAGGCGTTTACCCAGCCGTCCGCCTAGTGAGACGCACGTTCGGCTAGGAAAGCGCCTGATAAACTAGGCGGGATGGCTAAGCGTGCTCCTGTCTCAGCATTCCCACATACCAGTTGACGTGTTAGAAAAATTACGGGCGTTTGGCTATGATTCCGCCCCATCAGGCGTTCGGCTAAGAGAGCGCCTGTCTCTGGGGTGTGCATCTAGGGGTGCGTCTATCATCAGACGTTCTTTTGGATTACGCCTCCCATCGAGCGTTCACCAAACGTCCGCCCCACTTAAACATATTCATATGTGTATGCCCGTTTAAACAGACGTTACCTTAGACAACCTCCCAACTCCAGAGGTACCTTAGAAAACCGACCGATCAAATTTACTCGTGCACCTGCTGCGTTTGAGGCGGACCAAAGAGTAAATTTTTTACTCTTTAGTCGTTTGGTATACTCTCATGACTGTGTTTACTATAATATGACTTCAAGGGTTAACTGATAAGACTAAGTTGGAGGCAAAACATGAACTGTTTATAAAAATTGTTCCTGATAAGCTTAATAAGACTCTTGTCAATTCTTAATTATTTTGGAATTCTGTTCTTGGTCTTGATTCAGGATTTTTGCCAACTAGGTAGACTCAGTAAGATCTAGTTAGACCATATGGAAATTTCTGTTTTTTATTTTATCTTATTGAGTCAGGATTTTATGATGAGAATTTTGCAGATTTGGTAAACAACTTTTTTTTTTTGAGTATTGGTATTCAATATAGTTGATGCTTGTTTGTTCGTACAGTTGCAGTATTTGGACGAGAGGAAGATCATTCACTGTTACTAGGGATTTTAGTGGCGAATATATTTCTGTTCTAGCAAGAAGAGGAGATATTTTGAAAGAGAGTAAAACTTAAGGCGCGTGTATAAATCCACATCTTCACAATATGGATTCCTAACCGTTCATTCATAAATTGTTTCTAACCGTCAAGATGAAATCGTTTATATTATAACACCTGTTGAGCTTTCATTTTGGGATAGAGGGTATTTTTTGATTTTTGAAATTAAAATTTTTATAGTGACACACGCGTGTGCCGCACACAATCACTTAACTGGGAAGTTACGGTAAAGTTAACCGAAGGGAGGTTTTGCATATTATCAATTAATAAGGGAGGTAATGCAAATTAACATATTATCCAAGGGGGGTAACATAAAAATCCCCTTTAAAACCATACATCTCCTGAAAATAACAGTTCATAGTCCTAAATTTATTTTGGATGAAGATCTATCTCGTTGCACTACATAAAGTAATATCCAAAGAGGGGTGAAGAACGACGACAAAATGGTTTAGTCAGTCAGAGATATTAGGGTAAAATTTATGAAAACTTATTTACTGATGATGGTAACCCTCATAACCGTAATTGTGCATCGTTTTTTATTTTTTCAATTTATAAAGATGAGAAACCAAGTTCAAGGATTTATAGCTAAAGTTCGGGTTGTCAATCGATATCGACTTAGGGGTGATACCGACTTTGGAGTTGGAGTGAGATCTCGAGAGGAATAACGAAGATGTAAAGGAAAGAATTTCAAATATGAAACTCATTTCCACATCCTTAAAGAGTTCTTCATACCCCGTTTCGGATATTGGGATTGTTGAAAATTAGTAATTGGTTTCGGATATTGCAGAAAAATATGTATTTAGATCTTAGTAGCAATATTTGTCGTTGGTTTCTAGATTTGTAATTCAGTATTAATAGGAACTAATCAAGATTCATTGGTTTTTGTTTTTTGGAGTCCAACAACTGTCAATCAGTGGTAGGTTCGGCAAGGACTAGATAACTAGCTGAACCTAGAACACCAAAACATGCAAAAATGTGTGCTAGGTTCGAATACCAGCGAATTTACTTCTCCTATCTGAACCTATAACAATAATAAGCCTGGTAAAGTTTGTCAGGTTCGGCTAACTGCAAAATTTGATCTCCTAGACGAACCACTGATAATATAAATTCATTGTAACGTAAGGTTGGTTATTTGGATAGTTTTTTCTCATAGCCGAACCTCTGACGATATAAAACCTAGTAAAATTAAGTTTGTCTGGTTTGGATACCTGCATAAATTTATTCTTCTAGCCAAACCTCTGACAATATAAATCCTAGTAAAATGTGTGCTAGGTTCGTCTACCTTCATGGTTGATTCTCTTATTCGAATATTACTTTTGTAACTTCAAAATATTTTGTTGTTAGAAGTTCGACAAGATCGAAAAGGGACTTACCAGCCAAACTTCGTGGTTCGGCAAGCAACATAGTTGTTGATCCTAGCAAAAAAAAAAATTCTAGAACTTTTAAAATACTTATAGTTAAAAGTTCAGCAAGCCCGAAATATTGGTCTCCTTACCGAACCTGGATAATATCTACACCCATTGAACAAAAATAATCACAATTTTTTTAAAAAATATTAATTCATTAATTCATAATATGATATTCAAAGTACATTTAGTTTTATTACATGTGTCATTTCCTTGATATCAATTGGGTTGGAATAAGTTAATTCCTCCGATGTTTTCAAAGCATTTCACATTTTCATGTTTTGATCATACAAATTCTACAAATTCTTCATTACATTGGGGTTAAATCCGTTCCATTAAGAAGTTTTGCACAACAGAGATATTGGACAACCGGGTTCTAACCGGAGACCGATAAAGTGGTTGCCTCCAACCAATGCAATCACCACTCTTTTATGTTTAAGTTGGTTGACACATATGGTTGTTTTAGGGGTGAATATAACACTATAATTTTTGAGAAATAATGAACCACACAGTTAAATGCGGAGGAGATTAAGTGCCCTAAATCATCATTTACATCAAATGATCCCTTGTAATAGGGTTGTAATCGTGTATACGACGTTGAAATTTTAAAAACTCTTTGTTCACCCCATAATCCATTCCTATCATCATTGTCTTGTAAAATGCCCAGGGCTCCTATAGTTTCATCAACAACCTTTGGCTCAAATAAGTGATTACACACCCATTGTATTCCTTGGGACGATTTGTAAAAGGCTCTAGATTTCAAATCACAACGTGAAAAACACAACTACCATCTGGAGGGACGTCATTGATTGATATGAGGTACTCATGAATGAATTCATCAGTTAGGTCTTCCAAGAACCTTTATCAACAAATATTGGCTTATCATTACTTGCTTGACCCGTTTGTTGGTTGGGAAACATGGGAGCCTTTAGCTTCACGTCTCGGGTAGTCGGTTGGCTTAGTGGTGATGAAGTTGTTTGTCTTGGTGTCGAGGAAAACATCACAACTTTTTTCTTCATAGCTCGTTCACTTGCTGGTTTGCATTTTTCCTCACTACTCCGACCACGTTTCTATGATTCTTCCGTGTACATCGCCGTGGTGAATTTGTAGGACGAATGATCTATGATTAGTGTTGATGTTAGCGTGCTTCTTAGACAACACCTATGCATACTTCCTTGTTTGTTTTCTTGTTTCTTGGCCTACCTTTGGGCTTGCCCTTTTTTGGTTCTTAAACATTCTTCGAAATATGTGGATAAACGATTGTCCTCATGTCAAGCCAAAAGATTTGACGTTGGAGTTTTTTCATCTTATGGTACATCTCGAGTACGGTTCTTCCAAGTTTGGTGTCCCCTAACTTTTCTCCAGGATCTTCCGTGGGAGGAAGTGTGAAACTTAATTGTTGCTAAAACGAATCAATGTATCCTATAGGAATCACACCATGTTTATAATTAACTATCATTTTGTGACAAGGTAATCCCATTGACTTATTCATTTTACAAAAACACACCTCGTACGGTTTGGGATCCCAATCCTTAATCGACTTCACTTTTACCATCAACTTCTTAATATACGCATGAGACACGTTATAATGGATTCCCTTGAGAAACGGTTCATCGGCCCATTTAGTGATCTTGAAGATTTTTTTTTTTGAAATTCTCTTTGATTCTATCAATGTCACGAATGAAGTAATTTTCCATATCAATGAACACAATCACAAAATTATCAACACATCCAAAAAGATTCTTCTTCAACCGGTGGTGAGCCGACTCTGCCAAACTTGTCGCTTGATTTCCAAAGTGATTATAGTGGTTGATAAATACATAGATAAACCTCTATTTGTGCGCTTCCAACCATTGGTCAAGCAAATACGGTATAACATCGGGGTACACGAGGCTAGTCCAATGATCGATAAACGTCACAATTTAGATGATAATCATCCTTGGTGAAAGACCAAGTCGATGATTCCCATTCACCATAGAAGCAAGTACGTTTAGATTCATTTACTTCGTTTTTTTTTATCAAATTCCTTTTTTGCGTTGGTTGTTTATCTTCTGGTAGCTTCTTAATCTCATCATATGTTTTTTTCTTTGGTGGTAAAATTTGAGGATTGCACCTATTCATCATATTATACCATATGTGAAATGTACAAATAAAATTATGTCATAACGGGCATACTTTCTCTATTGCTTTCAACAATACGACTTCGTTGCCGGTTACTATAACCCCAGGAATATCATCACCTCCGAAGATTGACTTCACTTGTTGTAGCGCCCAAGTATAATTTCATTCCTTTTCTTCCTTTAAAAAACAACATTCAACAATAGCATCTCGTACTTGTTATCCTTGTAAGTGAAATCCACTATAAGAACTTGATGACAATATTGATCTAATTGAATGCATGTCGAATGCGTAATAAAGAGATGTTATTTCTCAATGACCTACTTGATTTTGAACCGTGTAATAATTTTGATGTGCCACCATTTTTTTTTTTTTTTGTATTACCTTCCTATCTCTCCATTCTTTCTTTTTAAATATAATATATGTATTATAAATGGTGGACAAAGAGGAATGGTTATCATTTTTATCCGTATTTAGTATGCAGATCATATTAATTGATGGAATACGCAATTTTCTTATTTTAGATTGTTTTTCTATTTCTTTAGGATTAAACCTTGCGATAAATAAATATCCTTCAAGATGTTCCGGACAAGGGTGGTTATGGCGACCTTCCGCAACTTTGAATAAAACTCATTTCTTCAAATCTTTGTTGATATTAAATACAAGCTTGAACGGGAAATTGGTCTTCTTTGAGATGGTTGTATTCTTCCTCCCGGTATTTCCGTTATACACATAACCCTTCTTTTTATGATTTTCGGGCTTACGACTTTTTCACAAACCATTTCAAATCGGGTTTAGCTGGATTTTCCATCAAAATATTCAAGTACAAATAAATTATGGTAGCCGACAAAGTCATTCACATAGTGATGAGATGTATCTTCGTACATAATATCAACAGGGTCAGGTTGATCATCCTTTGATACAATTTCTAGTTGGATCAACGAAAAATATCACGATGTTAGTTGCAAACACAAAAAAATACTACCAGGTTCGGCAATGTCGAAATTTTTTCGACCATGCCGAATACAATAATAACAACTACTATATAGAGGTTCATCATGGTCGATATGTTTCTATCCAACCGAACATAATAATTCGTCTATGAACATTTCAAATTTACTCTTCCGAACATTCTTCTGTTCACAAAAAAAAAATACTAGATTCGAAAGGGTAAATTTTTTTACTCTGCTAGCCGAACCTAGTATTTTAATCTTTATCGTTAATTCTAACTAAAAGTTTGGCTCGGAATATACTGGACTCGAACTAGAAAAACATTACTCTATAAACCTCATAATATAATTTCGTCTAGGAGGTCTTGAGGTCTGGTAGCCAAACTTAGTCCAAAAATCCATTAAACCTAAGTTCGGCTACGTGGTCTTCAGTTTTTCTAGCCGAACTTATATCGAGCTAGCCAATCTCAACTTTCAAAGTTTTCATTTTCACAATTATTGGATTATATTTATTAAAATATTTTTGTGTACATTGTTATCAACATTAAGAGCTTGGCCCAGTGGTAAAAGATTTTGGGTTTTGAGGGTAAGGTCATAGGATCAATCTCTCCCCTTATTAATTGACGTGTATATAACATGAGTCCGGGATTCGGGCCTTGGGGTCTTGGGAGGTTTTCCCTTGAATTTGGGAAGTTTTAATTTTTGAATACTATTTTTAAAAATTGTGATAATTAATTTTACTTATACCTATTTATTCTCAATAAATGAAATTAACGTTTTTTGACTGTTGAAGATTTTAAGGGGAATTATTCTCCATTAATGTTTTTCATTAAAGGCATTGATTTTTTTTTAGCAATATAAAAAAGCATGTTTTTCTGGAGAGAATAACACAAATTTTCTTAATCCTAAGAATTGAGCAACAATTGAGAGAGCTATAGTGTTTAGTATTTTATAATGCATGAGAGGTTGAGAGGTTGTGATATCGGATGTTTTATCATGGGGACGACGCTGCAACTTGAAATATTGCTTGTAAAGTCAAGGCAGAGCCGTAAAATCGTCTTAAAGAAAACGACCTAGTCCGCAATTCATCAGTTTTGTTTTGGTTGTGCTTGTTAATTTGTTTTACAACAATTATATCAACTGTTTTCAACAACAACATTTCAGTCGATTCAAATAAAAAAAACTCATTAACATGTGACATTTGGACCAAATAAGCATTAGAAATTTAATTACTAGGAGCAAGGGCTATGGATAGAGGATTTCACTATGGGTATGGAAAGGATCCTTTTTCACCCAATGTCTTTCAAACACTCTTTCGTACGAAAGAGTGCTCGACAGTCTATTCTTGACGGGTAAATTTTAGCCATCCATGTCAAATGGAGGAACTTTCCCCATCTATGTATTTTTTTTAATATTAAATTCTTAAAACACATGTATTGTCTAGGTTTTTATAATTAAAATAATTAAATATATAATCTGGACAGGTAATTATTATCCGTCCAAGTAAAATTTTATATTAGAGGAAAAATTTTTATCCGTCTAACCTATTTACATCACTAGCCCATAATTCACACTTTATTCCATGGCCGTTGCTTTAAACAAAACTCATTAAAAATTTAGTTACAAAGAAAAACTCAGATCACAGATAAGTAATTTACATCATCATCCAATTAAAGGAAATGAAAAACCCAGCAAGCATCTTGGAAGCAAAACTGAAATTGTTTGCTATCGACTCTTTGGTTTGCTATCTCATCATTACTGAAATTGTTTCAAATTCGACAAATATGAAATTTTGGGAAGCATTATATTTTCTTGGGGTTGCAAATTGTATTTTTAGCGGTCTACCAAAAAAAATAAAAACGGTTAGCATTTGCTTTTCTACCCTTCTATACTGAATCCAGATCCATGTGTAAGAACAATACGAGTCAAGGTGAGCCTATAAAAGAAAAATAAAATACATACAAGTCAAGGTGATTATACACAAAATTTGTAAAGGCATCTTATATCATGGTAAAGATAGAAAACTCACAACCCAAAAGGAATATAAAGAAGAAGGCCTTTGTACCCGTACAAATCTTTCAATCATTGTTATTCCCTGTGTTTCAGGTTGTTGTTGTATCTTATTTGCATCATCATGATATAGGTAATTAGGTATAGATTAATTATTGCAACATTAACAAATGCTACGCAAATGGCTATATTTTGACCTATTTCGACTAACCATGTTTTCTTCCATTAAAGATTTCTGTATAAAGAAAGTACACTACAATACCAAATTTTGTGCTTAGAAATTTTTTAATTGAGTAAATTTTTATATATTCTCTATGCATGCATACCTGTAAAGGATATGTATGTTCAAACACATAAGGTTATGTGCTTCTGAGGTCTCGTTCGGTTTGGGGGCCTTAAAGGAATTGTATGTATTTGAGGAAGTCATTAATAGGGTGCATGGGAATCAGACTTTTAAACGCACTTTCTCTCTAGTTTTTCCGGTTTCTACGCCCGGAAACTAACCGTTTCTCTTGTTTATTTCTGCTCTATCGGCTATTTTTGACCGTCAGTTGCCGGAGTCTTTTTCGGAGTTTTATGAAACTTCATCTCATTCTTTCTCTCAATGAATCAAATCACTAAGACTACTCACAAATAGACTTACAAAGTTAGAAATCACTTCAATTACAAAGAAAACTTACCTCCCTCTAGAATTAAGTACATGTCTCACTACAGTCTTCAAAGAAAATCAACTCACCGAAAAACCAAACTCAAAAAAACTGCATCACTCTGCTTAACTACAAACATCACATTCATGAAATGCAAGAAATTTCTTACCTGATTCTCCTTTGGGTCAGTAGCAGTAGCCCTGGGAATCATCCTAACTCCTTTGATAAGAAGAAATCTACTTTGAACCTTGTTTCTAAACCAAACCCAAATCACACCCCAAAACCCCCGCCTACTTTTAAACCCAGAAATCCCCCTATTTAGTATCCTAGATAGAATAAACCCCCTCTTCTGATTCCCTGCACTCGACCACCCATCTAACCCCTAAATGGAACTCAATCAAAATTCATTTTTATCCTCAAACAATCATAATCCACAATAACCATGTCAGTACAATACAAATCATTCATAATTTAAAAAAACATTTCCATAATGATAGGTTATATAGGAAAACCTTATCTAAGCCTATTCAGTTAAAGATTCATTACAATCAACCCATGACAAAAAGAAACCAAAAGTATTTTAAACTTATCAGAGTCAATATCCCAAACTATAATTCCTATAATAAGTCTTCTTCCTCTACCATATTCTTCTTGTTCTGCTCAAGAATGTGCACCAAAAATTTACAAAATGAAAGTGACTTGGAGATAAAATTACATAAATTTTTTTTCAAAAAAGTTCTGTTAGAGTTATATCTCATGTACTTACTTAAGAAGATCAATCTATTGTTTCCTTTGATGCTTCGAGCTTCGATGATGCCTAAGAATTATTTTATGCTGTCGAGACTGGGAAGATTGCAGAAACTGAGTTCGTCCATTGATTGGATGCACTTGATGCAACATCATTTGTATGATAAACTCGGGAACTTGGACAATAAGATTTGCTGCTTCTGGATGAGGTGGAGCTCTTTGTGGTGGTACTTCTTGTGGTTGAGGTGGAATTGCTTGTGGCTCTGGTCGACCATAATCCGGTACCCTTGGTACATTGAAACCAGCGGCCTCAACTCCGGGTACTCTTACATCATTGGTCCTTCCTCTGGTTACAATAGTTGTAATTCTTTCGATCTCTGGATCAAACTCATTCAATACAGGATATATCATGCATCAATCTCATACCTGGCTTGAGTTCTCAAGGGATCTGCATGTGCTCTCAATATTTGGCTAGTTTGGGTGGGATACACACAGATTCGAAACCCATTTGAACTTCTCCTGCTACAATTACTGCATCATCTACCACAACAACCCCCTCTGTCACCACATAGTCCCCAAGACGTGGATGAGTACCCAAGATTGTCCATTGATTTGCATCCAGAATAATTTTTGTTCTGCTTTCTCATGGAAGATCAAGTCTTCCCATACCTTGAGGAGAAATGAAACTGCTAAGCAAACCTTCTTTGACAGTACAACAAATTTTATTAATACTGCCACTCCCACTTCCAGCATCATGCACACTATTCACAAAAGGATTCCTTGGCTGGATTGCATCACCTCGAATCCTCCCTGGATCATTAAAATAAATGTTACAAAAAATAATACCCATCAATTTAGATTGAATTTAAAGAAGTTTATGATTACCTGGTCGGAGTCTACTTGCTCTTTGCCCAATTCTTCTCAATATTTCTTGAAGTGGACTAAACCCTGGAGGATACCCATCACAATTTTCTTCAAGCTTCACCAAACGATTGTATCTCAATGTCTCCCAGTGCCATTCAAAATCTCAAGTATACTCGATATCTTCACACCCATTTGGATATGGAACCCCATAGGCAAAGAATCGAGACGCTCATTCACTAGATGTCAATTGAGATCCCACTCCTCAAGCATCCCAGGAGCCTCAAGGAATATACCTTCATCTTCATAAAAAACCCTTGGCGTCTTACTTCGCTGGATTTCAACCTTTGGCTTTGACTTGGAAAGACTTCTAAGCGATTGGAATTACAGATGCTGTGTCAGGGAGAAGAAGATGAAATTTTTGGGTCTTGCCAGCCTAGGTTTTCATATAAAGAAATGAAGAGACAAAATTTTAATTCTTCTTGCGGTTCAAATTGCATTTAACCAAGCAGTTCCCAATATAACTGATACTCTCTCACTCTTAATAAATTCCTTTTGTGTTGTCTACTCACTCCCGCCGGTTCTTTTTTTGCTAAAAAAAGTAATGATATTATACATTTCATTCATTTTGCAGGTTAAAAAGCTATTGCCTCTAATTGGCACACCTGGGTCTTGTATTTTCACAAATTACATTATACATCCTCATTACAGTGATCTAATTGATAAGGATAACCATATTCAAATATCCACCTTCACAATAATCTTTGTTGGAATGAACTATTCAATCAGTCATTGGAATAAATTCATCTATGCTGAACAAGGAGAAATTCCCAAGTTCCTATATGATATTTTTAATAATGTTGGCCTTGCAAAGATTGGGATGAAAAGAAATATGAATTTGGCGTCCCATTCCATATATGATTGTGTGGATAGTTCGTATATCTTGCACAAGGTTGTTTTATCTGTTTTTCCCATAAACGTCTTCTGGCTCTCACGTGTCGATCTTACACATGTGGGTATCTCAGTTAAATCTGATCTAGATTTAGGTAATTTTTAATTACTTTTTAACAACTTAATCTTTTATATTTAGCTAACATCTTCAGTGGGTTCATTCACAAAGTTATGTGCATCTCTAGCAGCCTAAGCCTCTACTATATGGGTATATGCAACCTCAAGAAAGACAAGTCAGTTTCAACCCCAATTGACAATTTACAAACCCGTGATCTTGCTTTGCCTAGAAACTGGAACAATTTCATTGGCTACTACCTTAACCAAAGACAAAAACCTTTTTATAATTCCATTCCATGTACTTTTTTACCCAGGCTCTCTGCTTTAATTCAAATTAAAGTTGCAAAGAAAACTCTCCATCATTTCAAAACCCAAAACCCTCTTTTCCTATGGTTATTGTTCACAAGGGCCTCTTCTTCTAAATCCAAATCCCCTGAATCTAATCCTTCCATTAAAAATATTGTTATCCAAATGAATAACTTAATACAATTCCCAAAAGACTTGTGTCCTAAGGTGTTCCTTAACCCTGATGTTATTCAAAGAAGAAAAACTTGAGCTGGAAATGGTGTTTTGTTGGAAGACTATGCAATAACACTTATTTTGAAACAAATCGCATCAGCAGATTCATAAATGATAATTGGGCTCTGAATAGAAGGGTTGAAGTTGATTTATGGAACAAACGCAGAAACTATTATCAACTCAGAATTCATTGATGAAGGGGATTACAGAACTCTGCGTCTGGGTGGCACTAGGTTTTTTTTTTTTAAAAGTTTTTTGTTATTCTTGAAATTCCTTCTGCTGGTCTTGAATTTACCGATGAAATTTTTTTCTACAAAGTTATGGTCTGGTTGTTAATCAAGAGAATCCCAAGATACATTATACCAGATATCAGAAATATCCTTAGACCAACTGGAGTATTTTAAGAAAACAAGAAACCTTATGAAGAACATGGAGGTCAAAATAACCATTGATGTTACAAAAGATCTAAAATTTGGTATTGAAACTTATGAATTCCCTACTTTGACACATTTGTTTGAGTTTACTTATGCCTTACTAGGCATTATATTCTGCAAGGTCTCTAGAATCCTAGATCATCCAAATCAACTATGTGAGGAAAGTGTTACCAATACTCCACCTGAACCACCTAAATAGGCTAACCCAAGTACCTCTGAGTCAAACCCGTTCTCAAAAAAATAAGGCCCTGATCATAAGGGACTACTCTGATAGGGATGCGAAAATAGAGTTTTCTACCAAACTGAAACCTGCTCAAGAAATTGAATCTGCTAGAAAGATTGAAGAACAACTGAGTACTCTCCTAAATATTTCCCCTTTATGGTGTTTGCTGCTGGTTCCTCTCATGATTCTCAATTTGGTATATTATCTATTCACTATGATGTTGCTGCTTGTATTTAAAAAATAAAAGAATGAACCCAATGGTAAGAAGTTGCATGTCATGAACAAGAAGAAAACCAACCCCAAGGTTGTAGCTCGAAACCTTAAGAATCATACTTATCTTGATATGTCTGCTATTGATGGAGCTGTTATTTTTCCACCCTCAAAACCTTTTTCTCCTGCTAAAGTTAACTCTCATCCCTCTCTAGATGAGATCAAGAATAAAATAAAGGAAGAGACCAAAAGAATCAATCTTGAAAAATGGTCTTTAAGGAAAAATCAATCGAAAAATCTTAAGAAAACGTTCATCCATGATCCTAATAAAACCAGATCCATGGATTCTAAGAGGAAAAACCACAATCTCCCGGATGAATTAGGGAAACCAAAGAAAATTAAGGATATACACTCAACCATCGAACCCACCAATGCCTTCTCTGATGTTTCTGCTGACTCTGTTTCTGCTTATACCCATGAGAATAGTGGCCTGCTGGAGATCAAAAAAATTTGGAAGTTCATGGAACTCGCTCTCAGGTAATACCTACCCCATTTCTGGATAATATGCTTATAAATTTCAATATTTGCTGTAAAATTATAATTATCTTTGTCAAACTGGAAATCACTCTAGAAAAGGAATTTTTCGATATCCCATTATCTCACCTTAGCTAGGAATTGCCAAGGTTTGGGACAAAAGGATACCAACAAACACTTGCTATACATTCTCAATAAGTTTAATCCTGACATCATCTTTCTGTCATAGACTAAGCAGAAAAAAGTTGGTCTTAGTAAAATTCTTTCTGACATGAGTATCAACAATTTCTGGTTTGTTGAGCCAACTGGGGATGTTGGCACTGCTGGTGGCCTAGCTATGATTTGGAAAGACAATATATCTTTGGATGTTATTGACTTCTCCAACAATCATATTAATACCATTGTTCACACTGCTCATAGCCATGATTGGCTCATTATTGGTTATTATGGCATCCCTTATGAGTTGAACAAAAAAAATTGAAACTTGGAATAACATTGAAATCACTAGTACTGCAAACAATCTTATTTGGCTTGTTATTGGTGACTTCAATTTTATTCTAAGGGAATCCGAAAAATTTAGCTCCCACCCATTGATCAAAAGGAGGCAGATTGCTTCCAAGAGAAAATTAGTGAATTACACCTCACTAATCTTGGTTTTACCGGTTGTCCTTTTACTTGGACAAATAGAAGAATTGGTAATGCGCTTATTGAGAAAAGATTGGATAGAGGTCTGGCCTCTGACTCTTGGATCCATCTTTATCCTAATATCACTATCTCTAACCTTCTTGTTTTTGGTTCTGATCACAATCCTATTCTGCTCAACTCCAACCCTAACTGGAAAAGTGGTGCAATCCTCTTTAAGTTCTTTGGGCCTTGGTTGGATCATGAGGATTACAAGAAAATTATTGTTGAATGATGGAATCAGAATCTTAAAGGTTCTTCTGCTTTTATCATAGCCAGGAAGTTAAAACACATAATGGTTAAACTTAAACTTTAGAACAAATAGGTGTATGGCAACGTAAAAACCAATATTGAGGAATCCAGGAAAGATCTTGAGTGGTACTCTTCCAACTTCTTCAACCACAACAGAGGTCAATGTATCATGGAAGTTAGAAATAAATTAAGATACAGGGAAAACATTGAGGAACAGTTCTGGAAGACCAAGAGTATGGATGAACATATCAAGGATGGAGATAGAAATGCCAAGAACAGAATAAAAAAAAAAAGAATTATTTCCATTCAAGACAAGGACAACAACTGGATCACTGACCCTGAGAACATTTCCTCTACCTTCACCAACCGTTTCAAAAATATGACAACTTCTAACCACATTTCCCTGGACTTTGAGATCATAAATCTTATTCCTACTGTTATAGATTCCCTTGACAACATTATGTTTACTGTTATCCCGGATATCTCTAAAATTAAGGGTATTTTCTTCAGTATGGAAGGTGACAAGGCCCCTGGCCCAAATGGTTTCCCTACAGGATTCTTCTAAGCCAATTGGGACATTGTGGGAAAAGATATTACTACAATGGTTCAAAGCTTCTTTTCCTCTGGACATATTCTTAGAGAAATGAATTAACTTTCATATTTCTCATACCCAATATTGATAACCCTACATCCCCATCTCATTTTAGATCTATAAGACTCTGCAATATTACTTATAAGATCATATCTAAACTCATTGCTCAGAGAATGAAACCATTACTCAACAAAATCATATCTCTTTACCAATCTGCTTTCATCCCTAGAAGACAAATATCTGACAATATTGTTATTGCTCATGAAATCATCCACTTTATGAATTCCAAGGGAGCCATTAAGGGAAATAAAGGTGTTATGAGAATTAAAATAGATATGAGTAAAGCCTTTGATAGGGTGGATTGAGGGTTTCGTATAGTTATTATGCAGAGAATGGGTTTCATCTCAAAATGGTGCAACCTTATCCATGAATGTGTCTCCTCCACCATCCTTGATGTTCTTTTTAATGGTGTTCCAAGTGATTTTCTATGCCCTACCAGAGGGCTAAGGCAAGGTGACCCTCTCTCTCCCTATCTTTTCATGTTTTGTATGGAAACTCTTTCCAGCACTCTCACCTATGCTGAAGACATTGGGCTTATTTATGGTATAAAAATTTGTAAGTCGACTCTTTTTATAAACCATCTCCTTTTTGCTGATGATTGCTTAGTCTTCTACAATGCAAATATGTCTGATTGTGCTAACTTGGTTGACATCTTTAAGCTTTTTAGCAATACTTCTCAACAACTTTTAAACTTTAATAAATCTGGGATTTTCTTTAGCAAGGATACCGATGAAGACATTAGTTTTCAGATCAGCAATAACATGGGAGTCCAAATGATAGATTTAAATGACAAATACCTGGTTCCCCTCTCTTTACTAACAAGAGAAAAATCAAGTCCTTCAAACCTTGTGTGGATAGACTTAAGATTAATCTTTCCAGTTGGAAGAATAAGTTCTTAAATGCTGTCATTTCCTAGATATTGGTGATCATCATATGGGTGGTAATTGGATGGTACCATCTTGTATCCATGCTTCGAGCTATTCGAGTACCTCTTCCATTAGAAGGGAAAAATATGGGAATATTACATTCGGCTTCACATCTTGCTCATATTTCCGTTGTGATTGTTCTTGTTGTTGTTGTAGAGTTTTGACCGTGTTTTGAGATGAGGTTAACCTTTGAGATGGCGCTGGGGTTATGGGTGGAGTCAAAAGGCACTTGGTTTATGACTCATATTGAGCATGGGCTTTTCTCTTGGCTCTTTCGTTGCTGATAGCGTCAATTGATGGTTGAGCGTTATATTGCTTGTTAACTAGTCGTCAATTTCCACGAGTATCTCCGCAACCTTCTTCTCTTGCAGACCTTGTTCTCTCAAGTAAACCAAGAGCATTTGTTGTCGACCTTTTTGCAGCATCGTATAAATCGGAAAAAATTTCAAATCGTAAATTTTATAAAAGAGCACAATAGATAGGAATCATACCATTGATACAGAGTTCCACCAATCAAAGCTCCGTCAAGTTTGGATCATGATAGTCCAAGGCTTGAATTCTGAATCTCTTCACATAGTCATTGGGGAATTCATTATTCCTCTGGAACATTCTTCCTAGAACTGACAGGGTGATTCGCTCGGAGACAAAGAAATACTTCTTGTAAAAGGAATTGATCATATCTCCCCAACTGGAGATACTGCTGGGAGTATTCCTCGTTCCGTCGTATAGTGAGAAGTAGGGGAGGAATATCCCATCGGTAGTGGGATCCTCTCGACTTCAGGCGGGCAAGGAGGCTGGTGTTAACAGAACAAGGATGACTCTTCCTTACCATGATTTTGCAGGAGCCTCTTTAGGTCTTCACGAGTGACAAAATTGTATTATTGGCTCCTTGGCGACAGACGTTATGTGATAACGTGAACTTCATCTTCCCCTCAAACTCTTGAAGTACCTGCCTCATATGTTGACATGAGGACGTTCCTGGCTTGATCCATCAGGCGACGATGTTCAAGATCAAGCTGCTCGGTTAGGGTCTTAAAGCAAATGAGTACCTCCTTTTGAGTGGTAGCCATGTCTTCTTGCGTTCTGGCGAGGGTCTCCTCCATCTGCATCAGATCAACTATGTTAAGCGGAGTTTGGGTGTTCCTGGTATTTTTAACAGTTGTGTCACTAGGAGGAGGTGTGATGGTGGCGTCAGTAGTGAATTGGTAGGAAGAGGGTTACTAGCAGCAGGAATGGCTTCAGAGCCGCCAACACCAGAATTACTAGAGATGGGATTAGAAATAGTAACTACTCCTGACTCAAGATCCACTATTTTGAACGATTGAAAGTTGGCTTTATAATTGAGAGGTTGATCTCCAGCTGTGGTCTCCAATTGTTGTAGGGTGAAAACAAATGTACTGCAAAAGAGTACTTTTTGTAGGTTCGAGAGATCAAAATCTAACAAGACTAGCCTAAACCAAGAAATAGTCGTTCAAGTTCTGCTTCCTCACAAAGGTGGAGATGATGGCTTAATCTTAGGGGAGGGAAGCCAAAAAGGATGAGAAATCACAATGTGATTAATTTAGTGGCGGTGTGTAGTTGAAGACTGAATGTAGGATTGTAGAATAGATTATCTCTGAGATAGATCTCTGTTACTTTCTTAATTCCTCCATTCCTTCCTTTTGAATAGATGAAGCCATCTATTTTTATAATCTTGTCGTGAACATACTGATTTCTCGTAAGTTGTGGAGGTTACGAAGAGATGGAGAGGTGATGATCGTGGATATTGTAGTGGAGTCATGTCAGATGAGGACTGTATGACCACTACTCCTCATCCTCTCAATTACTCTTAGATGTCCCACTACTTGTTACTTTCTTATCGTGGATGTGTTGCCAAATCGCACGTTTCGGTAGACCGTTAGACCAATACCCCAATGAGAATCCCCCCATGTGATGTATTTGATATCTCGTAGAAAAATAGTGAAGTCATGGACTACTACTATTTTGGTTAAGTCATGTCAATAACTTGCTAAATTAGTGAGACAAGTTGCTTAGTTCACTATGTTGTTTAAGTAGACTAGCCAGTGTCGAGTCGAGTAAAAATAGTAATTTCAATAGTCATGTACTAGCTTAAAAGTAACATGGCGTAAATTTAGAAGTGTTTGAAATCAATATTACATAAGAGTTCTCAATGACTAGGTATGGAAGACTTTCCTGAGAACATGCTTAGGATAGGTTTAGCACTAGCAATAGGCTAGCTCCAAGAGAGTTTATAGCTGAGGCCATGAAGTGCCTCTGGAAGCATGTGGAGAGTGGATGGTGCTAGCTAATTCTAGCTCCACGAAGGAATGCAGCGCTTGCTAAGGCCAACACGGTAATGTTTTGCACCCAATGTAGTTAATATCGGTCGTAGCGGCCGACAATATCGGAATTTATCGTGTATCAGCCTTTAACCTAGACGATACGCAAAATATCGAAATACATGAATATTCCTATTATATCGGCCGTATCAGTCGTATCAGAATGATATATCTTCCACAATATCAGCCGATAATATCGGTAAGGATAAAAATGTATTTATTAACAATGTTGTTTTTGTCTTTTTAAAAAAAAAATGTTCCTATACAAATTTCATGTCCGGGATGTTAGGTTATCAAGTGAAACTAATTTAATTGATATTTTTACATTATAAATGCCTTACATTCAACGCTGGCCTATGAATGTGCAACTCCATCTTTGTGCTGGCACTAAAATAGTACAACCCTGGCTAAGTGATAGGTGCATTATTTGCACACGTTTTGTACTTTAATTCATTTCTTTCTTGTTATTTTTCATATCATCATGCTTTTTTTTTGTTTTTTTTTTGAGTTTCTTAGGAGTTTTGAAGTGTACTTAACCAAAGAAGAAGTAATGAGATCATTACGACATAAAATAAACAAGGAAGTCAAGTGCTACAATTGGAGCTAGAGAAAGGACCAAATGTAACTCATTCAAATAAAATACTTTTTTACTCTATCTTGAAGGTAATTGAAATACGAAGCCAAAACAAAAATAATGAGGACATTCCGACATCGGATGTGAAGTTATGGGCAAAACGAGTTTGAAAGATTTGAGTCTACAGAGAGAAGTTCGGCTGATAACTCACTATCAACTGAACCTGAAGCCTAAAAATCAAGTTTTTGAAGTATCCTGGAGAATTTTAGGCAAAAGAAAAATTCAATGATGGTAGACGAACCCCAAGATGAGTTTCAGACAAAGTATACAATAGAATGTTCGGCTAATAATGAGTTTGGAGAAGTCAGCCGAACATGAAGAAAGTTTTCGACGAAAGGAGAGTGTCCAGGAGAAGTTCGGCTGATAATTACCCATCCAAAATCATCCAAACCTGACACTAATCTGGAGCAAAAATAACTTGTCGGTTCTGCTGAAAAGGTCCACACAAGAATCAGCCGAACCTGACAACTTCCTGAGACACTTTTGACGCGTTTTGACTCTATTTTTGAGGAATATAGGTCCCGATAAAGCTCCAAAGACCTAGATTCAAGAGAAATATAAAATGAAGACTTCTTAAACTCTTAGAAGGCACACAACACACTTTTACAACAAGGAGAACAAGAAGCTAGGCCTTGAAGTTTCAATTGAACATCACGATATCTAGGGTTTTCTTTACTTGTTTTCTTTAATATTTTTCATGGATTTTAAGGAATCCATGATGAGATAAAACTTTTTTTATTGGTTAAGGATATAACCTAAATTCATGAACATGTTATTTAATTAATTCATTAATTCTGTTATTCACTCTATTGTATATCGTTCAAGTTTTACTACGTATACCAATTATTTGATTGTGTTTATATAATATGATTGGTTATTTCGCATGTTTGAGTCGCGAATTAAATATCTTAATAACTTTTCTATATCTAATTAGGAGTCTTAAGCAATTTTATAAAGAACCCAATAACTAGTAGTAATTTGTTATAACTACCGGTGCGAACCGTGAAGGAAGTCACAAGTAAAACTTGGCCTATGTTGAATATGCCACAATTCTGTTTGTATTGACTATGAGTAACCTGTCTCACAGAATTTAAAACTTTCTTCAAGTTGAATCTCTTAGCGATAAAGCATTAGGTTATTTTGTAGAAAATAATTCATATATTAGCGATTGCAATTTTTGTTGATTTATGGAGATATAACGAAGTGTTGACACCGATTGGGGATACTTTAGGGTTATTGGTAACATGAGAAAGTGAATGACGATATTGATGTTTGATTGCATAACATGTATAACGATGGATGGTGAATTCCTTAACCGGATTTCTATTATAATATTTTCTTAAACACTTTTAGCTTAAGTTTTTAGTTTAAATTACTTTTGAGCAAAAAACTCCCCTTGTTTAAAATAGTTTTCAAATACGATTAACAACCCATATCTCCATGTGGATCGAATTCATTCTAAATTTTATACTCTTATTTATAATTATGAGTGAAAAGAACTTAAAATAAAACCGACCACTAAGGCCAGCGTTATGGTCGTGTGATACGTGTCGTAGGTGCACAAATTAATTCACTTATACTCTACTTTACTAATGAATAATATAATAGTAAATAGAATTAGTTCCCAAGGGCAGCAAGGTGTTCTAGTTGTCAAATGTCACGAAGGGGGGGTTTGTTGTAGGTTTTAAAAGAAGTAAATACGAAAGCAATTAAAAGTAAAGCTGCAAGCAATGGAGAGAGATATGATCGATGAATCCTTATTTTTTACTAAATAATCATTGAATTAGTATATTCAATATACTTATTGTTAATCAAAGATTATCACCAACTGTAGAATAACATCTAGATCAGTGTTATCCCCGAAATTCCTTGTATCACTGGATACGGAAGTTCTCGCCTACCAGATTCTATCCGTCTAAACCACCTAGTAGTAGATCACTCAAGGTGTAATTTGGTCGAATGCTTTATATTTTGTGAATTTATAGGTTAATCCTAGCAGTTAAATTCTTAGATCAAGGTCCACTTACTAGTGGTGTTCATACACACAATCTTTCCACATAATCCCTCTGCAAGGTCTCGTGTCCTCTACTTGTGTAAGAGGAAATGGACGATTACTTATCTCATAACTAAAAACTAGCATTATACTAAATCAAAAAATCAATTTAGTTGGAAAGCTAAACAATTTATCAATCATCAACATTCTTTATAGTATAAACAAACGATAATCATATGAAGAACTCAAATTAGATTCATATAATAACTCAAATCATGTCTAGAACTTAGAATTCATCCTCAATATATTAAGTGTTTAGATACTCATGGATGTATAAGCATTCATGTTATACATATAAGAAAATAGATAAGAAATCGTTATGATAATGGAAACTGCTCTGAAACCATAGCTTTCTCCTCTTGTGTTGTTGATCTCCTCCAAGATTTGCAATGTAATGTAAAAGGTGTCTTCTTAATATCTTGGATGTCTCTTTATATAGTATCCACAAAATCTAGGTTTATAATCCTTCTGGGACCGTGTTTTCCTTGTTTTAGAAGCCCACACACGTGCCAAACTACCCCAGTTATGGTTGGGTCCAACCCAACCGAAATTCTGACCCAAAAATATCACCAAAATCCCCAGACTTACGGTTGGATTCGAGTCCATAATTCCAACCGTAATTATTCCTGGACATATTTTTGTATTTCACCGTTTTGTCATAACTCCGTCATACGATGTCCGATTGGCCTCATTCTTTTTGGTTTGGCTTCGTCTTTCAATTATCTAAAAGATGGAAATGACACAATATTCATATTTTTCAACTAATTTTTCAGTTGGGTTTGATAGTCTAAACCCAACTGTAAATTTTCCTGGAACTTGTTTTAAATTGACCTTTTTACGGTTAGGTTTTGGGATACTTTCCCTACCGTAAATCTTCCTATAATTCTTGTTTCGAAATTGTGTTTCCATCCTTTAACCTCTCCTTTTCATGTCGGAATGAAATGCTTTCCTCTTCTTAGCTCTCTTTAACACCATTTCCATTGATATCGGATGATTCACCTAATATAATACATAAGATAGAAAACAAACGTAATAACAAATAATATGCAAGAATTATAACAAATATTAGTATAGATTTTATACTAAAATCATATGAATTATGCACTTATCAAATTCCCCCATACTTAGCTTTTACTACTGTTTAACCTAACCTAAACTAAAATACAACAACTCCCTTTCATCGAGGAAACAATTACACTTAACATGTGCAACAATCCTTTAAACCCCTAAGTGTCCCTAGTGGATGAGTTATAGTCTCACAAAACCTATTCCAACTTCAAATTCACAAGCATCGAAAGAGATACGAGGACATAAAGTTTCTTCACACTAATAATACGAAGTTAATTCTCATACTTAAATTTTGAGTTAGGAGAAAACCAAGCACATAAAAGAATCCATCCTTGAGAGTGATTGAATAAGCATTCCGCCTCGACTTTTTCCTCACCAATAGGATTTTATGAAATTGCACTCAAAAGACGCACTTTATGGTTCTCATTTGTGCAGGAAGGAGTGAAGATAGAAATCCTGCACATATTGAATGATGGGAAGGAAAAGGAACCTTCCGAGTTACATTCTTTTATCCCATAGAAACGTGGGACGAAAAGAACCCTTTTTTCTATCTGATGACCTCTAAGAAAGGAAATCAACCACTATGTGAGGATAAGAATGCTTACTTACCTTGTCGTCTAATCTAAAATTAGCACCACTCTCATAATATCCAATAGAAACATCTTCGATCTTCGGTCTTCAACTGTTGATGATGAACTATGGAACTTTGTAGAACCTTGAAAATTGTAACTTTTTTCCTCAATTCCTTGTTGCTTGAAACTTCTTTATAAATTTCTTCTTCCCTATGACCTTATTGAATGAATACAAAAGGAAACAAACAATAAAAAAAATATATTTTTTTTCTATATATATATATATATATATATATATATATATATTATTATTATTTTTATGTTATATATTCTTTTTTTAATTTTTGTTTTTTTTAACTTAAAATAAAATATAAAATAAAATAAATTGAAAAATGACACTACTATGGCCGTGGGATAAGGACTTTACCACTTGATTCTTCACAACTTGTATTATCTCGATATCATAAACTTCACTAACTCTCATCTTTTGATTTCTTTTGCTCTTGTACATAAGTCTTTAACATGTATATATAATTGTGTTCTTTGTCTTGTTACTTCACTTGAATCTGAAATTTACTCTTTTTTGTACCGTTGCTTGTAAACCTTGAATGTCTTCAACTTTCCTTCGAATTTGTGATGATCCGCTTGTTGACGATGATGGTGTTTCCATGAACCTGTTTTTGTCGAGAGAGAGAGAGAGAGAGAGAGGTGCTAACTGCAAAAAAGATTACAAGAGATGTTGTAAGTTAGCAATTCTGATGGCACCCTCGTGATTGAAGAAATAGCACTCAAGAGATCAAAAAGTAGTGCTGAAGGGGTGCGAGGTTGGGTAGCTCATCATTCTACCCAGAATTAGCGTAAGACGACATACACTCTAAAGGATAATTTTTTAGACAAGTACAAAGAATTGAAGGTATGGTGCCTCGCTTGATGTAACAATAGGTAGTCTCCACTAATGATTGATCAGCTTCTCTAATATTGTACTCTTTATGCCCCTGATTGAAGTCCCTTTTTTTCATCTACTACCTCTCAACAACTAAGAAACCCGAATATAGTTCTCTAATACTGCTAAGTTCAATTATTTTGGTAAGAAATCCATATGTAAACTTAGATAGAAGTATACTAAGTGACTCTAAAATATCTAAAAGTTGAAGGTTTTCATGCAAGTATGTACAAAAAGTTTAAAAAATTTACCTATAACAATAAAAACTTTGTATGCTAAATACTCCCCCACACTTAAAATTTACATTGTCCTCAATGTAATTGAATCCTCCAATGTAAGATCAGGATGGGAAAATCCTAATATGATGTGAAAAACTACTAAAAATCAAAAGAAAAGATAGAAATATAAAATCGATGGTTTCCTCCCATTCATCGCTTGGTTTAAAGTCGTCAACCCGAATCTCTACTCGCCCGTATTACTCCTCCAGAGGGAGAAAATATCAAAATTCAAGCACATCTAAATCCACATAAGAAATGTTTCGTAGTATGGCTTCAATCTATGACCGTTGACCTTAGAAGTCGTCCCATCTTTGAGACTAGTGATATCACTGCACCATGAGGATAAACATTAGTAACAACATATGGTCCAATCTAGCGGGACCTTAGATTTCAAGGAAACAATTTACGACGAGAATAAAATAAAAAAACTTTCTGTCCCACAACAAAATTCTTTCGAGAAATCATGGAAAAGTTTAGTCTTCTCCTTATATATACGAGAACTCTTGTAAGCATTATTGAGAATCTCCTCTAACTCGTTAAGTTGTAACTTTATTTGCTTCCCCGCTTCATCATACTCCATGTTGCGCATCTTTACCGCCCATAACTTATGTTCAAGTTCAACCGGGAGATGACAAGGTTTTCCATAAACTAACCGATATGGAGATATACCAATCAGTGTCTTGTATGCCATTATATACTCCCATAAGCATCGTTAAGCCTTAAACTCCAATCCTTCAGTGTAGTATTGACGGTTTTCTCTAGAATATACTTAATTTCATAATTTAAAATTTCAGCTTGCTCACTAGTTTGTGGGTGGTTAGGCGTACCAATCTTGTGCGTAACGTTGTACTTCTTGAGAAGAACATGAAAGGATTTATGAAAGTGTGAACCTCCATCACTGATAACCACACTGGTGTGCAATATCTAGTGAAAATATTTTCCTTCACAAACTCACAAATACCCTTGAGAATTATTAGTAGGGGTGGCTTTAGCTTCCACCCTTTTTGAAACATAATCTACAACATGAAGTATATGAAATTTTCCAAACGAATTAACAAAAGGGCCCATAAAATAAATTCCCACACATTGAATATTTCTATAGCAAGAATCGATATGAGTGACATTTGATTTCGAGCACCTAGATTGCCCGTTTGTTGACATTTATCAAAAGATTTACAAAAAGCATACGCATGCTCAAATAGGGTGGCCAATAAAAGCCACTTTCAAGAACTTTAAGAGCGGTACGTTTAGAACCAAAATGGAAACCAAAAGCATAAGAATGACAGAAAGTAAAAATGGATTGAAATTCAGAGTCAAGTAAACACTGCGGATAATCTAATCAACACAGTATTTCCACAAGTAGGGATCATCCCACACAGACTGCTTGGTTATCTTTTTAAGCTTTAGCTTTTAAAAACTAGACATTGTACTAGGTACTTGCCTCGTAACCAAGTAGTTCACTATATCAACATACCAAGGTGTCAGATCTTCTATTGAGAAAACTTGTTCATCTGGGAAATGATCATGTAAGGGAAATTCTTCCTCGGAAACAAAAAGTCTACTAAGATGATTTGCAACGGTATTCTCAACACCTTGTTTGTCTCTAATTTCAATATACTTTTTTTTGCAATAATAGAATCCACCATATTATCCTTGGCTTAGCTTATTTCTTCTTGAGTAGGTACCTAAGTGTTGCGTGATCATAATATACAACCACTTTTGTACCCACCAAGTATGATATGAATTTTTCTAATGCAAACACTATAGCTAACAACTCTTTATAAGTAGTAGAATAGTTGATTTGTGCATAGTTTAGGGTTATAGATGCATAGCAAACCACGTGGGACAATTTTTCCACCCTTTGACCCAAATCGGCTCCAACTGCATAGTCACTTGCATCACACATCAACTCGAAGGGTAAACTCCAATCGGGTGACTTTATAATAGATGCAGTTGTCAACAATTCTTATCAAAGGCATCCTTGCACTCCTTGTCGAAGTAGAAAATAGTCTTTTTTGCAACAATTTGCACATTGGCATTGATATTTTGCAGAAATATTTGATAAACCGCCTGTAAAAACCTGCATGACCAAGAAACGTGTGAATCTCCCTCACCGAGATGGGGTATTTTAAGTTTCTTATTAAGTATATCTTTGTTTTTTCTACTTCGATCCCTCAAGAGCATACAATGTGACCGAGCACGATACCGTGGATTACCAACAAGTGACATTTATCCCAATTTAGAACAAGATTAGTATCTATGCATCTTTTAAGAACAAGTTCAAGATTTTCTAAGCAAATATCAAAAGAATTACCATAAACACAAAAATCATCCACCTCAATGATGCATTCCACGTAATCAGGAAATATACTAACCATACATCTCTGAAAAGTGGCATGCGCATTGCAAAGACCAAATGACATTCGTCTATATGTGAACGTACCAAAAGGACAACTAAAGTAGCCTTCTCTTGATCCTCCGGTGCAATAACAATCTGATTGTAACCCGAATAATTGTCCAAAAAGCAATAATATGAACGTCTTGACAACTTTTCTAACATTTGATCAATGAAAGGCAAAAGAAAGTGATCTTTAGGGTAGAAGAATTAAGCTTTTTGTAGTCTATGCATATTCTCCATCATGTTTGAAATTGTATAGGAACAAATTCATCATCTTGATTTCTGACAGTGGTAACACCAGACTTCTTTGGTACCACCTGTACCGGACTAACACATTTTTTATCATAAATTGGGTAAATTACCCCCACACTTAGCAATTTGGGGGTCTCTTTCTTCATGATTTCCATCATTGGGGGGTTAAGCCAACGCTGAGTATCACGTACTGTATTGGAATCATCTTCCATTAGGATTCTATGTATGTACATTGATGAACTAATACCTTTGACATCAGCAATCGGCCAACCAATGGTCGTTTTATGCTCTTTCAGAACCCTAATCAAGCATTCTTCCTATACTGATGTGAGATTCTTTGCAATAATGACTGGAAGCTCTTCCCTGTCACCCAAGTAGGCATACTTGAAGTGATCAGGTAGAGGTTTCAGTTCTAATTTAGGTGCATCCACAACAGAAGGCAAAGGAACTTCATCAGTTACGGTTAAAGAAATATATGAAATATTACCCGTTTGAGCTTCTTATAATTCCGTTAAGGCACCACACATCTCTACCATTTATTTTTCCACTTCGACGTCCAAGTTAGGTAGTCAATGGTCGCCAATATCAATATTGTATCACAATACAGTCCCAAGTTCATCTTCACTACTCAAATCAAGCATTTGCTGGGCTAACGAATCAATAACATCAATAGAGAATGCAGAATGAACATCACTTGGATAACTCATAGCTGATAGAAACATTTATGTGTCTTATTTAGTCTCGTACTTGTATTAATAGTCCTCATATTTTGTACTAATAATATGATTTTATGTGCTTTTAGGGTTTTGGGAAAATAAACATTGTTGGAAAAATTGGCTCGAAAAAGTGTTAAAGGCACCCATGAAGAATTACTAAAGGCACCTGTACATTGGATGAGGGCACCCACCTCATTTAATTCAAATTTTGAAATAGGCGGGAAACCATATCTTCTCTTCTGCGAATCTGATTTTGGGCTTATGAAGATATCTTACGTGATTTTGGGGTTTTAAAACGAAATACTAGCCTTATCAAGAGTAAATCGCACAAAATCAAAAGATACACGAAATGAAGGCAGAGTATCAAATCAAATCAATGGAGTTTATATGAAAAAAATACCTGAGTATCTTCGTTGTTAATGATTATTCTTTGAAGATTTGGTGGCCTTTGTTGTATAAATAGATGGGGTCGAGTCATAAGAGAGATCAGAGAGTATTGGAGAGAGCATGGGGGAGAGTTCAGGAAGTATCCAGAGATCGAAAGAAAAATCCAGAAAAATATTTTTTCTGTTGCTGGAAAGAAGAAAACGAAGAACAAAGGCTCCAGAAAACTGTCACTGGAACTGTCGCTGAACCAATTGTTTATACTTTTGAATTCATGAGGCGTCCCTGGTCCGTTCTTTATTTCTGTCTTCTTCAGTAACGCAGAGAAAAGTCTCTGTAACGCTTATAAGCGTATCTGTTCTCCTGTATTACCTCTATTTCATTATTGTAAACACTTTTCGAGCTACGAAATATATTTTTGAGGGTTTTTCCAATACAATGAGGAGCTAAACTCCGTCTCTGAGGCGACGAAGGAAGCTAATTTTCCAAAGATTATGTGGTAATATTTATTTAATTAATTTATGCAATTCATTTATGATTAATTACCTTGGTTAAAAATTGATTTAATGATTTTTGTTAAGCAATTGTGATTTCGTCAGATGGTACATGCTTTGGCCTAGGTTTTAGATGTTCCATGCTTTTGTTATACAATTGTCATTTTAAAAATCTTCTTATTGCAATATTTTAGAATCAAATTAAATGTAAGAATTGCATGAATATTAATTAGTTTGAATCACCATAACCTCAGTATTTGTTAATATTATTTTCATTTTTTGTGTATATTTTTAGTTTAAAATTAATTTATTAAATCTAAATTCAATCTTCACAAGTTCGAGCGAACGATACTTTATTTACCACTATTACAAACACATCAATTTTTGGCGCCCTGCCGGGGAATTGTTTTTAGAATTTTTTTTAGAATTTTTTTCGGTTAATTAGTTTAGTTAGATTTTTTTTTTATTTATTTGTTCTATTTTACGTTTTTGATTATTTTTCTTTGTATTACAGGTTCTGGATCAAAAAGAAATTGGAGCTAAAGATTATATTGATTGATTAAAGACTTGGAGTCAAAGACAAAGCGAAAAGAACGGAAAAATAAGACAATACTTTTTTTTAGTTAATTTTTTAGTTAATTTTTTAGTTAATTTTTTAGTTAATTTTTTTTAGGGTTTTTAATTTTCTTTTAGAAAACTGTATTAAGAAATTCTTATCATTTTTGTAATTATTTTAGATATTTTTTTGTTTTTTATTTTATTTTTGGACTTTATTATTAATCTTTAAACCCTACGGAAGGGTATTTAAATATAAACTGCAACAGGGAAGGACGACAATTACGATATTGTCTCGGCCCCTCGGGTTCGTACACTGATACAGGAGTCGGTGGCCCGAGGCGACTACAACTGATTCATCCCCCGTATGGTACGGGAGGTAAGAGTCGATCAACCCATGAATCCCCTGTTAGTGGGTTTTTTGTATTCCTTCGTAATGCATATATGTTGAGGACTTGAATACAGATTTATTTTCTAGTAAAGGGCAAGGACTGGCCATATAAGATAAGGACTCGGAATTCGTCACCTTTTCGTTCTTGCCCGCCTTAAGAACACGTTACCTAACGCGAACCTAAGCCTAAATTTGACTAGAAAGATACCTATAGGGTAACGATCTTATTGGAAAATCATTCAAAAGGACTGTATTGGTTAATTTATTAGACTAACTCAAGGTTCAAGAAGATTATTTTAAGTTGATTAGAGCCGCCTTGTAACCCAGGGAAAAGTGCCAAAGAGACAGGGTTATCAAAGCTCCTAATAGCTTATCATGTTTCTCTTTGACTTAATCTAATTCGGATCGTTCTAAGAGGTTTGCTAAAACTGTAACTAGTTTCCTTTAGAAGGAATAGAAGATGGTCTAGAAACAATCTAAGTGGAGCCATCATGCTTTTTGTTTGCTATATTGAATAGGTTTGATTTGGTTGAGTCAGCCTTGCTTGTGTATGTTTAGAACCCCTTCCAGTAGGATTTGTTTTTAGAGTTTATTTTTGTATATAAATTAGGAAGTTTTTGTTAGAAAATGTCGAACTGGTATTATGAGGACCAATACAACAAATATCCGACTGAATTTCAAAATAGACATCATCCATAATCAACATAGTATGGATAGTACTTGGGACCACTACCAACCTTCTGAAGGTTATGGTTCATACCAAGGTGATCCCAATTACTATTCATACATACACCCGTCTTATGAACATGAAAATGAGCAAAATTCGAGTTCTTTGTCTTGGAGGGATGCCCTAAAGCAATTGCAATCTAGTACTCATCATGAACCTATTATGCCTCTAGAAGAATCACTCAAGAAGATATCTGAGATAACAAATAGGTTTGAATTAAGTGTGAGAGGAACAATTAGTAGTCCAACTCTTTCTCTAGAAGAATCCATCAAGCAGTTGACTGAGAATAAAAATAGATTTGCATTAAGTGTGAATGAAAGTCTTACTAAGAATGATATTGCTCAAAATGATCTTAATTTCCAATATAGTGATACCATTGATAATTATTCACTTAGTCAACAGGGCGAGGATATAATTGGTAACACTACTTATTTGGACGAGGTTCAAACATCTTCATATTATTATGATGATGAGGATAATATTGGTGAAGAACTTGAAATATACAGGCAGAGTAATCAAGAAATTGTCACTCCAATGGTGCTTCATGATGATAATGTTATTTTTGTTTCAAATCCAAATAATTTTAATGATTATTCACCTATTCAAAAGGAAGAGGATTTGACTAGAGATACCACTATTTTAGACGGTGTAGAATTTTCTTGTTTTGAAGTCGATAATGGTTTAGAGAAACGAGTTTGTCCTGAGACTAATGATTCAAAGTCTAACAATTCGAAGACAATAGTCTCTGACGAAGATGATAGACTCCTAGAGAATTTTAATGTGATAGAGGATGATTTGATTCAGGTTGATAGAATAGTTTCCCCAGTGGATTTTTTTGTCCTAGACACCCAACCTTTTCAGGTCCAAGAGGCTCAGTGATCTTAGGTAGTCACTTTTTAGCTACATATAATATCGTCATCAATTACGCAAATGGAGTAATTAATTTTTCTTTTGGTAATATGACTATTGGACTGAATCTTTTTAGTATGAGTAGACAACCTTCTTGTGAGATCTATGGTTTAGAAGAAGCGAACGTAACTAGTACTTCAGTTCAGAAATCTTTACCAAACACTTTGTTAGAAGATCCATTAGAGAAATGCCTAGCCACTTTGGGTTTGATATTGACGAAGATAGTGTTATTAATGAGGTGAATAATTTGTTAGATTCTGCACCTTTGATGGACACTTATAATATATGAAAAGCTAAGTTTGAACTTCTACCATTTTATAAATCTACCTTATTTCCTTCTATAGATGAAGCTGAGTGTAGTTCTGACCTTAAGGACCCTAGAATCCAACCAACAGTGTCTAGTCCATATGACAGTAATGTCCACCCTAAGTTTGGGGGTACCCATGATTCTTGTCAAGTATCCCTGCTTAAAGTCCCTCACTTGGGACTTCACATACGCACCTCTACCATTTTTCAAGATCATCTTCAAACTAGATTCCCTAAGCCTGTTGATGTCCAGAAAGAAGTTCAGTTGTTAGAGACCCATCCTCTGGTTGATGTGGTCTACCCAGGAAATAATACCAAGATTGGCTTTGTTTTCCCACCAAAATATTTTCTTCCATATGTGGGAACGTTTGAATTTCAAATGTGTCAGTTATTAAGTTTTAAGAATAAGCCTAATTACTTTAGGAAATTAGAATCGACACATTTGCTTAAGAATGACCACCATTTTAAGAGTAGTCAACTGTGTGGGTCAAATATGATTGACTTTGAGGATCCATAATTATTCAGGTTATTATTATGTGCCTTAAGTTTATTATTTGAGTTTTTCCAGACTTTACAACCTGATCCCTCGGATCCTGCCTATGGGGAAATTCAGCTTAAATAGATTTTTCTAGACCCTTTCATAGAGCCCGAACCTGGACCTCAATTAATTGTAGTTGTCTTAAACAAGACACTACATAGGGATAAGGGTGCACTTTGTTTGTTCACTTTCTGGGTCTGCTGCAGTTTCCTTATATTTTGGATAACATTGTTTTATTCAGATGACCCACAGTTGTTCCGACTATTGCTATATGACTTAGTGAGGTGACTAATTCTTTCTTAGTCTGGCTGAAGACTTTAAACTTAGCACTTCTTGGGAGGTAACCCATGCTCATGCGACACGGTAATATCTTTCCTTAACTCCTTTCCTTAGATTGGTAACAATTTCTCCTTGTTCACATATTTAATCATTCATCTTTAGAACATTGAGGACAATGTTAGATTTAAGTTTGGGGGTAAGGGAGAAACTTTTAAGTGAAAAATGAAACTCCAAAGTCTAGAAACTTGTGAATTATTCAGGATGACACTAACCATTCTAGGTAGATGTAAACTTAGCTATTTTTCTACTAACCATTCAATGGTCGCCAATATCAATATTGTATCACAATACAGTCCCAAGTTCATCTTCACTACTCAAATCAAGCATTTGCTGGGCTAACGAATCAATAACATCAATACAGAATGCAGAATGAACATCACTTGGATAACTCATAGCTGATAGAAACATTTATGTGTCTTATTTAGTCTCGTGCTTGTATTAATAGTCCTCATATTTTGTACTAATAATATGATTTTATGTGCTTTTAGGGTTTTGGGAAAATAAACATTGTTAGAAAACTTGGCTCGAAAAAGTGTTAAAGGAACCCATGAAGAATTACTAAAGGCACCCGTATATTGGATGAGCACACCCATTAATTCAAATTTTGAAATAGGTGGGAAACCATATCTTCTCTTCCGCGAATCTAATTTTGGGTTTATGAAGATATCTTACGTGATTTTTGAGGTTTTAAAACAGAGAATATACTAGCCTTATCAAGAGTGAATCGCACAAAATCAAAAGATACACGAAATCAAGGCAGAGTATCAAATCAAATCACGGGAGTTTATGTGAAAAAATACCCGAGTATCTTCGCCGTTAATGATTATTCTTTGAAGATTTGGTGGCCTTTGTTGTATAAATAGATGGGGTCGAGTCATAATAGAGATCATAGAGTATTGGAGAGAGCATGGGGGAGAGCTCAGGAGGTATCCAGAGATCGAAAGAAAAATCCAGGAAAATATTTTTTCTGCTGCTGTAAAGAAGAAAACGAAGAACAAAGGCTCCAGAAAACTATCACTGGAACTGTCGCTGAACCCGTTGTTTATACTTTTGAATTTCTGGAGCTTCCCTGGTCCGTTCTTTATTTCTGTCTTCTTCAATAACGCATAGAACAGTCTCTGTAACGCTTATAAGCGTATCTGTTCTCATGTGTTACCTCTATTTGATTATTGTAAACACTTTTTGAGCTATGAAATATATTTTTGAGGGTTTTTCCAATACAATGAGGAGCTAAACCCCATCTTTGAGGCGACAGAGGAAGCTAATTTTCCAAAGATTATGTGGTAATATTTATTTAATTAATTTATGCAATTCATTTATGATTAATTGCTTTGGTTAAAAATTGATTTAATGATTTTTGTTAAGCAATTGTGATTTCGTTAGATGGTAGATGCTTTGGCCTAGGTTTTAGATGTTCCATGTTTTTGTTATACAATTGTTATTTTGAAAATCTACTTATTGCAAAAATTTTAGAATCAAATTAAATGTAAGAATTGCATGAATATTAATTAGTTTGAATCACTTTAATTGGTTAATGGTGAAATCCATAACCTCAGTATTTGTTAATATTATTTTCATATTTTGTGTATATTTTTAGTTTAAAATTAATTTATTAAATCTAAATTCAATTTTCACAAGTTCGAGCGAACGATACTTTATTTACCACTATTATAAACACATCAATAGCTTCAAAGATATTGAAGCGTATAATTTCTTTATCAAACTCCATAGTAAGTATCATACTATCGACATCAATCTTCGTCTTTGCAGTCTTCATAAACGGTCTCCCAAGAAGTAAAGAAGTAGACAAACAATTATCTTCTCTATGCATATCCACAATATAGAAATCAACTGGAAAGATTAATTCATTCACTTGAACCAACACGTCCTCCACGAGTCCCTTAGGATATATGTTAGACTTATTAGCTAATTGATTGATAATCATTGTCTCTTTAAACGGTCCTACTGATGGGATTTTAATTTGCCGTAAGTGCACCGTTGTCGATTAGACAATATACAATTATGGTTCGTTCCACAAAGATTTTTAAAATTGCAAAACCTAATTTTTTTGATTAATTAAAATGGTAAACACAATTTGATTGAGTTGGTGTTTCCTAGAATTCTAAAAAATATGCTGATGTGTTTTAGAAATAGTGGTAAAAGATTCGATACTCAGACTTGTAAAGATTTGATTTTTAAACCTAATTTTTAATACTAAAAATAAAGAAGAATAAAGTAAAATTGATTTCAAATTATGGAAAGAACTGAGACTAAGGATTCCACCATTAGCCAATTATAATTATCTTGCAATTCATATATTCAATTTATTCAAAATATTGCCAAAGTTAGATTTTCAAAATAATAGTTGTAAATCAAAAGTATGAGACATCAAAAGCTCTAAACTAAGCATGACCCATCAAAAGAAATCACAACTAATTGATAAAATCATTTTTTTCAAATTTAATTAAAACAAATAATTATAAAAGAATTGCAAGAAATTAATAAAATAAGAATTGCAAGAAATTAATAAAATAAGAATTACCATTTTATTATTGGAAAAATGGCTTCCTCCGTCGCCCCAGTGATGGTGTTTAGCTCATCTTGTTGGAAACACTCTCAAAATAATTGTTCATAGCTCAAAAAGTGTTTACAAAGAAGAAATAAAAATAACACAGAAGGTTTGATACGATTATATATGTTGCAGACTGTGTTCTCTATGTAGTTGAAGAGAATAGAAAACACTAACAATAAAGTACGGTTCTTGACGCTGAAAAAAATATGAAAGAAAAGGTGACAAAATCAACGATTGTTTTCTCATGTAGTCTGTTCTTCTTCCTCTTCTTCACCAACATAATTTTTTTTTTCTCTGAAGTTTTTCTCTCGACTCTGCATGCGATTTTGTTCTTCATATTTGCTTTATATAGGATTACTAAACCCTAATAACCTTTATTAACCGATAAGGACCCAAAGAATTAATCCAAAACAACTTGGAGTTTGTGTTGATCCGAAACAGAGAAGAACTCTCTTTTCCGTCTCTCTCACTCGATTTCCACACATTAATCACGGCAGGCAACACTCAGAAGTGACGTGTTTCAATATATTTTGATTGCTTAATCACTTTGAGATATAAAACAGCTTCATAACTCCCTTAAAACTCGATTTCAAACAACTCAAGTTCACTTTTTTTACGTGAAGAAGTTTTTTCCCTGAATTGTCGGGAATGGCTCATTTTTCTCAATTCCAACTCAGGTAGCAATCCCAGTGATCATCACGACTCATAACAAATCAAAACTGTTGAGAATATCCAGCTAAATCCCGTTTCAAACCAATTCAGAGAGTTCATAGAAACTTCCTTCCATTTTCTGAATTTGTACTCAAGAAAGTGGGTGCCTTTAGTAATTCTAATGGGTTCCCTTATCAACTTTGGTGGGTCCCTTCAATAATTTTCATGGGTGCCTTTATCACTTTTTGAGCCGATTTTCCCATAAATGTTTATTTCCTAAAAATACCTACAAAGACATAAAAACCCATAATAAGTACAAAATCAAGCACTGGTAGAATATAGAATTGAGCACAATTTAGACACAAAAATGTGTCTATCAAATACCCCCAAACTTACTATTTGCTAGTCCTCGAACAAATCTAATCTAAAAATAAAATAACAATCCTAACTCACTTTCGCAGGAATCACATTAACATTTAACATATGTAATAAGCCTTTAAACCCCTAGGTGTCCCTAGTGGACGAGTTTTGTCTCGTGAGGGTTTACAAGAGGTATACCCACAAAACCTTTAATCCAAACCCTAGCTACCTATGAACGATTGAGGGTAAACACTAAACAAGTTATTTAGTTGGCATACTAAATTCTTCGGCTATGGGAATCATTACCCTATATGAGTCCAATTATTGTACACGAGTTTGCACTCAGCGTACCAAAATTCATATATAAGAAAACAAAGCTCTACTTAGATAGTTGTTCAACTATAATACTTAGAATCTATCAAAATACAATCACATGAAAAGAATTAGAAGATGGATATAGACAAAATGAAGTTTGCGCATGTTAATTAAGGTGAACGGTGTTCCCCATATCTGTTTGAAGGTCAGTGCCAGGATTAATCCTAATGGATTGAGATACACTCCCACTGGTCTTAATCATAATACTAATATCGACTCATATGGTATATACAAAGGTCCAAGCGATCGATTTATTGAAAATAAAACAATTATAAATGTACTGACAACATGATTAGATCAAATTGAATCCAAGCGCATGGTCCTCATCAACATCTCACATGATAGTTCTCATGGATCCTGAATTCCACGCTTGCTTAGGCGACGGAAACAGGGAGAACAAACACATATTGCTACCAAAGTGTCAATACTCGATTTTTTTTTAATTGATATAAAAATGGGGCTTGATCTTAAACACTCTATTTCATCCTAGCGGCGATAACAATTCGATACTGGTGCCCCACCAAATCACATAGAGAAATACAAAAATTACAAAAACAAAAACAGAAAGTGATATGGTTGAGATAGACTCCGAGATATGGTGACAACTATCATGTTATTTCTAACACCGGAACTCTGTCCTTTTAAGAATAGACCATTTAACATGGCACACCAATTCCTATTGAAAAGAGATAAGTTTCCATCTACCTAGAATGGTTAGTTTCATCCTGAATTGTTCACAAGCTTCTAAATTTGGAGTTTTACTATTGCACTAAAAAGTTTCTCCCTTACCCCCAAACTTAAACCAAATAGTGTCCTCAATGTTTCAAAATAAAGAGCAGTACCAACAGATAAGTAAAAAGAGGAATAAAGAGGTAAGTCAGAAAGATAATATCTGGGTGAAGCATAGCAATCCTTCTATGGAGAATAAGACATAAAATAAAAACCTAAAAACCTATAAAAATCTACTAATGTACAAAAACAACCTTGATGGTCAATCAAGGTAAACAAGGTCCTCCAAAGGGAGCTCCTCAACATCGCCTGTGGGAAAAGGCTCTAAAAATGGTTTCAATCTATGACCGGTAACTTTGAAAGGAATTCTACCATCTTAAATCTCAATCTCAATAGCACCATGAGGAAAAACCGTGAGAACAAAAAAAGGACCGTTTTACCGAGAGCGTAACTTCTCGGGGAATAGATGCAAACGAGTATCATACAGAAGAACTTTTTGACCTGGAGAAAATGACTTTCTTAAAATATTTATATCATGCACAAGTTTCATTTTGTTCTTATACTCCATAGTACTATCATATGCATCTTTCTGAATCTCTTCCAACTCATTGAGTTGGAGCTTCCTGTGAGCTCCTGCTTTGTCAAGTGAAAAATTAAACTGCTTTACAGCCCAATACGCTCTATGTTCTAACTCCACAGGCAGGTGACATGCCTTACCAAAAACTAGACGATAGGGTGACATTCCAATAGGGTCTTAAACGCGGTACGGTAAGCCCATTAGGGGTGGGTATGGGGCACTTCGGTTCGGTATTTAATCTATCCGACTCCCTCCCTACTTTTAATATTTCGGTTCGTTACGGTTAGGGAAACACTATTAAAAATATGGTACCTATCGATTCGGGGTGAATTCGGTTAGAGTCAAATCGGTTCGGTATCGGTTTTGAACCAACAAGAAACTACCATTTTAATATTAAACACAAAAAATAAATACACAGAAGATTAAATAACAACATCAGTAGAGTTTAATAGACTACAAAGCCTGTATTATTTGCATTTAAATGGTTTCATTACGTGCAGTACATGGATTACATATATATATATATGTATATATATATATATTCTCTTTGATTTTCTGTGCTTGAAACCATTATCTACTAAATTTAAATCTGTTGTTCTTTTTGTGATAAATCATTTGAAATTTAGGACTGAAGATACCGTTGCATTTGCCACATTTTTATCAGTCAATCCAGTTATTTCTTTCAGCGGTTTCCACATAAATTTTCTCCTGTTTCATCCATGTACACCGTTAACACCATATTATTATAGCAGACAGATTTTGGGAGATTAAAAGAAGAATAAAAACAGTGAGAAAAATCATAATTTGTGGGAATGCTCTTAGTACCATTTTCCACATTCTGCAATGACTTTTACTTTGGGTCGGAGAGTAGGCAGCAAAGCAAGAAATTGCAATTCCGATTTCGACGGTACCTATTTAAACATACATAGTTGAAAAGGTTTTGTAATGGGTTGTGTTAGCCATGTTCCAACCACCAAAAATCAGACTTTGAATCGTCTCAATCAGGGTCTCGCGAGTGTACATACGTAACTAGAAGTATATATGTAATAGTATCGGTTCGGTTCAGTTGGTTCGGGAATAGGAGAAGCAAAACCGAACCCGAAACCTGTTCATGTTCGGTTCGGTTCGGGATCATATGTTCAACTTTGGTTCAGCAGTGGTTCGGTCAATATCGGTTACGGTTCGGGGGGTTTTTCGGTCAGTTCGGTTTTCGGTTAATCCGACCCACCCCTAAAGCCCATAAGGCATCAGTTAGCCTCAACGACCAGTCTTTCCTATTAGGATTAACTGTTTTCTCTAGAATACGTTTTATCTCCCTATTGGAAACCTCTACTTGACCACTAGTCTGTGGGTGATATGGGGTAGCTACTTTGTGGGTAATACCATATTTCTTCATCGAAAGCTTAAACGGTCGATTACAAAAGTGTGACCCTCTATCACTAATTATAGCTCGCGGTGTACCAAAACGTGCAAATATGTTATCATTCAAAAACTGGACCACAACCTTGTGGTCGTTTGTTTTACACGAAACCGCCTCTACCCACTTAGATACATAGTCTACAACGACAAGGATGTAAAAATAACCAAAATAATTAGGAAAATGACCCATAAAATCAATGCCCCACACATCAAAGACCTCAATAACTAAAATAGGGTTCAAAGGAATCATATTTCTACAGGAAATAGTTCCTAACTTATGACAACGCTCACAAGCAACACAATAACTGTGGGAGTCTTTAAACAACGACGGCTAGTAGAATCCACACTGCAATATCTTAGTAGCATTCTTCTTAGCACTAAAGTGACCCCGACAAGCATGATCATGACAAAAGAAAATAATACTGGACTGGTCACTCTCAGGTATACATCTCCTAATAATATGGTCTGAACAATACTTAAACAAATAAGGATTGTCCCAAAAGAAATGATTTACCTTGGCTAAAAACCTAGAACGATCTTGTTTACCCCAGTTTTGAGGCATTCAACCAGTAACAAGATAATTCACTATATTCGCAAACCAAGGTAATTGGGAAACAAAAAATAGTTGTTCATCAGGAAAACTATCTCTCACAGGAGGAGAATCATCAGGGGAATCCACAACAAGTCTATATAAGTGATCTGCTACTATATTTTCTGCACCCTTTTTGTCTCTAATTTATAAAGAGAATTCTTGTAACAAAAGGATCCATCTAATCAATCTAGGTTTAGTATCCTTCTTAGACAGAAGGTACTTCAAAGCAGCATGATCAATAAAGACTATAACTTTAGAACCTAAGAGATACGATATAAACTTGTCTAAGCAAAAGCAATAGCTAACATTTCCTTTTAAGTGGTGGTGTAGTTCAGTTGGGCATCATTTAGAGTTTTTCTGGCATAGTAAATCACATGAAGTAATTTATTTTCTCATTGACCTAACACAACACCAATAGCATAATCTTCACACATTATCTCAAAGGGTAAGTTCAAATTAGGTGCCTGGACTATGGGGGCGGTAGTGAGTAAGGTCTTAAGCTTTTCAAAAGCCTCTAAACAAGCATAATCAAAGACAAACTTAACATCTTTTGCAAGCAGATTGCAAAGAGGTCTAGAAATCAAGTTAAAATCCTTAATGAATCGACGATAAAAACTTGAATGCCCTAAGAATGACCTAACATCTCGTACAGTTTTGGGAACCTGTAAAGTCTTAATAAGGTCAACTTTGACTTTGTCTACCTCTATACCCTTAGAAGATACGATATGCCCTAAAACAATTCCTGATCGAACCATGAAATGGCATTTTTCCTAATTAAGAACTAAATTCTTTTCCTTACACCTAGTCAACACTAATGTCAAATGATGCAAGCACTCATCAAAAGATTACCCTACTGAAAAATTATCCATAAAGACCTCTAAAAACCGTTCTACCATGTCAGAAAATATTCTCATCATAAAACGCTAAAAAGTAGCGGTGCATTACACAACCCGAAAGGCATGTGTCTATACGCAAAGGTACCAAAGGGGCAGGTAAAAGTGGTTTTCTCTTGGTCTTCTGGGGAAATAACAATCTGATTATAACCAGAAAACCCATCTAGCAAGCAATAATGGATATGTCCAGATAATCTTTCAAGCATTTGGTCGATGAAAGGAAGGGGAAAGTGGTCATTCCTTGTGACCTTGTTCAGTTTTCTATAGTCAATACAAAAATGCCACCCCGTGGTCACTCGGGTTGGGATTAACTCATTGTTATCATTCTAGACTACAGTGATACCTGATTTCTTCGGAACAACCTGAACGGGGCTGACCCACTTACTGTATGAGATATGGTAGGCAATATCCGCATCTAACAACTTAAGCACCTCAGTTTGAACTACTTCTTTCATGTTAGGGTTAAGTCGACGTTGCATCTCCCTAGACGGTTTTGTATCATACTCTAAATGAATCTAATGCATACAAAAAGTAGGGCGTATACCCTTAATTTCTGCTATGGTACACCCTAAAACTTCCTTATTGTCTTTAAGCACGGTCACTAGCCTAGTTTCCTAGTTACTATCCAAGTCGGATGCTACAATCACAGGCAAAGTCTCAGATGGGAATAAATACACATACTTTAGAGCATCTGGTAGTTGTTTAAGGTCCAACTTAGGAAGCTCTTCTAGAGAAGGAATTAGGGTAGACTTAGAAACTGGTAATGGTTCAAACTTAGGTTTCCATCCATTACTAGTGTCTATCAAAGGGGCTGAATCTAACAAAGCATTCACCTCATTAATCACACTATCATCATCAAAATCAAACACAAAGTGGGCTAGGCATTTCTCTAATGGATCTTATAACAAAGTGTTTGGTAATGACTCCTGAACTAATCTTCCTATCATGTCACCTCTTCAATGCCCGTGTCATCTAACTCGTCGGGTGGTTGTTTTCTAATATTGAAAATATTCAACCCAATAGTCATATTACCAAAAGATAATTCTATAATATCATTTCAAAAGTTAATGGTCGCATTAGATGTAGCTAAAAAAGGGCAACCTAATATCACATGTATCTGATTCTCTGTGTCAGGGACAAGTTGGGTATCAAGGACAACAAAATCCACTGGATAAGTAAACTTATCGACCTCAATAAGATTATCCTATATGACACCACAAGGAACACAGACCTATCAACTAATTGCAGTGTTATCTGAGTAGGTTTCAAATCACCAAGTCCTAGCAGGAGGTACATATGGTAAGGAAGTAAGTTCACACTGGCTCCTTAGTCAAGTAACGCTTTCTCAACACGGTAGTTACCTATTTTGCAAGAAATGGTTGGGGACCCTGGGTCTTTGTACTTAGGAGTTGTATTGTTCTGGATAATTGAACTTACATGACTAGCCAAAAAGGTTTTCTTTTGTACACTGAGCTTTCGCTTTCGCGTACATATATCCTTAAGGAACTTGGCATAAGTAGGAATCTGCCTAATTGCATCTAATAATGGAAGGTTGATAGTGACTTGCTTAACACCTCCAATATGTCGTTAAAGTTGGATTCCTTCTTTGTTGGTGCTAATAGTTGTGGGAACGGGGCTCTGGGCATAAAATCTGGCTTATGAGGAACTGCATCGGGCTCTTTAGAGACTTCGTTAGTCTCTTCAGCTACTAACTCAGAAGGGTGAACTACAGTATGTTCACTATTAGGCATGGTTACCTTGTTATCTACCACTTTACCATTTCTAAGGGTTCTACTTGCATTTACATGCTTTGATGATTTCTCACCAGTAGATACTTCATGAACTCCTCTAGGATTGGGGTGTGGTTGACTAGTGAACTTTCCTTTTTCTCTTTCTCTCAAAGACTCGGCGATTTGACCAACCTGGGTTTCTAAATTGCAAATAGCCTGACTGTTATCCTGAACAATCTTTTGATTTTCTTGTAAAATTTGGCTGACTGAGTGCTGAAAATTTGTAGTGTTCTTAGTTAATAAGGCGAGAAAATCTGCTAAACTCATGATCGTCTTATCTATCAGATTCTGAAATTGTGCTGGTCCAGAAGGATTCTTAGTATAATCAAAACCTGGGGGAACCTTATAATAACTAGATTGACCATGACTCTGGCTCTTAGACCAAGAAAGGTTAAGATGGTTTCTCCAATCAGGGTTATAGGTTTCTGAATAAGGGTCAAACATCTGATGATTATCAAATATAGTGTTATTATAAAGACATGAGCTTGCTCTTCAATAGTCTGTCCTTCCGAAAATGATTTGGGCTCAATTCCAAAACTAGATTGACTCAGTTCTAAAGCTTCTAACCTTTTTGATATAGCTGTTATTTTGGCATCTGATTCAAAAGATCCTTCTACCCTATAGACATTTCCTCTGCTCAGAAGAATTGTTTTCTGGGGCTCCCTATTGTTTTCCCATTGTTGGGTTTTTTTTCGGCGATTTCATTCAAAAAAGTCATCGCACCATCGACAATTTTATTTTCCAACCCACCAGTGCATAAAGACTCAACCATGGTTGTTGTCGAATAATCTAAACCCTCGTAGAGGATCTGAACTTGCCTTACTTTTTCTAAACCATGATGAGGATATTGTGATAATAAGTCATTGAACCTTTTCAAATACCTATATAAAGATTCTCCCTCTTGTTGAGCAAACGTGCAAATCTGCTGCCTAATAGATAATGTTTTATGCCTAAGGAAAAATTTCTGGAAAAAGACAGATATAAGTTGTTCATAGGTTTCAATGGACTCAGAAGTCAAACTATATAGCCAAGATTTGGCTTTGTCTTTTAGTGAAAAAGGAAAGAGTCTAAGTTTCCATGCTTCATCATCTAGGTCCTTAATCCTGATGGTACTACATATTTCCTCAAAATCCATAACATGGAAATATGGGTTTTCATTCTCTTTCCCTAAGAAGATTGGGAGCATCTGTATGCTCCCATGTTTTAACTCATAGTTTGCTTCAGTTTCAGCTAACTTGATACATGATGGACGAGAAGTCCTAGTCGGGTTCAACAAAGCTTTTAAAGTTGCCATTGATGGCACTATCAAAGGACTAGGAGTATCTTCTTTACGCAATGTCAAGTTCTCAAAATTGAAATTTCCAAACACAGAGCCCTCGAAAGAAGAGTCTTCGAGGTCCTCGTTTCTAGGGACATAACTACTAGGTTTGTCACTAATCAAACGACCTAGAGTGTCTTTTTTCCAAGATCGCTCAGTGATGATTTCGAGCGGTCTTGGCATACACTAAAAAATAAATCCTAATTGGAAGGGAATTCTAAACAATCACAAGCAAGGATGACTCAACCAAATCAAACCTGCTGAATCTAGCAAACAAAAAGCATGATAGCTTCACTTAGATTGTTTCTAGACCAGCTTCTATTCTTTCAAAAGGCAACTAGTTACAGTTTTAACAAACCTCTTAGAACGATCCAAATTAGACTAAGTCGAACAGAAACATGATAACCTCTAAGGAGCTTTGATAACCCTGTCTCTTTGGCAACGTTTCCTTGGGTTACAAGAAGGCTCTAATCAACTTAAAATAATCTTCCTGAACTTTGAGTTAGGCTAACAGAGTAACAAAAATAGTTCTTTTGAATGACTTTCCTATAAGCTCGTTACCCTATCGGTCTCTTTCTAGTCAAAATATTAAGCTTAGGTTCGCGTTTGGCAACATGTTCTTAAAGCGGGCAAGAAGGAAACGGTGATGAAATCCGAATCCTTATCTTGTATGGTCAGTTCTTGCCCTTTACTAGAAAAATAAATCCGTATTCAGTTCCTCAACATATATGCATACGAAGGAATACAGTAAACCCACTTGCAGGGGATTCGGGGGTTGATCGAGTCTTACCTCCCGTACCAGATGGGGGATGAATCGGTTGTAGTCAATCGGTCCACCGGCTCCTGTGTCAGTGTACGAACCCGAGGGGCCGAGATAATATAGTAATTATCGTCCTTCCCTGTTGCAGTTTATGTTTAAATTACCCTTCCGTAAGGTTTAAAAATAATAGTAATGTCCAAAGTCCCAAAATAAAGTCCAAAAGTGTCCAAAATAAAAGAAAAATTACAGAAATAATCAAAGATTTCCTAATACAATTTTCTAAAAATTTAACAAATAAAATTAAAATGTAATTAAAAATAAAATTCTTTGTCTTCTTTTCCGTTCTTTTAGCTTTAACTTTAACTCCAAGTCTTTAATCACCAAAGTCTTTGGCTCAATTTCCTTTTAATCCAAAATCCAAAACCTGTAGCAAAAAGATAAATACCAAAGAAACGTAAAATAGAACAAAGTAAAAATAATACTAAAAACAAAAAAAAATAAAAACCTAAAAATAAATCTAAAACTCTAAACCTAAAGACAAGTCCACGTCGGCGGTGCCAAAAATTGATGTGTTTTAAAAATAATGGTAAAAGATTCGATACTCAGACTTGTAAGGATTTCATTTTTAAACCTAATTTTTAATACTAAAAATAAAGAAGATTAAAGTAAAATTGATTTCAAATTATGGAAAGAACTGAGACTAAGGATTCCACCATTAGCCAATTATAATTATCTTGCAGTTCATATATTCAATTTATTCAAAATATTGGCAAAGTTAGATTTTCAAAATAATAGTTGTAAATCAAAAGTATGAGACATCAAAAGCTCTAAACTAAGCATGACCCATCGAAAGAAAACACAACTAATTGATAAAAATTATTTTTTAAAATTTAATTCAAAGCAAATAATCAAAAAAGAATTGCAAGAAATTAATAAAATAAGAATTATTACTTTATTATTGGAAAAATGGCTTCCTCCGTTGCCCCGGTGATGGTGTTTAACTCATCTTGTTGGAAAAACTCTCAAAATAATTGTTCATAGCTCATAAAGTGTTTACAAAGAAGAAATAAAAATAACACAGAAGGTTTGATACGATTATAAATGTTGCAGAATGTGTTCTCTGTGTGGCTAAAGAGAATATAAAACACTAACAATAAAGTACGGTTCCTGGACGCTGAAAAAAAATATGTAAGAAAAGGTGACAGAATCAACAAATGTTTTCTCCTGTAGACTATTCTTCTTCCTCTTCTTCACCAGTAGAAAAAAAATTAAATTTATCTCTCGATTCTGCATGTATTTTGTTCTTCCTCTTTACTTTATATAGGATTACTAAACCCTAATAACTTTTATTGATCGGTAAGGACCAAATAATTAATCCAAAATAACTTGGAATTTGTGTTGATCTGAAACAGAGAAGAACTCTTTTCTCCGGCTCTCTCATTCAATTGCCACCCATGAATCACGGCAGGCAACACTCAGAACTGATGTGTTTCGACATATTTTGACTGCTTGAGATATAAAACAGCTTCCTAACTCCCTTGAAACTCGATTTCAAACAACTCAAAATCACTTTTTTTACGTGAAGAAGTTTTTTCCCTGAATTGTCGGGAATGTCTAATTTTTTTCAATTCCAACTCAGGTAGCAATCCCAGTGATCGTCACGACTCATAACAAATCAAAACTGCTGAGAAAATCCATCTAAATCCCGTCTCAAACCAATCCACAGAGTTCAGGGAAACTTCCTCCCATTTTCTGAATTTGAATTCAAGAGAGTGGTGCCATGAGTAATTATGATGGGTGCCCTTATCAACTTTGGGGGGTTCCTTTAGTAATTTTCCTGGGTGCCTTTACCACTTTTTGAGCCTATTTTTTCCGCGAATGTTTAGTTCCCAAAAATACCTACAAAGACATAAAAACCCATAATAAGTACAAAATCAAGCCCTAGTAGAATAGAGAATTGAGCATAATTTAGACACAGAAATGTGTCTATCAAATGCTTAAAATACGAAAACTGATTTTTGTACTTACATAGAAGAGAGCCTAAGATTTCAAGACTCCACCACAATATACTAGGTTATTATAATCTCTCCCAACAATAATCTTTACTACAAAACACAAGATGATTTCGATCAGTTTCTACGTCTCGGAAAATATAACTTTTTATACTAACTTTTATTTTTAACATATTAATAAGTTTTTCTACTTAAATGTTGGTCACAAAATAGACAAATAAATCATTATTCAAGCATGGGGAAAAGTAAATATAAATTGTTATCATTAACATGAAAATATAACGTCCAAAATGAAGATTATTATGGAAAAGAGATTAAAATTGTCTAGCATGCATAATTGGGTTTCATCCCTAATCCTAGGAAAGAGATCTAGCTACTCGTTGTAAGAAGAACATAGGAGAATTGATTAAACATGAATATTTATTGATAAAAGAACAACTTACAAATTTTCTTTATTCTTCTTTAATGATTCAACGTCAGACCACAAAAACATTAGAAGAAGAACATCTCCAAGGTGTAGTTCATAAAGACTCTTCACTAAAGCTTTAAAAGAAGGACATACTAGATGTCATAAGAAACAAAGTTGTCGTTATTATTGTAGTGAATAGTGTTGCTAAAGGTTTGAAAACTGTTGAAGAGGGGCTTGAATACGAAAGTTATGGCCACACTATCAATGACAGTTACTCTATTTGTAACGGTTTGTTCATCTTCCTCGGACTGAATTCCATAAACTTTTCTGAATTTTTTTTCTTCGAATCTGGCTTCTGCCAGCCTCCTCCACTCTTCTGTTCGACCCACTATTTATAGTAGAGCGCTCATTAACTCGAGAATCTCCATAAAATCTCCTCTCTTTTAGTGATACGAATCTCGGCAATATTTTTAATCAATCACGAACCTGATTTTCGTTCCTTCTCGACTACTTTTTCGATCATTCTGTGATGTTATTTCCTTAAAACTCGAAAACAAGATGTTATCTCTTGATTTCAGAATCGAAAACAATATCTCAGAATATCTCTAACTCGAGAATATTATTTTTCTACCTGTTTTATTTTCGATAAAAAAATTTGCCGAGATTTTTGGTTTTTTTTTAGTATCCAAAACAAGCACAACTCCTACTTATAAGGTAACAAGATTATATCAATTTAAATTCTTCAAAATATCCTCTAAACTACGTTCTCCAAATTCACAGTTCGAGAAAAATAAATTTTGCCGCCAAAAAAATTATTTGAAATTCAAAAGAAGTGGTGCCCTTATCCAAGGTGAAGGTGCCTTTATCAATCAAGGTGGGTGCCTTTATAAATTTCTTGGGTAAGCCCAAATTTCCACACTTGTTATTTCTTCAAAAATATCTACAAACATAATAAATACACAATATATGTAAAGAGATTGAGAATTATTAATATAAATAAGAGATTAAATAAGACACATAAATGTGTCTATCACCTAGTTTCAAAGAATCATTAATATCAGTTGACATAACACTTATGGATGCTCCCAAATCAAGCAAAGCACGCTCAAATCTGCGGCTACCAATAGTAATTGGTACCATGAAACCCCAGGATCACTGCACTTTGCGGCATCTTCTTTAACAACATAGCTGAAGCACTTTCACCCACCTGAGTAATCTGGATAGCAATCAACTTATCCTTATTTGTACACAATTCCTTCAAAAACTTAGCATACCTGGGTACCATTTTGATAGCCTCAATAAATTGAATGTTGATTTTGGTCCTTGCTAATAATATCCAGGATCTCCTTATCTTGAACTTGCTTTTTTGTTTTGGAAAAACGACTAGGAAAAGGTGGTGGAGTAGTAAAAGTAGGAACTGTATCCTTAGGTTGGCCGGTTTGAAGTGGTTTTTCCTTTGGAACGGTTTCTTCTATAGGCACTACTTATTTCTTGTCTTGTTCTTTCTCTCACTACCCTGCTTCAGCTGACTTGAATATGCAACTTCCCTTCCACTTCTAAGCATCACTGAACTAACACTCTCTCTTGGATTCATAAAATGTTATGAGGGAAGATTTGTTGATGCTTGTGCCTTTAGTAGATTCATATCGGTTGCCATTTTCCCTATTTGAGTCTGCAAGTCCCTGATGGCAGAATCGGTCTTCTGCTGATGGTGTTGGTTCTGCTGCTAACTTTGTTGGAACATATATGAGAGACCTTGCATCATGGTAATCATATTCTATTGGGATCCTTCTTTGGAACTTGAGGTCGCGGTTGTGGTTGGAATTGTGGATGTTGGAATTGTGGATCCTTCTTTGCCGTCCACATGGATTAGAAGCTGTAGCTTGCTTGTTTGCATAGCTGAAATTTTGGTTATCTTTCCAACCAGGATTATAAGTATTATAGTAGGAATCATACCTTTGCCTCTGATTAGGGAACACAACATTCACCTGTTCGGCCTCTTCTTCATAGGTATGAATAATCATCACAGCCATTCGTTGCACCACCTTTTTTATATTGTTCAATCGTTGTTCCGATTGTGAAAACTCTTCTATCTCGCTAACTCTTCTGACATGTGATTTATTCATGGTATAGAATTTTTGTGCATTTTAAGCTATGCTCTCAATCAAACTAGTTTCCTACGAGATCGTATTTTCAGTAGGTGTACCTCCTGCAGCTGCATCAATCAATTCCTTTGTTCCGGAAGTAATCCTTCATAGAAGTATCGAATAATAAGTTTTACGGAGATGTTTTGGTGTGTGCAGCTTGCCAACAACCATTTGTACCTCTCCCAACATTCATAGTAATCTTTAGAATGCTATTAATCTCTTTAGAAGCAGGAAAATACTTCTCTAGAAATAACTTTTTCATCCTCGCCCATGTTGTAATACTCCATGGAGGAAGGTAATACAACCATTCTTCTGTTAAATCTTTCAATAGGAATAAAAAGGCTTGCATCACAGCCGTTTCAGTGTCTTCGGTTCCATGCCTACGAATCGTCATCGTGTTCTGAAATTGCTGAAGGTGACGATTTGGGTTTTCACCTGCATATCCCTTAAACTTAGGATGATGAATCAAATTCGACTTTCACTCTATTGGTGCAAATATGTAAATGCACAATGTTACGAATGTAAACATGAAGATGTCAACTCTCGTAACTTCTTCTCCGGAAGTGGAGGAGCACCTATCTGTAGTAAAAATTGAGGTTCTTTTAGTAGTGTTCCCTTGCGAGTTTGAATTCCACACATTAGGTAATCCCAACGTTAGGTGCCAGAGATCAAGTACCTAAAAACCAAAAATCTAAAAAAAAAAGTTAAAAACCAAAAATAAATCTAAAAACACAAATAAATGAAAATAAATAACAACTAAAATCGATTGCTCCCTGGCAGCGGCGCCAAAATTTGATGCATGTTGTAGGTGCACAAATTAATTCACTTATCTTTTACTTTGCTAATGAATAATATAGTAGTAAATAGAGTTCGTTCCCACGAGGAGTAAGGTGTTCTAGTTGTCAAATGTCATGAAGGGGGGTTTGTTTCAGGTTTTAAACAAAGTAAATAAGAAAGCAACTAAAAGTAAAGTTGCAAGCAATGGAAAGAGATATGATCGAGGAATACTTCTTCGTTACTAAACAATCATTGAATTAGTATATTAATCTAGTCATTGTTAATTACAGATTATCACCAACCGTAGAATAACAGCTAGATCAGTGTTATCCCCGAAATTCCTTATATCCTGGATATGGAAGTTCTCGCGTACTAGATGCTATTCGTCTAAACCACCTAGTAGTAGATCACTCAAGGTGTAATTTGGTCGAATGTCTTATATTTTGTGAATCTATAGGTTAATCCTAGCAGTTCAACTCTTAAATCAAGGTCCACTTACTAGTGTTGTTCATACACACAATTGCTCCACAAAATCCCTTTGCAAGGTCTCGTGTTTGCTACTTGTGTAAGAGTCAATGGACAATTACTTATCTCATAACTTAATACTAGCATTAGATTAAATCAACAAATCAATTTAGTTGGCCACCTAAAAAATATATCAATCAATCATCAAAATTCTTTATAGTATAAATATTTGATCATCATATGAAGAACTCAAAATAGATTCATATAATAACTCAAATCATGTCTAGAACTTAGAATTTATCCTCAATCAATTAAGTGTTTAACTATTCATGGATGTCGAAGCATCCATGTTATACATATAAGAAAATAGATAAGAAATCATTAGATAATGGAACCGCTCTGAAACCCTAGTTTTCTCCTCTTGTGTTGTTGATCTCCTCCAAGACTTGCAAAGTAATGTAAAAGGTGTCTTCTTAATGCCTTGGATGTTTCTTTATATAGTATCCACGAAATCTAGGTTAAAATCCTTTCGGGACAGTGTTTTCCTTGTTTTAGAAGCCCACACACGTGCCAAACTACCCCAGTTATGCTTGGGTCCAACGCAACTGAAATTCTGATACAAAAATCTCACAAAAATCCCCAGACTTACGGTTGGATTCGAGTTCATAATTCCAACCGTAATTATTCCTAGACACATTTTTGTATTTCACCGTTTTGGTCATAACTCCCTCATATGATGTCTGATTGGCCTCATTCTTTTTGGGTTGGCTTCGTCTTTCAATTATATACAAGATGGAAATGACACAATCTTCATATTCCTTTAACTAATATTACGGTTAGTTTTGATAGTCTAAACCCAACTGTAAATTTTTCTGGAACTTGTTTTCAAAATTGACTTCTTTTACGGTTAGGTTTTGGGATAATTTCCCAAACCGTAAATCTTCCTGGAACTCTTGTTTCAAATTTATATTTCCATTATTTAACCTCTCTTTTTCATGCCAGAATGAACTCATTTCCTCTTCTTAGCTCTCTTTAACACCATTTCCATTGATTTCGGATGATTCACCTAATATAAGACAGAAGAAAGAAAACAAACATAATAACAAGTAATATGCAAGAATTATAGAAAATATTAGTATATATTTGACACTAAAATCATATGAATTATGCACTTATCATCATGCAGCTTCCTCGAAGGACGATCATTAAGATGCTATGTTTCCTTGAGGATCGGTCATTGAAACTACTCTGCGTTCTTGAGGACCAGTCATCAAATTTGAGATGTATCTTAAAGAATAGGGCATTAAGCTAAGATGCGTCTTCGAAGATCAGGCATCATTTTTTCCCAGGGTTAATATAACTTATTTCTTACTGCATCATGGCAATAAATTGATATTGATGCGCATTCAAGACGAGTTCAAGGAATTCAGCCATGGAAGTTACGCGACTTGAGACTAGTTTGATATGGCTTAAATATTATATGTGTTTGGATAAACTGCGGGATCAATATAGAACGCCTGAAATTATTTGTAGAGACTGTATTCTTAATTCTCTTGCAAAACATAAGTAGAAATACAGTATTTCCGTATTTTGGTACAAAGCTAGAAATATGCGCGTATATTTCTATGAGTCTGCTGCTGGGCAGGGGCGACTTTATAATTCTAACCCTTGTCAAAAATCAACTATCAATAGGAGGTAAACACAAGATTCGATGAGGAATGTGTGCATATTTAGCACAAGGCTTATTAGGCTTCTTCTTCCCTTTAACATGAGCAATAACAATATTTTCTTCTCTTTATTCCTTAATCTTTTCTTCTTCCTCTTTTTATATGTCGCTTTCTTCCTCTTACTTTCGTCTTCTTCTATCTTGACATCACTGATTACATCCTCCATAATCTCTTAATGGAAATTATGGAGTACATCCTCCATAATCTCTTAGTGGATATTATGCATTACATCCTCCACATTCTTAAAATTATAGATTACAACTCCCGGTAACGACTCCCAAAATTTAGTACCACGTTTCCTTGCCCATAAGTGTATATTGTGGCAAGGGGTGGGAGTTCTAGAATCTGCACTACTGTTTCCTTAGATTTTTTGGACTTGCCGCTTAGAAAAAAAAAATAATGCATAAGTTATTATAAATCAAAGTTCGTCTAAAAAGATAGAATTTCTGCTATGATAGAGAAAAGTTCGGTTAGCAAAATTTAAGTTCGGCTAAGAACAATGTAAATGAGAGGCACAAAGAGAAGTTCAAATAGTATTTTCTTTCTTCGACTTAGCCGAAATCACTGAAAGGTTTATAGAGTAAAGTTTCATCTAGGAAGAATTAACTTTTTTCCTAGGCGAATTGTTCTACGTATTTTTCATATTCAAATTTTCGGCTAGGAAAACAAGGTTTTTTCATAAATCTCCTATCCGAACTTCACTATGCAACTTCTATTTTTACTCTATTTTGATGATTGCTATTAAAAATTTTCAATAAAAAACATATTAAAAGTGATGGGCTTGTGGAAAAATACCTTCGAATATAAATATGGAGAAAATCAGGAATCTCTTTTCGTCTTGGAGACTCGATTTGGGTTTGACCTTGTTCTTCAACTTGTGATTTATTTGGTTGATTGTCAGGCGCTGGAATCCCCTGATTCACTACCATAGTCCTAAGAGTTTTTTTCGTACGACCCATTTATAAACAAGATTAATCGACGATAAAAATGTTTATGAAACGACAACTAGGAGTGATTATAGAAGTGGAAAAGGGAAGAAGAAGAAAAGAATAGTTTTAAAATGAGAAGTTGGCTAGGTTAGAATTTTTGGGTTTTTTGTTTATATGAATTAGAATTATAGGTAAGTTTATAGTACAAGGTTTATGTGGTTATTAGTTTAGTTTTGAATTAGATTAGATTAACTTAATTATGGGTGACTTAGATATTTCCTACAATTAGGGAAACCCTTAGTTTTGTAAGATGAATGACCTAATCACATCATGGTCCCCTCAAAATTGGGTCAGTCTCCAAAAAATCATTCTAAATTTTGGATAAAGTAAGCTACAATACTCTTATAATTCCTAATTCATCCCTGGTTTGTTTGGTTGCGAAATTCTTTGTTGGATATTTTCAAATATGTTTGTCGTTACATACAAATTACAAGGGGGTTTAAATTGGATCTCGTCCAAGGGGGGTCTCGTTCCAAGGGGGATCTCTATCTAAGGGGAGTCACGATCCAAGGGGGGTCTCCGTCCAAGGAGGGTTACGATCCAGGGGAGGTCTCATACGAGGGGTCAATTTGAAAACCTAATTCAAATAGGTTTAATTTTGTATAGTCGCGTCTCTCCCGCAGATGCCCCTTTGGGGTGTCTGTTGGAGATGAAGAAGCATATCAAATGGACATGAATACTACTATAAGTAGTGAAGATATTCTATCATTTATTAACACCAAATAATCAAAATTTCTATTTTCTCTCTTCAAAGCACCATCAGAACCTTATATTGTGTATTCTTGGTTGGATCAATAAGTACAAACCTTGAATCCAGTTACGTTTTATACAGCTTCATTATATCCTGAAGTCGTTATTTCATATACCCGTTTGTAATCGTCAATTGATTGAGAAGGTCAAAATAATTGTCTAAAAGAAATATTTATAGACCTTTGAAATCGGAAGTACAACATCCTTGATTTTTGTTGCATTCTCTCCTTTTATCCTAAATTTTGAACATTCTTAAGGTGGGATTCGTATGACCAGGAGATTTTATAGATTTTAATTTCCTTTGGTTCATTCCAAATTCCTCTGATTCACGTTTTCCTCCACCTCTTATTATCATTATTACCTAATAATTTTTATGTCTCTCATAACCATCACCACTCTTACTCCTTAACGTCATACTTTGCTTCACAAACTGATCCAACACCTCAACACCTCTTTATTTTTTATTATTAGTATTATTATTTTTCAATATTAATATTATTATTATTCTTCATATTATTATTATCTATTATTGTTCATATTGTTATTATCTATTATTTATTAATTATTATTATTGTACTATATACGATTATTAAAAAAGCATAAGACCTAGAAGAAGGGATTAGTACTTTTCTTAAGAAAATTAAAAACGGTGCCAAATGACATATTGAATTTTAAACATGAAATAATCGGAGGATTTTTTATTAAGTTGTCAAACATGCCAGGAATTTACTTGATTCCTCGTAATCACAATATCGACATCCAAATATACCATACGTTAGAGGAGTTAGAAACTACTATAATGTCATTTTTTATAGAATATTTTTGTTATTTATTTATTAGGGTGGTGGATACTAAGGTAATCATTCTCGGGTCTCGATAGGGACCGAGATACCGAGACAATTTTATCGGAGTCTTTATTTTTAAATTTTATACCCGTTATATGTATGCTAAGCATTTTATACATGTTATATATATTTAGCTTGTATAAATATAAATAAATAATACCAATTTTTAAGAAAAGTTTTTTTTAATAAAAGAGTTTTTTTTGTTTAATTTGTTTTTATTACTAGATTTTCATATGTTAAACTTGTCTGGCAAGATCTTGGTCGAATCTTAGTGGAATCTCGACCGTTTCGACGGGTTCCTCAGTGAAATCTCGTCTCGCCGAGATTAAAAAATTCACCTCGGACAAGTATCGAAACCGAAAATCTCGGCCAAAATTAACTACATCGGTGGATACCATATTTCTTATCTCTTACTAGTCCATGTCTTATATTATAAGGGACTAAGCCCGAACACATTACTAAGAATATTCTAGAACCTTAGTAACTTAATTTCCGGTCTTTGAGATATATATAGGATCTTCTTTGACCCCCCTATCATACAGGCCTCGTATCTCTCTATAAAGATCCCAAATTCGTTCTCTTAATAAGAATATAAGTTTATCTATACTTCCTATGTATTTAGCTTATTAGTTAATTATACTTGGTACGTTATGTTGTATTTCTAGCGACTATATTTTATCGCTGACACAAGGGGACAACGAATTCTATCAAACCAAAAGTCACGTTGAAACCATTTCAAATTCATTAGAGGAGACTTGTATCATGATACAGGTCATAGTTAAAAAAGTATAATGTTTCTAACAAAAACCCAGTAACTTGCAGAAGCTCGTAGTTCCCTTTTTGAGCTAAAAAAACAGATCGGCAGTGAAATTTTAAGACAAGTCCTATCTGAAAATTAGCAGCGCTCGATCTTTAAGAAAAATAATTGACCAAGTATTGACGTAGTAAGCTTAAAGTACCGTGAAAACAAGAACTGAGCAAGCTAGTAGAAAAGCTTTCTTATACCTTACATAGACAAACTATTGTCTATTTCATCATTGTGCAGGATTCGTCATTTGTGAGAAGGATGACAGAGAGTATCATTGCTAAGTTGTATACATTATAGAGTAATTCTAGACTTGGAATTGGGCTTAACGCCTACACTAATATTATCCCGTTGGACTTGGAAGAACATATGGAATATTGTATCTACAGTAAATTCGTCTTCCAGGACAGCTGCTACATCCGGTGTTCTCATAAACAACACGAACTTCTGATAGAGGGAGATTTATGGAAAATAAATTTATTATTTTATTATTATTATTATTATTTATATTTTTTGTAGAAAAATAATTAATTTACGGATTTATTATTTAGAGTAATTTTAGAAGAGTCTAGAAGTTTATTGTAAGAGTTCTAATAAGTTAGGAAAGTTGACTAAAGGTAGTAGATACCTTGGGAAACAAGTTTATAGGTTTTTGATAAGTTTAGGGTTTGTCTAGTAGGAGTTATTTATATAAGGAGCTCCAAAAACGAAAAATATGGGAGTTTTAGATTAATTAAAATTATTTTATTTTCATAAAACTTGTTGAGTTTATTGATTTTGATTTTTATTCATGGTTGAGTTTATCCCGAAGTATGAATACTAATCTTATATTTATAGTCGTTATTCGTAGTGAATTAACGAGGTCTAGATAACCCCGTAGATTTTAGGATATCTCTTTGAAGATCAACTAATTTCTATCGATTTCTACCCATTCTACCGGTTACTTTTCAATAGTTTTATTTCGCTGTAATTATTATCATCTTTACACGCTCCCGATCTGCATAACCTTCGTACATGGTTATGGTTATAGATTCTACCTATTTTTTGATGTTCTTTTAGTTATTTTTACTGTCATGTCAGTGGTGGAGAATTGCAAGCGATGGTGTACATTGATGGTATGGTTTCACGCGACGGATCTATTTTTCTTCATAGTATGGTGGTATAAGAGGAATTGACATTTATCACCGCAACTGCCCTAGAATGGAAATTGATCAGGTGCGATATTTTTCCCTCGAAGCTATATACGTCACCCCCGGTTGCTATGGTAACGAGTTTTCGAGCTCCATGTTCATTAATGTGTTTATAGAATAGAATGTCAACAAAGCTTCCCGCTCAATTAGTATACGATGTACTTCCCATTCTCGGATGACCAGGGTTAACACTAGGGATCGATGTTGGGGTAATCCATGTTGTTGTATTGGTCTCTTTTGAAGGTGAGTGGTGTGGTCGCTTGTGTAATATTCTCAGGAAAACATTCTGGATCATGTGATCATAAATTATTGGCTAGCTGGGTATCAGTGACATGTTCACACTAGTTCGAGCAAGGAGTGTGATAATTGTAGAGTTTTCAGACTGTAACATCACTGCGATTAATTCTTACATCGAGTCAACCCGAACAAATTAGGGTTTCAGGAGTGATTCCAAAATTTAGTGTTTTTAGCTTTGTATTGTTTTGTTTTGTTTTAACAAGTCTATAAAACTTATTTTTCATCTCTATTGCTAATAACTAAGGAAAAAAATTCAGTTGATAAAATTTTGTTCCTTAAGTGTCGAAATTTTATCTTGAATACATGATATGGACGACGAAAAAATGCGACGAAACCTTAGCTGCTTGAGCGCCTCTCCCTGCTTAGATCTCCTTCGGTCAATTACCATCACAAGCGTTTTTCACCTTTCCTCACTCGTCATTGTACTTATTAACTAGTTGTTAGTTATTATTTTGGGTTTTCAGTTTTGTTTTTCACATTTTCTAGGTTTGTTATGTTGTATCTTTGGTTGATTAGTGAGTATGGTTCGTGATCTGAAGAAGAAAAGAGATCATGGCATACAATCCAAACAAGACGCAACGATAATATCTCCAGCAACTATGGGCAGATCGGTAATAGCATGTAACTAAGACTTACACCTGCTTTACACTTTGTGCATGTTAGCATCTCTCAAACAGTTAACAGTGTATGTTAGCATAGTTTAGCTGTCAGTTAGTTAGTGTACGTTAGTAGCTTTAATGAGCTGTAAATGTGTACGTTAGCCTTCACGTTTTATGTCTGATAAAAGGCTAGGGTCTGAGTTTTGTAATTGATTGAAAACTTTATCAATATTTGATTCTCTTATCAAGAACATATACAGAGAACTCATGTTCTTGATTCATATCTGTCATTTACATTCCATTATGGTATCAGAGCATTAGGTTCTTCAATTCCTGATTTTCTAACTCAGTTGTTTCTGTAATTCTCAAATCAGATCTACTTTTCTTTCTTATATGATTCGTGAATTCTCAACCACAGTGGAGAACCCAACTTAAAACTCAATATCAAAAGTTCCTTTGAATCAACTAACAAATTTTGTTTCTCTCAAACTTAAAGAAGACAATTTTCTAACATGGAAGAATCTCATGCTTCCTGTTATAAGAAAATTCAAGATTATGAAGTATCTTGATGGCTCTTATCCTTGTCCAAATCAATATACTAATCCAAGAAATCAAGCTAATGGTGTTGAAAATGCTTTCTACTTAGAATGGATTGATGAGGATTCCACAATCATTATGTGGATTAATAGCACCATTTCAGATTCAGTAATTGCTCATTTTGCTACTGCACCAACTTCACATCATCTTTGGACTACTATTGAAGAAAGATTTGCTCGTTCTTCTTCTACTCACTCAATTCAATTACGCACAAAACTTCTAGTTGTCAAACAAGGTAACAAATCTATTCCATCTTTAATTGATGAAATCAAATCTTTGTCAGACCAACTTGCTGCTGCTGGTGAACTTGTTTCTGATAAAGAATTAGTGGTTGTCACCTTATCTGCTTTAAATTATGACTATATTCCTTTTGCTACCTCAATGAGACATAAATATCCACCCATTTCTTGTATTGAACTTCACAATAATCTACTTAGTGAAGAAGTAGTAGTCAGTCAAAGAAACACAGATCTACTTACACACTCTACAAATCAGGCTTTTGCTGCACAATCTCATTCTACAAGAGCACAAGCTAGAGGTCCTAATTCAAGATCCAGTGGTTATTCACATTCTTTTGGCAGAGGAAATGTTATGTTTAATAATAATGGTACTAGACCTGACAACTATCACTTCATTAGAAGAAATTCATTCTCACCAGGTAGAGGTTTTGGATATTCATCTTCCACATTTGTACCAAAATCCACCATGAATTCTCAACAGTCTGCATCATCCTCTTTAATATGTCAGATTTGTGCAAAAGTTGGACATAGTGCTTTAGAATGTCGAAATAGACTAAACTTCTCTTATCACAATGTCAACACTCCTACTCATCTGTCTGCTATGTTTGCCTCTGCAAATATTATGTGGGAGAATCCTTGGTATGCTGATAGTGGTGCTACCAATCATATCACTCCAAATAAGTCTGAATTGCAAGCTTCATCTACTTATGGAGGACTTGATAAAATACATACTGCAAATGGAGAAGGTATGTCCATTACTCATTCTAGTTGTTCATTCAAATCCACACAACATCATATTTTTAACTTGAACAATGTTATTTTAGTACCCAATGCTGCTCAGAACTTACTTTCTATACACAAGTTCACTTCTGATAAAAACTGTTCCATAACCTTCACTTCTGCTGGCTTTTCTGTGAAGGACTTGTCAACTGGGAAGATTCTTTTACAAGGCCCTCACAATAATAGACTTTATCCTATTCATTTTCTACATCATTAACCATATAAAGCTTATTCTACTGTCACCACATCCATATCTTCTCAAGTTCTGCACAGAAGGTTGGCTCATCCTTCATTCAAAATAATGCAATGTGTCTCCAAACACCTGTCTTTACCCTCTATTAATAAGAGTCTTGTATTCTGTGCTGATTGTCTGTTAGGTAGGGCTCACAAGTTACCTTTTCAGATGTCAACCAACTACAGTTTTACTCCTTTGGAATTACTTCATATGGACCTCTGGGGTCCTAGTCCTATAATATCAGTGTCTGGTTACAAGTACTATGTCACAATAATAGATGATTTCTCAAAGTTTTGCTGGATATTTCCATCATATGATAAATCTGAATTCAAGAAAGTTTTCTATGAATTCAAAATGTAAATTGAAAAACAATTGCAATTTTGTATTAAAAAAATCAGAACTGATGGTGGAGGTGAGTTTTTACATCATCAATTAACTTTTTTTCTAGCTCTTCAAGGTATCAAACATGAGTTCTCTTGTCCCCATACACCTGAGCAGAATGGTGTGGAAGAATCTAAACACAGACATCTGGTTGACATTGGCAGAACCTTTCTAATCCAATCTGGACTTAGTGATTCCTTTTGGGTAGATACATTTACCACTGCCAACTACACTATAAACAGATTACCTACTAAATCAATTGGCTACAAATCACCCTTTGAGGTTCTGTTTCATCATCCACCTGATTATACTTGTTGAGATCTTTTGGCTCCTTATGTTTTCCTTGTCTAAGGCCTTATGCAGCTCACAAACTGGCACCAAGAAGTAAATCTTGTATCTTCATTGGTTACTATTCTTCTCAAAAAGGCTACAAATGCTTGGATCCACTCACTGGCAGAATTTATGTATCTAGGCATGTCATTTTTCATGAATCTGTGTTTCCTCTCAAGAAACATCCTTTGTAATGCCCATTGTTACTCAGGAATCAACTGCAGCTACAGGGGATACTACAACTTCAACTTCAATTGTAAATACTTCTAATGTCCTGCAGTCTGATCACCCTCCTGCACCACCTGCTGTATCATCTGTTTCTCATACTAGTACTTCTTGCATTTCTAACACTCATTCTATGCACACAAGGGGAAAGTCTGGAAACTTCAAACCAAAGGTATATTCCAGTAAACACTCTTTCTCTTCTGCTTTGGTTTCTCAGATTCCTCCACCCACTCCTACTTGTTTCAGTCAAGCACATAAATACCCAAAGTGTAGACAGTCTATGGTGGATGAATACAATTCTCTGCAAAGTGCAAACACCTGGTCCAAGGTACCATTTCATCCTTCTATGAATCTTGTTGGTTGCAAATGGGTATTTAGACTTAAATATAAACCAGATGGAACTATAGATAGGTACAAAGCTAGAATTTTTGTTAAGGGTTTTCACCAACAGGAGGGGTTGGACTATTCTGAGACATTCAGTCCTGTGGCAAAGTCTACTACAATCAGAATTCTTCTTTCTATTGCTGTGAATTTTGATTGGTCTATTACTCAACTTGATGTTAGTAATGCCTTTCTTCATGGAGATATTTCTGAAGATATTTATATGTCACAGCCTCCTGGTTTTATTGATTTAGATAATCCAACTCATGTGTGTAAACTAAATAAATCTATGTATGGCTTAAAACAGGCTCCAAGAGCTTGGTATGCCAAGTTGCAACAAGTCTTATTCTCTTATAGTTTTATTCTATATGCAGCTGATGCATCACTGTTCATTTAGAAGATTGGATCAAGAATTACTTTTATTCTAGTGTATGTGGATGACATCTTGATTACTGGCAGTTCATCTTCCTTTTGTACTGAGTTCATCACTCAACTTCAGGGGCATTTTCCTGTCAAGAATCTGGGTTCCTTGCACTACTTTCTTGGGTCTTGAGGTCAAAAGGAATTCCACAGGATTATTCCTTTCACAAACAAAATATGTTCTTGATCTTTTGGAGAACAATGACATGAGTGGGAAACCTTGCTCCTCCCTAATTCCAGCAAACTTCAAGCTTCAGGGTCTCACTGGTGCACCACTACTTGATCCTACTTCCTATAGATCCTTGGGGGGTGCCTTGCAATACCTAACTTGGATTAGACCAGAGATTTCTTATGCAGTAAACCAAATTTTCCAACATATGCAACAACCAACTTCTGCTCACTTGATTGCAGCAAAGAGAATTTTGAGATATATTAAGGGCACTATTGAATTTGGAATTATGTTTCAAAAGGGTTTACTTGCTGTGCAGGGCTTCAGTGATGCAGATTGGGCTGGGGATCCTGTAACTCGCAGAAGCACTGGAGGATATTGTATCTTTTTAGGGTCAAATCCTATTTCTTGGTCTAGCAAAAGACAAGCCATTGTTGCCAGATCCTCTACTGAGGCTGAATTTGCAGCCTAGCCAACTCTGCTGCAGAGGTAATTTGGATTTGCAAGCTCTTAACTGAAATGCATATTTGTCAACCTACTGCACCATCAATTTTCTGTGAAGACATAAGTACAATTTCCTACTCTACTAACCCAGTGTTTCATACAAGAATGAAGCATCTCTCTGTGGACTATAACTTTGTCAGGGAACTTGTCAAATCTCAAATGCTGAAGATTTCCTACATCTCAACAGTTGATCAGACTGTTGATATCTTCACCAAAGGTTTTTCGGGTCCTAGATTTGCTCTGTTGCGGTCCAAACTGAATGTTCATTCTCTGCCTGACTCATTCAGTTTGAGGGGGCCTAATAGCATGTAACTAATACTTACACCTGCTTTACACTTTGTGCATGTTAGCATCTCTCAAACAGTTAACATTGTATGTTAGCATAGTTTAGATGTCAGTTAGTTAGTGTATGTTAGTAGCTTTAATGAGCTGTAAATGTGTACGTTAGCCTTCACGTTTTATGTCTGATAACAGGCTAGGGTATGAGTTTTATAATTGATTGAAAACTTTATCAATATTTGATTCTCTCATCAAGAACAGATACAGAGAACTCATGTTCTTGATTCATATCTGTCATTTACATTCCATTAATCGGCTCTTCTATCTTCTTTCGGTTATGATTTTAGCTTTAGTTTACTTATTTTCATGTTTGGTGATGTATCTTTCCGGTATTAGATTTAGGGGGTTAATGCTAGATTTTTTGTTTCCATATTTAGATCTTGTGACCCTTCTTTTAGCTTTGATCCTTTGGGTTGTTGTTTATGGTCTGATGAATGTTTACCTCCTTGGTAATGATCTTAGTTACCACATATTTATTTAAAAAAATTCGGTGGGTAAATTTTTTTTTGACCATTTGGCATCTCTCGTTTTGGATAAAGGTTTCATCATATCGATTTTAAAAAAAAAAAAACTCTCCCAAATTGGATCACGTATCAAGGATGAACAACTCTTGTACATATGTGGGTGTTACCATTTAATGTCCCAGTCACTAATATTGGATGTTGGTTACAAAATTTTGTTTAGAAATTACCTAGTTAAGTCTTGTGTGTTTTGAATTACGTGTTATTTTTTTTTTTAATGCCATGTAACCTCAAGGTTTTTCCTGTTTATCGATTAAATATAAAAAATAAAAATTTAACCAAACAATATCATCTCTATTTGCAATTTGAAAAATAAGAAAAGAGAAATTTTGTGTTTGGGTCGTAGGTTTTGGTATGGTAGAGTGTTTGGGTCGTAAATTTGTCCAATGATGTGTTTGGGTCGTAAGACCGTCAGTCAACACGGTCAAACTAACCGACCGTTAGTCCAAAAAATTACAAGTTTGCCATTCAGTCAAAGTACCCATTAACAGCCGTTTTTTTGTCAAAATTTCGTCAAAAATTCGGCAAACATTCGGCAAAGATTCGGCAAAGATTCTCTGTATCATTTTTTGTCCAAAAAATCGCCGTTTTTTTGAGCCGATTTTTCCAATTAATCGCCGATTAATTCAAAAAATCTCTGTTGCTTTTTGTTATTACGGGTTTTTTGGTTTTTTTGGGTTTTTTAGAAGTTGCTTCTTCCTTTGCTTCTTCCTTTGCTTATTCCTCCCTGCAAAAAAAAAAGAAAAACAAGAAAAAGCAACGATCAATCAAGGGTTTGTGGGTATTAATCGATTATCAACACTAAGATTAAGCCAATGATGAACAAAAGTGTATCTAGGTAAGTAATTTTGATAATTTTATGTTTGGTTTTTAGGGTTTTAACAATGGGTAGTAGAGTTTTTAAATCTATACTTTGATCTTGCTTCTATGATTGTGATTGATTTGTGATTTGAATGAAATCATTTGTTTGTAAACAGGTTGGTGAATGATGGGTGTAGTTCTGAAGATGAAGACTACATTCCAAGAGTAAGGAACCTTAATCTTGAGAATTGTGATGAAGAAAGCTCATATTACACAGGAAGTGAGAGTGATGAAGGGGATGATGTACCTACTGATGCTGACAATGAAGTGGATAACATTAATCAACAACTAGTTTTGTATAGTGATGAAGCTGAGGTTTGTAGACATGAAGAAATTGATCATGGTGAGTTCATTAAAAACACCCAAAATCTGTATGAAAATGAAGATGAGGATGATGAGTTTAGTGTTGCAAATTCTCCCACATATCAGTTATATATTGGCATGGAATGGCCAACATTTATTCATTGTAGGAAGTACTTGAGAGATTTAGCAATTAAGAGGCATTTTAGTGTTAAAAAGATAATGAATACTGAAAAAAGGCAAGAATGGAGATGTGCAGCGGAAGGATGTACTTGGAGAGTTAATTGTTATCCAACCTTTGATAAGATCACATTTAGTGTGCAAATCTGGAGAGTTGAAACATAGTTGTAAACCTAAAGGTGTGTGCTCTTTTTTCATGTCTCCTTATTTTGTGTCTCATTATGTTGTGCTTATTAAAATCTTGATGGCAATATAGAGCCAATAGCCAATCCGGTATATTGGCTTGAGGTATGATTTCTAATCCAATATATTTTGTGTTTCATTTAACTAATCCAACAGAATGTATAAATATGAACTTAATATTGCCAAATATAGGTCCCTGATGTTTACAAGGTAAATCCTCCAAGAATCGTAAGACCAGTTGGTAGGCCAAGATCGCAAAGAAGGCGAGAGAGGAATGAGCAACTTGGAATACAAAGGGGAATGAAACAATGTGGAGTTTGTAAAGAGTGGGGCCATAATAGAACTGGTTGCAAATTTCAACCTGAGGGTCATCCATCCAATGTTGGTAAGTGGTAGCTATCAGAATCTCTTTTGTACATTTCACTTTCTTGAACTGTGAATGAACCATATGTTAATCCATGACACCAGTACCTAGCTCATCCATCTAATGTATGATGTATTGGTCTTAGGTGTCCATATATATCGTGGACCACATGATAGGAGGCCTCTTATCAGTGATGGAGCCGCAATACCTAGACCAACACCTACATCCAGAATATATATCACTACAGGTATTAGGACAACTAATGGAGGAGTACCTAGAGGTGGAATTCCACCTATGGCTGACATTCCAATTGGTAGAGGGAGACCTGGTGCTATTGCAAGAGGTAGAGGTGGTGCAGCTGGTACTACAAGTGCAGCTGTAAGAGAAAGAGGGGGTGGTGTTGCAAGGGGAAGAGGAAGAGGTACTCATAGTGCTACTGCATCTCAATCATCTCAGGCATCATCTCAGGCATCTACAATCACACAACAGCCTACTACATCAACAAGGCCTGCTTCCCTTTTGGGGCACAATCAAGACCAGCCACAGCTAAAGAAAACCAACAATTCTACTTTTGGGGTTAAATGGTATTAGTTTTTAACTTTGTTTTTTGTCTTGTCAAACCAAATACTCTACTCTACAATTGTATAACTTGTTTAAATCCTTAAAAATCTTATTTTGTTGTGATGCCAATTTGTTTTTTGTTAAGTTTTCTTGTTATGGTGGTGAATGCAATGGTAAATATTTAACACAAATTTGTTAAAAAAAAAAAAAAAAAAAAAAAAAACGTAATAAGCAAATGATGCAGAGAATTTTTGACGTTTTTTTGACGAATTTTTGACGTTTTTTTCGCCGATTTTTTGAACAAAAAACTGATACAAAGAATCTTTGCCGAATCTTTGCCGATTTTTTGCCGAATGTTTGCCGAATTTTTGACAAAAAAACGGCTGTTGATGAGTACTTTGACGGAATGGCAAACTTGTAATTTTTTGGACTAACGGTCGGTTAGTTTGACCGTGTTGACTGACGGTCTTACGACCCAAACACATCATTGGACAAATTTACGACCCAAACACTCTACCATACCAAAACCTACGACCCAAACACAAAATTTCTCATAAGAAAATCAAGATAATGTTGCTTTGCTCAGACATCAACGAGGACCCTACTGATTGATGCTGGATCCTCTCCCATAATTCAAAACATGGGGAGATGCCCATTGATGGTCTGGTTTGTTGTAAAGGTGTCTCCAGGAAGGCATCAAGATTAGCGGATTCGGACACTTCCATGGGTCTTTTCAGTTAGCAGTTCACAGCTGTAATCTTCTGCCCAACAAAATCAGGATCTTCATGGGCCGTTAAGAGTAAAACAGACCTTCCCTCTTGGATGCGCATGTACGATGGTAAGCCTTGGGGTCTGAGCGCAGTTGTATTTTGGATGATGGTAGACCTTAATTACCCCACTTCTGTCCTACAAGAAACGAGAAAGCTCCAAAAATAAAATAAAATATATGCATCAATTTTGTGTGTCAGACACCAATGGTCGACCAATGCTTACTGGTCGTCTATTTCATGTTAATTTGACATAAACACGTTGTGCATACGCTTTGGAGTATGGGTACCTCGTGGATGTTCAGACATATCTGTTGTGTTCTATGGTCAAAGTCAAAGACAGTTAGCAGTTCTAGTCAAATGGTTTTAACGTAGGTGACTGACTTGTTTCTTTGCTCACCCTACTACCATGTCAATTAATAAAAGAGAGGTTTTTGTTTTTCTAGAAATAGAAATCAATTCTACAAGCTGGAGTAAAAAAAATTAATGTATTACAAATAAATTTTTGTTTTCTAAGTTACTTTAAGATTTAAATTTAATTTAATTTTTTATTTTTACAAGTTAAAAAATAACTTTTCAGATAATATTAAGGACCAGAAACAATCTCTTTATTTTCTCTGAACATAAAAAGGGAGCAAGTTTGCTCCCTGCACATTTTGACCGTTCAGTTGATATCTTTCTGCGTGTTGAACTTCAGACCCTTCCAATTAGTATAGTACGGACTAATATTCTCTTTGAACAGAGAAAAGAGCCATTAGTCAAAGATCACACATAACAGTTTGAAAAGGATGGTCTATTAACTATTTCTTATGATGAATTAAACCTGTAATTCAATTATCCTTATTCAGTACTAGCTCCCATCACATGGGGGCTAAATTCAATAAAACCCCCTTCAATTGCTCATAAAACTTGTTATTATATGCAAATTTTTGTGAGTAGAACCAAATCCTAAACCTCGTCTGATTCTCGCAAGGACAATCTGCTCACTGTTTTATTCCCTTCCAGGTATTTTAGTATGATATTATACCCAAGTTTTGTGCTATCACGCGTTTGAATACGGAAATAGTTAGATATAGACCAAATATCTTTGAATGATAATACACATTACCCAACTTAATCGAAAAACATTCTTTTCTTTTTATAGAAAAACAGTACGTAGACTCAATTCAATAGTAGAGTACTTGTTATCAAATTAAGATATCGTTAACCAATTCAAACTTATAAAATCGAAAGATAATGTAGAAATTATCTAGTTTTGAATCAATAATACTGTTTCAGTCCACAAGTTTTAGCTCCATAACATAGTGTACCACCGTCGACCGACCCTCTGTTCCTCCGACGACTAAGACGGATTAATCATGAATAATCAACTGCAAAAATGGAAGGAACAAGAATGCGCACAACACGGGTCAAGCTCTATCGATCTTATATTCAACATAAGCGTAAAGTATATCGAGTTCTGACTTGTTATCCGCCTTACGTATATATATCCTATTCAACGTTCTTCATTCTAATATTAAACACAACAAGACATCAAAAGTCGGAAGATTTTAATTTGACAAGTTGTTTGTATATAAACTATGGCCCATTAGGATCTTGTAATATATACAACAAATTGTCTTTGGATTGATTTCCAAAGACAATTTGTATCCAAAAAGCATTTGTGCGTTACCATATCGTCCTTATGTGACTCAGTCATTTTCTACATCATACATGAAAAGTAGTTGAATATATGCATAACATATAGAACTAGAGACAAGATTATGATCTTCTGTTTATAGCTAGTCTGAAAGTAAAGGTTGCATAATAATAATATGTGGGATCTGATCAATACTAAAGATATGGTGGTATGCTAAAAGCTAGTGACATTTTATAATGCAAACTAAAAAAATTACTTAGCCTGATCCCTACGCGAAAACAATTGTTGTGCTAGTGGCGTTGTTTATACTGTTGACAGAGAACAAAAGTTGTATACTTTAGATCGTTCAAGTAATCAATTAAAGAACATGAACCAACATGGCTAGATACCTGGATATCATTTTCTATCTAAAAGTATTCCTACAAAAGAACTGATCAAAGAATAGCAATGAGTGAAGGAGATACAAAAGAAAGACGAACCTCTAGCTTCTATCTTCGAACAAAATATATAAATTAGGTTATCTGTCGATCATGGCGAGCTACAGCATATATCTTGAGCATCAGTATACATACATTCGCATGTTCTCGTCCTACATATCTTCACGTCTTAGCTTGTTAAGAAGAGCTGTAATGAGTGCATCCCTCTTCTCTGCTCTAGCTTCTTCTTTCATCCTTCTTTGTTCTTCTCGCTCTCTCCAACTTCTATCCATTAATAACCTCTCTTTCTCTAAATCTTCAATCCTCTGTCTCCATTCTATCTCCCTCATCCTTCTCTCTTTTTCTCGCAATTCAACAGTTTCTCTCCATTGCGCTTCCATTTGCACTTGCTGTCTCATGAATTCCTCCAAAATATGTTTCAAGTTACTATTATCGGCGTTACCAGCGGATGTGCTAGTTGTACTTGCCCCCTTTACCTTTCTCATTTTCTTTTTAACAACTAATTTTTCTTCATCACTTTCTTCATTATCATCATCGTCATCTGATGATAATCTGGACCCTTTCTTTCTCAGACCACTACTGCTTGGTCCACCTTCAGCTTCAAGCCATAACATCCTCTGAATCCTAGCTGAGAAGATGGTTTGGAGCTCGTTATAAAATGGGAATTGTTGTCGCATATTTTCTGGCTCAATGGTTTCACAACCCTGTAGAATAATCAAATAATAATGATTTGATCTATTAGTTAATCTGCCAGGAATTGAACTTGTTACCTCTTATCTCGAGCGCTTGGAGCTAGAGAGCTAGGCACCATAACTCAGTAAACATAATCACATTATCATTCATTTTTTTAATCTACTGGATCAAATCACATAATCATGTTGGCTTAACAAACAAGGATCCCCGTAATTTGTCATTTCATAATACTAGCTTTTCCAAATTGAGTCTGGTGCTAGGATTTGAACTTGTTACCTCATAGCTCCAGCGCTTAGAGCTAGAGAGCTAGTCACCAGAAACCAGTATACATAATCACATTATCATTCATTTTTCTACTCTTGCTAATCTTACTGGATCATTGATATATCAATTAATGAAACCCTAACTAATTCGTTTCTAAATCAACCATAACTACTCAGAAATTTAGTAGATGTGTCATGCATATATAGTTGTTTTATGTGTTTGCATGCATGTTTTCAATAAGAGAACTACGAATTTTATCATAAAAGAAAGAATTAAAGAAGAATAAATACCTTGTATCGGGTAACAAGATTCTTCCACTTGCACTTGCACTGATCCGAACTACGAAGATAACCCTTTTCTTTCATCTTATTAGATATGACTTCCCAAAGAAGCTTGTTACGTTTTGTTTCCATGAATGTTTGATCCAACTCGGCTCTTATTACTAAAAACTCCTTTGTTTCTTGAAAACTCCATTGAGGTACTCTGCTATCTTGCTCCATACTGCTCATATTAAGGTGCTGCTGCTGCTGCTGCTGTTGATGTTGATGATGATGCCCCCCCTCCATGGATCACATCCACCTACACCTATCTATCACAAGAGATATCAGAAAGAGAAGAAAAGAAGAAAAGGAAAGGAAGAGAGTTAAACAACTATATAAGTCATTTTTGATCAGGGTGTGTACGGTGTGAATGTTAGAGAAGACTATCTAGGGTTCGAAACTTGAAAAAGAATAAAGAGGACATGTAATTTTGTTGTGGGTTTTAATATTATTAATCTAGACCTTCTTTTTTATATCTCCAAATGAAATAGTGTGAACTCAAGGTGTGAAAATTAGGTCTTGTTTTGTTCAATAGAGTTTATCAATTTGATCTCTCTCCCTTTTTACCTTACAGCTTCTTCTCTCCAAGGCTTCTAAAATAAGTTAGTTGTACAAAACAAAATCTAACAGGGCAAGAAAGGAAAGTAAAGAGAAGAAGAAACAAATACTAACAAAATTTTGTTTGTTGGTGAAATATAAACAAAATCTAAGGGAATTGAATTCTGATTTTCATTTCAAAAGAGAGTTAAATGAGAAAGAGAAAGAGAAAGAGAAAGAGAAACAGTTTTGTAGTACAACAAGGTTGTGTGTATGTCGGAAATTATCTGTCAAAAAAACGCGTTTCTCTTTTTACTTTCCTTTTTGTTATTTTCTTTTTTAATAAAATAAAGTTTGTGATTTTTCTGATCCACATTTGTTCTCACTACGCTGCTGTGACATCAGGGTTATGTCAGAAGAATCGTATTTTGCAAGTCAAATGAAAAGTTGGACTACAACTAATAGCAAGATATCGACATATGATGGTTTTTTAACTAAAAGTGAAAATGACTAAGCTAAGAGGTATACGTGAAGGCTATTGAATGCTTCTTGGGGTTGTCTAACTTGAGGATTAAGTTTCTCTAAATTATATGTCGGTCTTTAGACGTTTTGGCAGGTTGTTCGCTGGGCTTTCCTGACGGTTGCGGTAAGTGCTAACCAAAATTTTCCTTTACTGATGCGCCGTAAGTGCTAGGCAAGATTGTAATAAAAAATGCTTGTGGCCTTTGCGGTGGCAATAAAACATTTGGTACCCACAAGTTTCCAATTTGATTGTCGTGTTAATATTTGCTTACAAATATTCATCACCGGCTTCAAAGCCATCCGTAAATAGTAGAAAGATTTACTCGCTCGTTGCCAGTGTAATTTTAATATAGTAGCATTATAATCAACTATTTAATTATGATAATATGAAAAAGTCGTGTGAGTTACCATTTTTAATAAAATCATCCTCTCACTTATATAAATATTTTTGTCTGTTCATTATCTAAGTATTTTTGATCTGGCTGTCCAATGCATTGGTGTCTTAAAGTTACAGTATTGGCTAAAATCTACTGCATTACTATGTTGATATAGGAAAACTCATACTAGCAAGACACCTAGGATGAATTTTGAAGAATCGTACGTATTTGTTAATAAAAACATAATGGATCTTAAGTTGGGGTGTCACGGTTTAATTAATATTATGGGACATAACTTATGTGGCTAAAAGATGGGTTTAAGATGAAGGACATAACTTATATAGTACTCCTTCCGTTTCAGAAAAAAAATTACTTTCTCTTTAAATTTTTGTTCTAACAAAAGAGTTACTTTTATTTTCAATATAACAAACTTTCAAAACTACCTTTATTATTTTAAAAAATGTTATTATTCACATTATAAAGATATATATGTATATTAAATTTTTTATTAGGGTAAAATCTGGAAGTAATTACAAAAGTTATTCTCTCTCATCTTACCTTAACAATTGTGCAAATAGGAAAAATAACTCTTTTCCTGAAACAAAGGGAGTATAACAATAATTTTAAAATAAAGGGATATAACTTATACATCGATAAAAGACTGATCGATAACTCTTAGATTCATTTATTCTCGTGAAAGGACACCCATATTCATTAATAAAAGCATGCAACTGACCATATAAATTCCAAGAAATATTATTTTCGTTCGATCTATAATCGCTTTGTAATTTCAATTATTGTTTTGCTAATCTTTCAGTAAAATGAAAAAACAATATTTGTGTCTTTTCGTTTCAAGAAAAAAATAAATTAGGTACAACTCAAAAGATATCATCCCTACTCATACTCATTTATTTCTTTTATTTAAAGAGTTATGGAATTGTATAATTCAATGTTTCTTAAGTTATGATAGTGTTATGATGATAAGATTTGATATGTGGAAGTAATCATATTTTTTTTTGACAAGATCTTCATCACCATTGAAAAGTAAAAATTAAAAACACAAGTTAAAAGATATTTTAAGCTCAAACGTTAAGACAAGATGTTCGTCCCATTGAAAAGTAAAATTAAAAACACACCAAGTTAAAAGAAATCTTAAACTCAAACGTCAACACCTCTCAAGAACTCAATGTGGTCGTCCATTACACGGTTAAACTATTGAAGAACTTCACCTAGTGGTTGTGTTAAATTGTGATATCCTTCACCTATCCAGCTTCCACTCAAGCACAGTTGATCCCAGGTTAATAAATGAATGAAATTTTGATAATCTATAATCATCTTCAAGATCATCTTCGATCTCAAGATACCATTTAAATTTTGATTACTAAAAATATAGTATCTTTGGATCACAACTAAAAACATTTACATCATAGTATAGCACGATATCTTATCGTGAAATCAACTCCCATGATCATTTAAACAATGAAAATTAATCAAACAATTTAAAATGAATTGACTTATACATTTAACGTGGTTTAACAGTCTGACTGTCTACATCCACGGGTAAAAAGATTTGTATTCCATTTATTATGCATCATCATAAGATATATCAAATTATTGATATTAAATAAAATCATGAACATAATAATCATAGTATAACAGAACTTCAAATATTACATAAGTTCATACCTAAACTCTTTGTTATCACTTCAATGTCTTCAGTCTAATTTCTCTCCAGATTTTCCAACCCCTTTTCCTGTTTATGAGCTTGATATTCATAGCCAATTTGATGGGTCCCACCCATTTACCTTTCCACCTATTTATTCTTATCCATTCTTGGTGTGATATGTAGTTCCGCAGAGCTTATTTGCCATTTCCTCAAGGCTTGATCGCTCTTCCCATAAGTTTTTGCATGCGTACTGCTTTTTTTCTGTAATTTTTCACTGGTTCTCCCGCAGCTCTTCTACGGTCTTGTAGTTAAGTTATTGTTTTTTGATTGTGATGACTGTTGCGGTCTTATTTGAATCTTGGCATGTTTGACACGTAGCTCTTTAAGGTGAATCGTCATGCTTTAGTTCTTTTTATTCCGCAGCTTGTAAAGCCGACACGTGTTAATTATGCATCAATACTCATTATTACCCTTTACCGAGTCATGTTTTTCCGCAACCTGCTGTCAGTCGAGTAGTAAAATCTGTCTGTCTTGATCAGTGTACTTTACTTTCTCGCAACCCACGTGTCGGTCAGGCAGCAAGGCTATCTGTTTTGAACAGTGTACCTTACTTTCCCGCAACCCACGTGTCGGTTAGGCAACAAGGCTATCTGTTTTGAGCAGTGTGCCTTACTTTCCCGCAACCCACGTATCGGTTATGGATTAATGCTGTCAGGTTCAAACTTTATCGAGTTTGCAGCTGTCAATGCAATGCTTTAAAAGACTTTGTTCCAGTGTTTCTCGTATCATCGTAGCTCGTTACTTCACGAATAGTTTTTGGACACGCGTACCTCCAAATTTATTTTCTCACAATTTGCCCCATTTTTCCTTTTTTGACAGTTGGTAAAAATTTTGAAAAAAAGAAAAATAATAATTACATTTTCAATTCCCACGCCTGCCATAACTTCCTTTCCCATGTTACACTTTTATCTGCTTTTTTTCGCTAGCAGTAACTTCACTTTGCACGTTTTTGTCAGTTGGCGTTTTTTGAGGAAATCAAATCTTTGAAATTTTTATTTCTTTTTCAGTTTTCGACGGTTCGTCAGTTTCAGTTTTCTCCTATTTAATACCGATTATTTTCTCCATTCTATTCTTTACACCTCTTATCTTCTTCTTCTTAAAATTTTACTGCTTTTCATTCCTTTGAATTTTCAAATATTCTTCAGCACATTTTCATTCTCCTGAACTTTTACGATCTAAGATTCTTGCATCGGGATCAAGTTTTTATCTTCACAATCAATCAGTATTCTTCTTTGAAGATTCTTCAACACCTTTTCATTCTCCTGAACTTTTATGATCTAAGATTCTTGCATCGGGTTCAAGTTTTTATCTTTTCAATCAATTAGCATTTTTCTTCTATCTTTTACTTCACTGTAAGTAACTTTTTGCTTCTTTTTTTCGTATTTGCTTGTTTATCAGTCCCTGAATCTGTACCTTAATCATTATAGATGATGTTAATGATGTTATTATTTATTTATTATTTGTTTGAATGAATGATGATTCTAAGGTTGTTTATCTTTCTTTTTGTTGATTGGTTGTTTTACCATGATCTCTTCTTTCTTCTGATCATAGAATGATTGGCTGATTTGTATTTTAATGTAACGATCATCTTGTTGTTCTTTTACTTTGCAATCTTTTTTACTTTGCAATCTTTTCTGCTTTGTTTTTGATTTTGATCTTAATAAGCTTATTTTTCTTGTTTTCCTGTGCAGATAAAAATTTATCATGGCTGGAAAAGATAATGCCAAAGTTACTGGTGATGCTTCTCATCAGGATGATCAACCTTTAGTCAGGAAGTCACCTCGTTATCCTGTATCGACGAATCACCCTCCGGGATCTACAAAGCCCGCAAGTGTTCCTGTTGCGGTTAACAACCCTGCTCCCAAGAGCAAACGGTCTCATGAAAGCTGCAGCTTTAGGTCCGTGAACCTTGAGGACTTCAAAAGGAAGCATGGTCTTCAACAATTCCAAGTCTCCTTCTATGATTGTGCTGAACATGAAATTACCTTGGAAATGATAAAAGGTTTTAAATACAGCAACGATAAGTTATTAATCCCTGCGGGAGCATTAGATGCGGGTCTACAACTTCCTTTATATCAGAAAGAAAACCCTTTTCAGTTTGCGATTCTTGCCAGCCACAACCAATCTTAACACAGCTTATTGCGGTCTCTAACTCAATACAACGGGAATTGGTGGCGCATAATGGATGAGTGTAGCATGCGAATCCAAGGTAAAATTTTACATGTTACGTTCTGGACCTCGTGGAACGTAAATACTACACAGTGAAGAACTACCATGCTACCTATGCGGATAACATTGCCGCAAGAATTTCAAAAAATGGAGCATTGGCCCGAGCCATAAAGGGGGTGAGGGATTCCGCCTGCTTGCGGAAATCGATAATACCAAGCTGAAGTACACTCCAGGAACATCGCTCCCTCTAAAAAAAAGGATCCGCGAGGATCACGACTACAAATGGTATCGCACTCCTCTAGTTATTGAGGGTCTATAGGTTTTCGGATTTATTACTGATAAAGAGGTCTACAGTTTTCTTACCCGCTTCAATGGTTATTGCCCTTGGCGACTAAATTTTTCTGATTTCAAGTTTGCACTTGTCACTATGGTACGTAGAGTTCCTCTCTGTCTTTTTGTGCTTTATATATTGCTTAATGGTTAGAGTTTCTCTCCTTTTTATAGCCGCAAGCTGAACCGCAGGTTGATGAAAGTACAAAAGATGATGCGTGGGTAAAACGCAAGGCTGCACCCCCTACAGAAAATGTATTATTTTAATGCGATGAATTATAATATTCCTTTAGAATTTGATTTAATGAAATGTTGCGGTTCATTTATAGGTTCGAAAGAAAGTGAAGGGTGCACCCCGTGCTTCTACAGACAGGGAAGAAGGAGAAATTCGAGATTTTCCCCTTCATCGTCCTCTCTTAAGAGTTGAAGGAAGCTCTGCTCAAGAGAGACAAGAAGAGGAATAAAATATACCTTTTCGATTGACAAACTTCGAGTCTTCAGAACAAACTGGTGCTGCGAAAGGGATTTCAAATACTGCCATAGATTTCTCGCACCAAACTATTGCTTTCGATCCTTCTTTCTTCCTTCAATTCTCTCCTCTGACTGTTGATGACCCACTTGAAGCCGCTTCAGATGAAGATGATTCAACCGATGAAGAGGATTGCAACCCTCAAGACGATCCCAAAATTACTTCAGTAGAAGTAGACCCGCAAGTACATGTTGCAGAAATAGATGAGCCGGCGATTACTAGTAGAATAAGTAATGTGCCCTCAGATACTATGGCAGAAGCTGGTCCTGTCAGAGTTAATGCTTCGAGCATGGCTGTTGCTGATGCAGTACAGCAAACATGGAATTTCCGCAATCAAGCAGAAGAAGAGGAGTTGCAGAGGCTTCCAATCTCTTGGAAAAAGAAGAAAATGCGTTGCAATGGTTCATGCCAAAGAATCTTTTGTCTGTTCCATGCAACTCTTTACTGGTGAAATCAGATAGCTCTTCGGTCTCCCGGTTGCGTAAGTCCATGGAGGCTGCACCATATGAAGCGGTTAGAGATGCTTGGTTGAAATATCAAGGTGAAGTAGTTGATCCCTCATTCCGCATAATCGAACCTTCTTCTCTTGCGGAAACACTCGCACTTACGGACGGACATGTACTCTTTTCCGCAACAAGCTCTTCTTCAGGTATTTTAATTGCTTTTCTACCTTTTGATTTTTTATTATTTTTGTTCTAATCATAACTTTAATTTTACAGCTTGGACGTGGTCAAAGCGCTGCACATACCGCGTACGAATTTTACAAAGCGCGGTCCACCATGATGGAGTCCCAATTTAGGGCCGTAGAAAATGATGCTTTGGATCTGAAGCGGGAAAATGATGTGCTCCGCCAATAATTGCTTAATCTTCAGAACCAAGGTTTTATTCTTTCTTCTAATTAATTTTTTCCTTATTTTATTTCGCTTGTTTTCTGAATTACTTTATGGGATCAGCGGGGGATTCAGAACTTGTATCTAGAATGTGCAATGTAGAATTATGCAGTTGAGAGATCATGTTATAAGAATTAATAATGAGAATGTAGAAATCAAGACAAAGTTTAATGATCTTGTTGATATTCATGAATTATTCACACGAAAGTATGATGAGTTAGAATCACGTCATCATCTTTTATTTGTGGAGAAGGGTCGCAAAAAAAGAGTTTGATGCCACTTTAATGTGGACTAAGGATTGCGTTTCTGAGGCGCGGGCAAAATATGACAAATTGGAAGAAGAAAACCGCAAGCTTTGTGTGGAGCGGCAGAATATCCTTGCGGGATTTTCCTGTTTCGGATCGTATCACCATTCAAATATTTCTTCGCACATAGCTCATCTCATTAAGGACAGAGACAACTCGGAGCTCTTGTGGATGCTCAGGATATGATCCGTAATTTATCTGATTTTGTTCTTCACCGTGAAAGCGACATTCTTCGGCTGCACAAAGAAGTGGCAAGATGTACATCCAAATTGAATCTTCTGCGGGATAATGAAGCAGATGTAACTCAATGTCAACATCATCTTAAACAACTCAAGGCCAATTACATCAAGCTTTCGGGAGAATATGATTTTCTTGACATTACAAAAGATGCAATGGGTCATGAATTAGTAGAGTTTGAATCCCTCGCAAGAGGTATCCTATTTTATCGCAAACTTAAAATTCAATATTATTCTAGCATTGATTAATCCGTTACTTTTATCTTAGGTTTTGAAAAAAAGTTTAAGGATGCAACCGCTAGAGCTGATAAAGCTGAGGGGAGAGCTCGTCTGGAAAATACTAGGATGGAGGAACTCAATAAGAAGCTGAAGCTAGCCTCAATCAAAGCTAATGAAGCGCAAATTCAGCTAGAGCTTGCCTCTACCAAGGCCAATGAAGCGCTCGCTCAACTTGATCTACTGTCTTCCAATGTCAAAAGTGCTGAAGATAAATTACAACAAGAAACTGCGAAAAATGAAAGACTTGTTAGGGATTTATCTAGAGAGAGGGAAGATAACATTTTGGAATACCAAAGTCTAAGCTTGCGAAACTGAAGTAAATCAATTCAAAGTGGAGATTGAAAATAGAAAAGCTTATATTAAATGGTTAAGAGCCGAAACTAAAGCTTTAATTGCAAAGGCGGTCAACAACACTCTTGACCAAGTACAATCTGATGGATTTACAAAAGTTTACAAATGCAGATATGTTCCAGATAATCCTCCCTTTAAAGGCGTTCTTCCCGCACCTTAGATTTCTTTGTTGTTGTTCCATTCTTCATCTTTAAATTGTAGTTGCGTTTTCATTCTTCCTTGTAATTTTATCCCTGCGAAACAATTTTTGAATATATATTAATTGTTTATTCATTGTATGAGTGTGATTTATTTAACCGCAAGGAAATTTTGTACCTTGAGTTATATTGTGGGTGTAACACATATCTAACTTCCCTCTGGCCAAGAGGAAATTAGGATGCGGTCCAGAAAGTCTCCTAAAATGTAGAAATATACAACAATTAATATCACATTAGGCACCCCTGTTGGCGAAAGATCCAATAGTCATACACTCATTGACATTCACATGGACTTTCTTAGAGAGGTTACATTTGTAGCATTACCTAATATGAAACCAAATTGTGGTATAATTGCATTGCTGATTATGAGCATTTCCTGAGGTGGAGAATACCTGGTACAATAATCAATGTCATGTTAGGCATCTCTATGGAGAAAAATCCTATAGTCATAGACATTTACTTGGATCTTCTAGAGAGATTGCATTTAATATGCTTTAGCTATTATGAGCGCCAATTATTGCACAATTGCGTTATTGATCAAGGATAATATGGTTTGATATATTGTGCGTTCCAAGGATGTTGTAAAATTCCTCCATCCATATTCCGCAAATGATATGATCCTTGTCCCGCAATGCCTTGTATAATATAAGGTCCTCCCAATGTAGGTGCAAATTTTCCTATTTTTTTGTCTCTTTGGTATTCCGGGATTTGCCGTAGAACATACTGTCCTTCCACAAAATTCCGCAACTTTACTTTTTTACTGTATTCTCTTGCCAGTCTTCTTTGATAATTTTTCATTTTTTGAAGTGTAACTTCTCTTCTTTATTCTAAGTCATCCAACTTTTCAAGCATTAAGTCTGAATTTAAATTTTTCTCCCATGCTTCTGTTCTTGTAGTAGGTAGAATGACTTCCGTTGGATTAACTGCTTTTGTTCCATAAGTAAGAATAAATGGTGATTCTCCAGTGGATTCCCTTCTTGTTGTGCGGTATGCCCATAATGTATTATGAAGTTGTTCACACCACCGTTTATGATGTCCATCAAGAGTTTTCTTTAAATTCATAGCAATTGTTTTATTTGTTGCTTCAGCTTGCCCATTGCTTTGCGGATAGAGCGGAGTAGACTTATTCTTTTGAATATTAAATACTTCGAAAAGCATATCAATATTTTTTCCCTTGTAATTGTTGTCCATTATCTGAAACTATGGCCACTGAAATTCCAAATCTACAGATTATATTCTCAAATAAGAATTTAAAAACTTCGGTATCCCTAATGTGTGTAAGAGCTTTGGCCTCAACCCATTTAGTGAAATAGTCTGTAGCCACAATCAAGTATTTTTTTTTTTTGAGTACCTTCCACTAATGGTCGAACAATGTCTATCCCCCGTTTTGCAAATGGCCAGGGACTGAGTACGGAATTAAGTTCTGTTACGGGAGCCTTTATTATTTTCGCATAGCGCTGACATTCTTCACATCTTTTTTACCATATTTTCCACATCTTTATGCATAAATGGCCAATAATATCCTTGCGTTTTTGCTTTTAAAGCCAGTGATCGTCTTCCACTATGATTTCCTGCATCTCCATAATGTATATCTTTGAAAATTTGTAGCCCCTGCTCTCGTGATAAACACCGAAGTAAAGGCCCTAAAAAGGATTTGCGGTACAGAATGCCATCTCGCAACTGATAATTCACAGACTTTGATTGCATTTTTCTTGCCTCTTTAGCGCTTGCGGGTAATATCCCATTTTTCAAATATTAATGTATTGAAATTCTCCAATCTTCTCTGGTTAAATCGTTTTCTGTTTTCTGTGAGAAATTTGTATCATCTTGTACAACTGCATCTTCAATATCTTCTTCCACATTTTCAACTGCCCACAACTTGATTGATGGTTCATAAATATGCCCAATTTTTATTGTTGATATATTCTGATCCTTTATCATCGAAGAAATAAATGCTAATGCATCAGTATGACGATTCTTATCTCTGGAAAAATGCCGAAAGGTTATATTTGGAACCTGAAGCGCCAGTTTATGTTTGTATTCTACCAGGCCTTCATTAAGCGCTTGATATTTTAACTCAACCTATCGAATTATTAATTGTGAATCACTTGTGAGTCGGACATCGCTTATCCCCAATCCAATGATGAGCCTAAGGGCATGAACCACAGCCTCATACTCCACTATATTATTTGTATATTCATCAAACTCAAGTCGGAATGAATGTACCATTTGATCCCCTTTAGGAGTCGTAACTACAATTCCAATTACAGCACCTTCTTTGTTCATGGCCCCATCAACAAATACTTCCTATCTTTGGAAATTTACAGAGCTTAGGATATCCTGTGGATCATCCTCTTCGAACCCGGGCAACCCTTGAATTTCAAAATCATCATTTAACAGAAAATCCGCAAGGAAATCATCCAGGACTTGTGACTTTTGTGCAGTTTGTAACTCAAATAATATGTGGAATTGTTCAAATTGCGCGTTCCATTTTGCTATCCTTCCCACTTTTCCCACATTCTTCAGTACAGATTCCAACAGAGCTTTGCTTGGTACCCTTATATAGTGTGTCAAAAAATACGTGCGTAATTTCTGTGTAGTAAAAACCAGTGCTAATATTAATTGTTCAATTTTCGTGTAATTTCTTTCTGCGAGGTTCAGAGTTTTACTGATGTATATATGGGTTTTTCTACCTTTGCATTTGTTCGCACCAATACCGCACTTACAGCATCTTCTGTTGCGGCTATGTATAAGGAAAGCACCTCTTCAGGTTCTGGATTTTGTAATGCGGGCAATGTGGCGAGATAAACTTTAATACTTGAAAAGGCTTGATCACAAACCTCGTTCTATTCAAATTTATTCTTCTTTTTCAATGCGTCAAAAAAGGGCTTATATTTGTCCGATGATCTAGCAATTAATCTTCCGAGTGCGGCCAAACAACCATTTAATTTCTGTACATCTTTGACATTCCTCGGAGATGGCATATCAACAATGGCCTGAATATTTTCCGGATCAACTTCAATTCCTCTTTTGTAACCAAGTACCCCAAAAATTTCCCTGACGTAACCCCAAAAATGCACTTATCGGGATTAACTTTCATTTTGAATCATCGCAAGGTTTCAAATATCTCTTTCAAATCTTGTAATTGATCCTTGGAAAATTTAATTTTTATCAGCATGTCGTATACATAAACTTCGAGTGTGCGGCCTATCCATGGTTTAAAAATTACGTCTACGAGTCGTTGATAAGTTGTTAAAAATTACGTCTACGAGTCGTTGATAAGTTGTTCCTGCATTTCTCAGTCCAAATGGCAGTCTGGTATAACAGTATATCCGTGCAGAGTGAAGAACGCCGTGTGTTCTTGATCTTCTTCAGCTAGAGCAATCTGATTGTACCCTGATTGTCTGTCCATAAAGGATAAAACCTCATGACCTTCAACAACGTCCACCAGTTGATCGATGCTGGGAAGCGGATAACTATCTTTTGGACATGCCTTGTTTAAATTAGTGAAGTCTATGCAAATTCTTACTCCGCCATTCTTTTATGGTACTATCACCATGTTTGAAATCCAAGTTGGATACCGCACCTCTCGAATGAATCCGCATCCATAAGCTTTTTTAATTCTCTTTCAACTGCAAATGATGTTCAGGCGCAACTTTACGTATACGTTGCCGAAATGGTGTAGCTTCCGGATGTATATGTAATTCATGCTGTACAATATTTGGATCGATGCCCGACATGTCCTCCATCTTTTAGTAGCATAACCAAATTATACTCCCTTTCCGTTTCCATCAACGTTCCAATTTTTATCATCTTGGGAAGTTCTTCAGTTCCTATATTGATACTTTTGGTTTCTTCGATTGATGTAAAGGTGGGTTTGGGAGCTCCTAAAAGTGTAGGAGCCCCCTTTGATTTCTATGCTGGAAGACTACCTTCATCAACTTTTAGCATGCTTTCCTTTATTGTAATACCTTCATTTGCTTCATCTATTGCTTTATTTCCCGCAGTCTTAATCATATATTGGTTCAAGGCTTCTTCTTTAGCCTTCATCTTGCGCTATTTTTTCTTATTTTGCTGCTGTTGTTGTCGCTCTTTATTCATGCGGACTTCTGCTAGAATGCAATATTTTTCTTCATTTTGATCTCCTTTTATCTTCATCTCTCATTGCGGTGTTGGAAACCGCAAGTATTGGTGATACTTTGAAGTTACCCCTTTTAATTGATGGACCCAGTGTCTACCAATGATGGCGTTGTACGGAGATGAAGCCTCCATTATGCTGAACTTAGTCAGAATACTTATTGCTACAGGCGCAACATCAAGCATAATTTCCCCTTTCGGTTTTGAAGCTGAACCGTTAAACCATAAACTGTATAACAAGATGGCGTTAGCTGATCATCTTTTAACCCCATCCTCTGGAAGGTATCATAAAACAAAACATTAAGAGAGCTGCCCCCATCAATAAGAATCTTCCTTACATTCCATCCAGATACTGGCAATGTAAGTACCAACGGATCATTGTGCATTTTAATCTCATGGTCAACCTCGTCCGCAGAAAAAGTCAACGGGAATGCCATCCATTCTTCCCATACTTCAGTAACTCTTCCCGCAACCTTGAAAACTTCATGAATGCGGACTCTTTTATGTAATCTTTTATCAATATCTGCACTCATGAACGATTGATCCGATTCAGGATAAGAGATCATATCAATAGTTTGATTATTTTGAGGAATATTGACAGCTTTTCCTTTATTAAGCCTTGGTGAGGGGTCAGGTAATAGAATAAATCCTTTTAACTCCCCCGCATTAATCAACCTTTGTACTTGCATTATTAGATTCCGACATCGGTTTGTGGAATGACCCCGATAGCAATGGTACTCGCAATAGTCCTTGGAGTTCTGTTTGTGTTCGGGTTGTTGTTTTTTTGACCGCGCCCACTGAAAATCTTGTTTGTTCTTTATTACATTTAAAATTTCTGAATAAGGAGTGTTGAGTTTAGTGAAAATTCGCTCTTCAATTGTTGGATAAATTTTCTTCTTTCTTCTATCTTTGCTCTCTTTGATTCAATGTTTGGAGTTTTTCCCGCAAACCTCTTCCCAGATCCGGATGACGCCTCAATAGAATTGGCTCTTTTTGCATTTCCTTGTTGTTGAGATAATATTCTCAGATGTTGCCTATGAATGTCCTGCAATCTTGCATATTTTTCAATGATATCTCTGAGATCTCCTTTACTTTTTGGATTTGTATTATGGATATCAACAAAGAGTTGACTTTTCTGATTGGTTATTCCCCACTTGTAACTATTGATAGCGAATTCTGGGGTTACATCCCCAATTGCTTGACAGATCGTCTGACATCGATCTGTATAATCACGGATGGTTTCCTACGTAGATGAGGCAAGTGAGTATAACTTGTCCATCCCCGCATCTGCGGGCTTGTTGTACATGTATGCTTCTAAGAATTTGCGGGTCAACTGTATGTAAGAATTCACCGACCCTTCTGGTAAATTGTCATACCACGCCAAAGCTATTCCTTTCAAACTCAATTGAAAATGCCGGCACGTAACAACATTATCATGCTCCCATCGCGTCATGATGCGACTGTAATACTTCAAGTGGGTTGTTGGGTCTTTTGTCCCATCGTAGCATTCAAAAATGGGAATACTACATTCATGGGGCATTGATGCGTATGCCAGGTGCGGTGCCAATGGCATTCGCCTAGCTTCTTTTAATACTTCTTCTAACCCTCTTTATTTTTCAAATTCTTTATTTCTTCCCGCATTTGCTCCATATCCTCATATCATTTTTGCCACCTATAATTTTGTAATGTTGAACCATCGAAATTCAATCTATCTTGTTCATTCCGCTGGCGTACGGGTTCCACTACCATTACTTTTTGATCTTTATTGGCTCTCACTTTTCTTCCTGTGAGTCCACTGGAGGTTTCTTCTTTCCCTTGTGTTCTTTTTGTAAATGGTTCCGCGCCATGCTGGGCCTTTTCTCTGAGTACTTGGTTTTCTCTGGTCAATAGTGCAATTTGTTCCGCATAAGTCTGTTGTACCTTACGCATCTCGTCCATTTCTTCCATTAATTGTTGAATGTGATCAATACCATTTTGAGAATTTTCTTCAAATGAAAGACTATTTGAGTGATCTTCAGAATTGTTTATGTGATCATTAATGGGTTTTTGCTCATGTGACTCTCTCACTATTTCCCTTTGTTGAGGAGCCTCTATTGCATTACTCCCCTGATTTCCTGAATTGGCATCTTGATCTTGCATGTTTCTATGTGACACTGTCCTCATTTGTGTGGATCCTTTTGAGATGTTATAATTTCTTCTAAGCTCAGTCTTATGTTGCTGTAGGGATTTCTTTTACCAGTATTCTAAAAGAGCTCAGATAATAAATTATGTGTTTCAATAGGTTTTATCATTCTCAATAAATTTGCAATACAATTTGATTGAAAGAAAATATTACACTTAGTTTTAACATATCAAACTCAAAAAAAATAACTTTCTAGTTTATCATAGGTTTTGTAAGTTCATGTGGGAACAAATTAATACGAAACTCGAACACTCAATTGAAAACTTATTTAAATGCTCCTTGTAGGAATCAAGAATTTTATTGAACGTAAAAAATCAAGAATTTGATAAACATAACATATTGTTTTGATGAAAATTTATGAACTAAATTTTCAAACCAACGATTGGAAGAATATCCTTGGTAAATTACATTTATGGAAGGTATAAAAATAAAGAATATGATCATAACGGCAAAAATTATATATTCGTGTCAACCGATTTATTAAGAATAAAACCTTATATACAATTTTTCCATATGAATTTCAATCATTATACTTTAAAGAGAAAAATTTTTAAACAGAACACGATTCAAAATTTTAAGAACGAAAATTTTGACAGGTAGAATAAATTCTTTACTACCTCCCTGTTTCTAGAGCCAAATTGTTATTACCAAAAATCTAGCATCTTTGGATCACAACCAAAAGCATTTACATCATAGTATAACACGATATCTTATCGTGAAATCAACTCCCATGAGTGATTCAACAGTCTGACTGTCAACATCCACGGGTAAAAAGATTTGTATTCCATTTATTATGCATCATCATAAGATATATCAAATTATTGATATTAAATAAAATCATGAACATAATAATCATAGTATAACAGAACTTAAAATTTTATATAAGTTCATACCTAAACTCTTTGTTATCACTTCAATGTCTTCAGTCTAATTTCTCTCCAGATTTTCCAACCCCTTTTCCTGTATATGAGCTTGGTATTTATAGCCAATTTGATGGGTCCCACCCATTTACCTTTCGACCTATTTATTTTTATCCATTCTTGGTGTGATATGTAGTTCCGCAGAGCTTATTTGCCATTTCCGCAAGGCTTGATCGCTCTTCCCATAAGTTTTTGCATGCGTACTGCTTGTTTTCTGAAATTTTTCACTGGTTCTCCCGCAGCTCTTCTACGGTCTTGTAGTTAAGTTATTGTTTTTGGATTGGGATGACTGTTGCGGTCTTATTTGAATCTGGGCATGTTTGACACGTAGCTCTTTAAGGTGAATCGTCATGCTTTAGTTCTTTTTGTTCCGCAGCTTGTAAAGACGACACGTGTTAATCATGCATCAATACTCATTATTACTCTTTATCGAGTCATGCTTTTCTGCAAACTGCTGTCAGTCGAGTAGTTAAAGCTATCTGTCTTGATCAGTGTACTTTATTTTCCTGCAACCCACGTGTCGGTCAGGCAGCAAGGCTATCTGTTTTGAGCAGTGTGCCTTACTTTCCCGCAACCCACGTGTCGTTTAGGCAAAAAGGCTATCTGTTTTGAGCAGTGTGCCTTACTTTCCCGCAACCCACGTGTCGGCTATGCATTAATACTGTCAGGTTCAAACTTTATCGAGTTTGCAGCTGTCAATTCAATGCTTTAAAAGTCTTTGTTCCAGTGTTTCTCGTCTCATCGTAGCTCGTTAGTTATCCAATAGTTTTTGGACACGCGTACCTCAGAATTTATTCTCTCACACAAATCTAGATACAATAGCTTCATGGCATTTGCAAAGACATCCTTCTATTTTCATATATATTGTGATTGATTGGAAAAACATATTCCACGGGGAATAAACTATTTCTTGCTTCTGAGTCCCAGTATAATGTTCATTTGCCCAAGGAAGAACATCCCCTAGATAATAGTCATGGGCTTTATAAGTTTCATTATCTGCACGGAAAAGATTTGCAGCGGTATTATCTCTAGGAAAACGTCATATACTATCAAATCCCTCCTTCTCTTGAAATCTAAAAAGAGAGTTGTGGTCTTTGATTTCTTGTTTATTATCTCTCTTGGAACATTAAACCGGATAGCTTTCACTTTGCTCATATTCTACCTCATAGGGTTTTTGTAACCAAAAGTCTTATTATCGCATGAACTATTTTCAAACTGTTTGTTCTCACCATGCGTCACCTTGTCGATGTATGCATTTAGCTCAACGAAACTCCATATCCAAAAAAGAAAAGGAAAAAAAAACAGTTTGAAAAAAAAAACTTAGAACTAGAAAAAAGTTAGGTCTTATATAGAAAATGTTTGAGGCTCTGTGTGGGAGAATTTATCGCGAATATATGATTTTTCAATTAACAGTCGTAATTATCGAAGAATGTTGTTGAGCCATGAGATATTTGTGGAAAAAAGGTATCCATGACATTATATATTATACATGATAAAAAGAAAAATTTAGCCAAGAAAACGTAAGAACAAAATCATGAGGAAAACGTTTAGGAAAAAATGCTTAAGTTAGGATGTGTCATCACCATATTCATCCTCACAAATACCTTTTTCTTTCAATTCTTAACTCATAATCTAAATTTTATTATCACTTAACTGAAACCACTTTAATAAAAAAATATCATCTAAAGAAATTCATATGTCAATGGATACCTCTTTTTACAAGTATCTCTTGGATCAACAACGATTATCAATACTTTTCGACTCTTAAAAAAAATTCATATACTGGCAATAAATTCTCCCAAACTCTAACGGCTATCTTTTTTTTCCTTAGAAAAGATAATAATCTTTTCGTCATCAGATACAAACTGGCACGCAACAATGGTGATAAGGTATAGACAAAGTCAGGGACTAGACATGCATAAAAAACTTTTATATATATACATTGATAGGTTAGATAATTCAGTAAAAATATACGAAACGGTTTAAATATAAGCAAAGGCAATAAATGTCGTTCAAGGTTACTAAATAGTGTGAACACCCGTGGACATCTTTCGCAAATTGTAAGAGCAACCATTGTGGGCAGACCATATCAAACAATTAAAGAGTAGAATTTTATTTTTTGGTCCGTCTTAAATACATCGGGTGCACAAATAAATTAGATTGGGCGTTTGTGTAAGATAACGCTTGTACTTGGGCGGTTTTCTAAGATAAGTCTGTTGAAACGGGTGTACGCCTATGAATACGTTCGGGTGGAGCGGACATTTGGTGAACACTCGATGGCAGGCGTAACCCAAAAGAACGCCTGATGATAGACGCAACCCTAGACGCACGCCCCAGAGACAGGCGCTCTCTTGGCTGAAAGCCTGATGGGGCGGAATCATAGCCAAACGCCCGTAATTTTTATAACACGTGCAACTGGTACGTGAGAATGGTGAGACGGGCGCACGCTTAGCCATCCGCCTGGTTTATCAAACGCTTCCCTAGCCGAGCACGCGTCTCACCAGGCGGACAGCTAGGTGAGTGCCTGTCTGTGGATGACCTATATGTTCGTCTTCTTTACACTTCCAAGCCATTTTTCTCCTGAACACTCACTAGATCGCTAAGAAACTCCGCCCACCACACCAATTTGTGAAAAGAATTCTCCAAAATCAAGCTTAACCCCTCATCAATATTGCAAAGGCTAGGTTGATTTGATACCAACTATTTCAAATTAAGATTATTTCAAAGGAAGGTAATAACCTCAATTTTTACTATACTTTTTAATGGATTTTAAAGGTTTACATTGTATTGTGTTGTTTATTAATTTTGTATATATACGTTTACATATGATTATGAAATAGATAAATTAGGTTTTTGAAATTGGGTATAATTCTGGGGTTACATATAAATTGGGTATAAAAATTTTATGAGGATTTGTTGAATTGAAGTTAAAATTGATTAAATATTTTGTTAATTTGAGTTGGGTTGTGGATAATTTTATGATTAATTGAATGATGTCATTGTTTATGAAATTTGGGAACTTAATTATGTTAATTTTTATTTAGTCGTAAAATTTAACTTCATCTTTTCTCTCTTCATCGAATGTTCTTCTTTGTTGATTCTCATAAAACTTCACGTAGATTATGAAGATGAACAGAAATAGAGTTATAGAGTTACAAGATCGGGACGAATTGGGAACTTAAATCCAACATCAACTGAATCTGGAAGTGGTGTAGTTGTTGATCCACATTTCCTTGTTGATTTTTTGAATAAAGAAGTTCAATCACCAGTGGTTGATCATGAAATGTCTGTTATAAGGAATCGAGCAAATTTATCGGTCACCAGTGCTTAAGGATATAGCAAATTTTTCTTCTGAAGAGAATGTTGGTCGCCTCACCTGAATGAATTATGGATTTTGTTCTACCTAGATGTTTTTATCTTTTAACACCACCATTGTAGCGTTGTTGGTTATGGTGTTGAACCTTATTAGTACTTTTATTAAGAATATGAATCTCTTAACTTAGCTTGAATGAGTTGCTAGTAGTTTGTTTTTATTTTTTATTTAGGAGAAATGTAGATAGGAGAAAAAACGATTGCTTGGTAAAAAAAAAATCATCTAAATTAATTAATTACTCGAAATTTAAAAAGAAGTTCATTAACATTTAAGATACCAATATATCGGTTAAAAATAAACTGAAAATAATACTAATAGTTCAAAAAGGTTGAAACTGCAAAAGTTAATGTTAGTGAGAATGCAAATTTTTAGGTTTCAGGTATTCCAAGAATCCTTTAAGGTTGGCTTCTCCTTCTCTGCAAAATGTCTGCCTTCCTAAGTTCGATGTACTCTCTTGTTACCCGATCCAACCCGGAGACATCCATCATCGTTATACGAAACTCGTCGTCTGCTTCTTTCTTTGCGTCAAGTTTTTCTTTCCTAGCTTGGTTTGCTTTAAATTTTGTCGAAGACTCAGTTAGTTTTGTTGTAAACTCGAATTCTCTTTGTGCCATCTTCATTTTTGTTTGTTTTGCATATTTGGTGTTGAAGTTTTGTTGCTCTTTAATAATAATTTCCATCATTTTTTGTTGGCCACTCGATTTTGCTTTCCCTGTTTTCTTCTGTCGTTTTGCCTTTTTTTCCCCGTATGACGGTTATATGTGTTAGGTATATCTCTTATTTCTTCATCGACACTGGAATTTTCTTGGCTTATTTCCTGTTTGTCCCAGTTTTCCTTGCCGCTTTCAGAATCTTCCTAAGCTTGTGATGAATCGAAAACAGATATCGATCGTCGTGAATATTTTAGATTTTCTAACATAATTGCATAGCACTCTTTATGCTTAAATCTTTTTCTACCATTAGCTTCCTTGAAAAACTTATTTACTTCTTCAATGTGTTTTTTTTATAAAGTTTAGTGGAGGATATACAATTCAAAACAATAATGTAAGCGGTAAAACTAAATAGGTACTTACCTTTGTTTTGGGGCCCCATCCAGTATGGTTTTCACGTTCCACTTCCGCCTCTTTTGCAGAGTAAAGTGCCACATCTTTACTTATTCCCTGAAATCATTTCTGAATGGAAGTTCAAGTGCGCGCCGGCATTATAGGTATGACTTCTTTCATCCCATTTAATATGCGAGACCATAATCTTTCTTCTGATTGATCGAAACCAATACTACAATCTTGAGATATTGACAAATAAATTTTACACATCGTTACATCTTCAAATGTAGTAAAATTTGGACCTCGTGGTTTTTGTGCCATAATTTTAACCGATTTGGAAAATAAGTATATGAAAAAGAACTAAGTTTTTTCTGGTATATGAAGATTAGTAGTATGAAAATGGATTAGTAGTAATATACTCAATCAACCAATCCATCCATTTATAGGTATGTCAAAATATAGTCATTACAACGGTAACAAATCTCAACGGCTACCTGGATAGGCGCTCGTCCAGAGTAACGCCCCCAAACAGGCGTAACCATAGACGCACGCTTACAAAAGATTAGAACCAGGCGCACCTCTAGACGCGCGCTTGAATTTAGGCGGAGGTATAGGCATACGCCTACACTTAGGAGGAGGTATAGGTAGACGCTTGATTTGGACGTTGATTTGGTTAACGCCTCTCATTGGGCGTGCTCCTACCGTAACGCTCGCTGGACACAACGTTGGGTGAACGCTTCATCAGGCATAATTTTGGTTCACGCCCAATAAATGAAACGTATGTCTAGAGTTACGCCTGCCATGAGACGGATAACTAGCACAACGCCTAGAACGAGATGGAGACCTAGCTGCACGCTCGACTATAACCTCGTTTGGTCCAATACTCAGATCAAAAATAGTCCTAAACAGTGTCGAAAGTGGACCAAAGACTTAATTTACTCGCTCCACTAATCTTCAGTTTGGACGGACCAAAGACCAAGTATGAGTTTGGTCCGTCATTTAGTCGCGCATTGTGGTTGTTGTGATTGTAGGAAGTATAGTCTTGGCCACTCAGGACTATTTCCAAAGTGAATAAAAATTGGGTATTAAATAATGTGGTTTAGTTGATGGAATAATATAGAAATAGATGATTATTATTTAAGTTAATAGTAAACATAATCATTGGATTATTAACTAATATAATCTGATGGTTTGGATTAAAATTATAATTTGAATAACGAATAGACATCATCATAGGGTTAGGACCTTTGAATTCTAACCGTCACTTTGTTTCAATTGATTTATAAACCAATTCTCATTTTCCATTTAGAAAAGAGAAATAGAAAAACAGAAAAACCTTAACCTTCTCAGTAATTTTTCTGTGAATACATTCTTGAGTCTATAAGACAGTTTGTGTTATAAAATTTCGCGTTCGGTGTTCGGTGTTCGGTGTTAATTGAAGTGCTACGAATAACATCGAGGTAATGTTGAATGCTGAGACATATGCCATTTACTTGTAACAACATTTATACAGGGCATCAAATGTGTAAGTAAAGAGATTACTCGCATCAATACATCCAATTGATTGTTTGTTTTGCTGATTTCTTTTTATCAAGGTGCACATTCTTCATCTCTACTTGTCTAATTTTGTTTGGTAAATTTTAATTCTACAAAGTGTTTAGAATTGGTTTTGGAGACAATTTAATTGTGGTTTTGTTTTATTATGCAAAAATATGTTTATATCATTGTTATATGTTGTTAAAAATATTTAATTGACAGAACCAATACCAGAACCTTGAATTACTAAATGTGTTGTTTTAGTTTAAGCGTATATTAAGTGTTTGTGTTTATGTAAAAGATAATTCATATTACAGTCGAAGCAATTTTGAGTTACTGATTTTGCATGATATCATTAATAGTTATTAACCAAGATTGATTTAAAAGTCCAACAATCTTAAGACATTTCAAGTGTTTATCTTGATTATATACTACACAGTAGTTTAGATTGGTTCAATTTAATTTTTGTTATAATCTACACAGTTAAAGTATATAATTAACCAAACTAACTAATTAACTAATTACACAGTAGTTTAGATTGGTTATATATTTTATTTGTTTTGGTTATACATTTTTATTTGTCAAGTTATATTGCACTGGACAATCGGTTAGGCGGGTCTGGAATTCCCATGAGTTTGATGCTTTAATTTTAACTTACGTACAACTGATATATATTATAGATTTTAGAAAATCTTACAAAGTGATTATATACTATAGCTTTTAATGGTGGTTGAGTTTGCTTTTAGTGGTGGTTGAGTTTCTATGTAATTCTTGTGTTAGTATACCATTTATCTTATCAATTCACATAATTAACATTCATTGGTCGGAGTATTTGAGAAATTCGGATTATTATTTTTAGTAATTAACATTATACAGTGGGCATAGTAGCGACCACAACGGCAGAACTATAAGAATTGAGTAACCATTTTTGGGTTAGTTTCCGACAATGTCTAACGAAACGGGAAACAAGTTAAAAGTAAGAATTTTTATGCCTAAAATAAATAAGTTGCTCCTTCGATTCTTCTCGCGGAGTCTTGTAATATCTGGCATAAAAAATTGGATCATGTTAATTATGGTTCATTAAGGAAATTGATAAACATGGAATTGTTGCAAATTCAACATAGATTCAACTAAAAGGTGTGAAGTCTTTGTCGAGTCTAAGTTTTCTAAACCTCCCTTTCATGTAGTTAAAAGGAATACAAAACCATTGGATTTAATTCATACGGACTTGTGTGATTTAAAATGGTGCAAATCAGGGGAGGTAAAAAGTACTTTGTCACTTTCATAGATGACTGTACAAGGTACTGCCGTGTTTACCTATTAAGAAGTAAAGATGAGGTTGTTGATAAATTCCAATTTTATAAGAATGAAGTTGAGAATCAACTAAATAGGAAGATAAATTTTTTGAAAACAAATAGGGGCACCGAGTACAAGTCTACGTTGGATGACATTTGTGCACAAGTTGGAATCATTCATCAAAAAATGCCTCCTTACTCGCCACAGTCGGATGGTATTGCTGAACGCAAAAACCGTACTTTAACAGAGATGATGAATGCTCTTTTGATAAATTCTGGAGCACCCGAAAACTGGTGTGTATGGGTGGTGGTGGGTATGGGTGAGGGGGGTGGGGGTGGGGGGTGGGGGGTTATACTTACAAAAAACTATTTCTTGAATAAACTACCCCACAAGAAAAAGTCTAAAACCCCGTATGAATAATGGAAAAGGAGGAAACCATCATATAAATTCATTAAAGTGTGGGGGTGCTTGGAAAAAGTAGCATTACCATTTCCTAAAAGGGTCAAGATAGAACCAAAAATAATGGATTGTATTTTTATAGGTTATGCTGAGAATAGTAGTGTCTATAGATTTCTGGTTCATAAATCAGAAATTGAAGATATACATGTAAGCATTGTCTAGAGTCAAGGGATGCAATATTTTTTGAAAATGTGTTTCCATAGAAACTGGAAACTAACAATCCTCTCAAAAAGAAAAATTTTAGGCGAAGATGAAAATACAAGTGCTTCACAATCACACGAGCAACAAGAACAAACAATTTTTGAAGAACCTCGGAGAAGCAAAATAGGAAGAATTGCTAAGTCTTGTGGTGATGATTTTGTAACTTGTATGTTATAGGATGAACCTCAAACATTTAAACAAGATATGGCTATGTCAGAAGCTCCATACTGGAAAGAAGCCACAGATAGTGAAATCGATTCCATTATGTAAAAACACACATGGAAGATAATTGATCTACCCCCAGGTTGTAAACCTTTAGGTAATAAATGGGTTTCAAACGAAAAATTGAAAACTGATGGAATGATAGACAAGTATAAAGCAAGACTACTTTTCAGGGTCTTTGGACAAAAAGAAGGTTTAGATTACTTCGACACCTATTCTCCTGTTACAAGGATTACATCCATAAGATTGTTTATTGCAATTGTAGCACTGTAAAATCATGATATACATCAAATGGATGTTAAAACTATTTTCTTATATGGAGATTTAGAAGAAGAAATCTACATGGAACAACCTGAAGGGTTTGTGGTACCCGAAAAGGAAAAAAAAGTTTGTGAATTGATGAACTCGCTTTACGGGCTAAAGCAAGCACCAAAACAGTGGCATATAAAGTTTGATAACACAATATTATCAAAAGGGTTTAAAATCAATGAGTGTGACAAATGTGTTTACGCTAAAAGAACACCTACCACTACACAAAATTAAGGAATTTGTAACAGCCGTTTTGTTAACAGTTAACTTTTCTGAAACGTCGTATCATCGATATAAAATTTTTAACGGTGAGAAATGTTGCTATAATTGGTAATTGTTACTGAGTTTCGGGAGGTTTGTGGTCAATTACCTTTGTATCCTCAACTTAAAATACCAAATTACTTTGTTACCCTCTATTACTACTATCTGCGCCCCAATTCTGCTCACGCTCAAGATGAACCCGAGCATCCCGACAATTCCCTTTCTTTTCTCCAACATTTTTTCACATTATAACTCTTCATTTACCAAAAATCAGAGAAAAAAAAATCAATATTATTGAAATTAGTTTTTTATTTAATATGTATGAAAATTACAACAGGAATCAGTTGAGAGGTAGATAAAACAAGTTAATGTGTTGATAGAAAAACATTTGAGACATTACTACAACCTATCTTTCTCCTCTATTTATTTTACATTCCATCGACTTCATGGTTTATCCTGACGTCAACTATTTCATCAGAAAATTCATCAGATCCACTTTGAAATTCAGTTGCAGAAAACTTCATCAAGATTTACAATCAGTTATTAGTACTTCTATGAAACTACGATTTAAGCCTAGATTTAAGTTTAATCGATATCTCATAGAAGTATTGACACTGATTCATAATTTTGGAAATGAAAATTTGGTTTATCTTCATCTAAGGTATGTCATTCATTCATTTTTCTCTGAATTGAATTTTTTTTAACATTTGGGGGTTCAATGATTTTACAAATTGGAGGTTACAAACTATTAATTGTGAATGATGCAAATCTATACGTCGTTGTAGATTTTAAGTTTATTTGTATCTGATGTTCCTGTGAATTGTATCCTGTTATGAGAATGTTTTGGTGATTATGAACATCTCAATAGGATGTTTTATTCCTCCACCAAGTAGTTTTATGAGTCAGTTGATAATATAGGTTGAATACTATGTTATCCTGATTTGTATTCATTTTCAAATTGTAAAATAAAAATTAGGTGTGTGGAATTGTCCTTCAGTTTGAGTAATGTTTCACCTTTCCTCGTTTGAACCTCGCCGTTAACTTTAAGGCTATGTCATCCTAAGGTACTGATAAATGGAAGTATCTTATCAATGTCCATGAATGATAAATCGTAGATCGAACTGCCGAATCATAAAAATTGGGTGCTATCATATACCTTTGTATCAGCTAAGTTCACGAGATGGAGATAAGCGGACTTGAACCACTGACATCCGCCACACATAAGCCTCCACCAAGTAGTTGTATGGTTTATGTGTTTGTTAACTATGATTAAGAAGATTTGTAGATGTTGCAGTACATTGTATTATGTTTTGAGAATAGCTCAGTAAAATTTGTTGGTTTAGTTGATAATTAAACTGAGTCAGACATATTATTTTATTTGTTTGTAGGATGCCACCATTTTTTTGTAGGTGGGTGAACCAATTGATTGTAGATTGAAGCAGAAGCTCTAATAAGAATCCCAACAAGTAAAGAGAAGTTAATGTTCATAATTTGTTCCCTTTGCCTAGTCAGATTCTAGTTTTTTGTGATTTGAATTCATTTCCAGTTTGTAGATTAGAATTAGGTGTGTATATGCCTCCACCAAGTAGTTTTATGTGTCAGTTGAATTATGTAGGTTGAATATGACTCAATCTTGAGTCATGTTATTATGGCTTTGACAGATGAAAGAGTATTGAAACAGTATCTCTAATTAGACTCATACATAGTATTTTGGTGTAGGATGTTAGCATTAGGATGTTATCATTTCATTTCAAATGTATTAAAACTTTTCTGTTCGTCCAGTGTTGTTTTGCAGCACTGTCATTTCATATCTAGTTACTAAAGCAAAAACATGTAAGCCCTTACATCACACTGTCATCATTAACATTTGAAAAACATAAAACTTGAACCTAAATCAAAAACATAAACTCCATAAAACAAATTTCCCATGCATTTTCACATTTCCAAAATCCAAAAAACAAAACAAGATTGATTCTTTCTCAATTTCCATTAGACCCTCTTCATTTGAATTCTTTTATTTACTTTAATGATAAGTATTTCTACAAAATACTAAGTTGTGTTACCATTTGAAAACTTAATATCAGCATTTTCATTAGAGTAACTGAACCCAAAAAATCCACTAGCTCTTTACAGAAGAATCGAAAATTCGAGAAGTCTTACCCATTGATGTCCATCACTCGGAATCGGTATCGAAATCGTAATCATGTTTTTTTTTTCGATTCTGATTCCAGATCCGTGTCATAGTCAATCACTTTGTTGAGTATAAACTGATTTTCCAAATCACCACGTGCTAGGTATGCCTGATACTCTTTCTCAATATCCTCTTCTATCACTGCATCCTTAAAACTCTCATCTTCACTTCGTGCACCTCTTCTAACCCTTTCCATGTCTCTTCTCAACTCCTTTACTGCTATTTTCCTAGACATCTTTTTCCTCACCAACAAAAACTCCTATGGGTAATCAACATCTTTTGCTTTCTCGTTATGCTCTCTCTTCTTTGTCCCTTCTTCCTGTTGCTTTATTCCATTCATTTTCTTCCACATTTCATCCATCTCTTCTGTGATCTTATTTTTTTTAGCACTTCTACTTCTTTCCCTTCTTCTCCCATCTTCTTGGCCTGCAATTTTGCTTATTTTTTCTTTGTATACTTCTTCGCTCTCTATTTTCTCCAAATCCATTTTCTCCGCTACTTGTTTCATCATGTAGAAATAAGCATATCTTTTCATTTCTTTTTTCATCTCCTTATGTCGCTCAAGTTCTTCCCCTATCATTGGAGCCTTTCCTTTTGATTGTTTGGGACCACTACCTTTTTCTGGATTTATTGGCGCCATTAATATCTCTCTGATTTTTGTTTGAAGGTTTCTTTCTTCTTTTTGTTTGATTAAGAGTAATTGGAAGTTTATCGGTTTTTCATCCTTTTATAGAGCGCAGATTAACCATAAATGTCCTTTAATTTATGGCTCATCGTTAAACGTCAAATCCTCTGGTAGAGCACGCCTCTTCAATCAATTTTAGCCGGGTTTTTTTTCAAAATCCATAATTACTCCTTGATATTTAACAGATAAACCCATTACCCTCCATATTTAGGATCTCGACCCTTGTTACATAACTCCCAAAATAGAATCAATGATTTTCTGCACACTCGTTAGATATTATGCACAAAATCGGACTCAAATATTCCGGGCTACCAATGAACCACAAAAATCTACCAAGGTGAAAATTAGAAGAGAAAAAAGATAATTGGTCAAGAACAGATGAGAGCCTGAGAAATAAATCCTTCAATTTCTAATTTCATCTCCATCCATTTGAGCTTCAAAAAACTTCATCAAGAACTATAATCAGTAATTCTATCGATTTGAGCTTTAGAAAACTAAATCAAGACTATAATCAGTAATTAGTACTTTTGTGCAACATCGATTTAAAGCCTAGATATAGGTTTATTCGATCTTCCATAGAAGTATTAATTGATACTGATTCATACTTTTGGAAATGAAAATCTGGGTTATCTTCATCTAAGGTATGTCATTCATTCATTTTTCTCTGAATTCAAAAAAAAATTAACATTTTTGGGTTTAATGATTTTATAAATTGGAGGTTACAAACTATTGATTTTGAATGATGTAATTTCTAATGGTGATTATGAACATCTCTATCTTTCAGACATATATGTGGTTGTAGATTTTAGGTTTGTTTTTATCTGATGTTGTTATGAATTGTATCCTGTTTTGATAATGTTTTGGTAATTCTGAACATATAAATATCATGTTATATAGGTTGAATAATATACAATCTTGATTCATGTTATTGACAGATGATCTAAATCTTGTTATACCTTTTAAGAATATTTGGTCGTTGAACTTAGACTCAGACATAGTATTTGGTTGTAGGATGTCAGCAATGGTGAATAAAGCTTGTATTCTGTTCTGAGAAGCAGCATCTCAGGAATCAAGATAATTTCAGGAATCTTTTTCTATTTGTATTCATTGTTAGATTGTAGAATAAAATTAGGTGTTCATAAGGCTCCACCAAGTAGAAGTAATGTTTACTGTGAATTGGACTGGATAAAGAATCAAATATATAATTTCTAACATAGATATACCTTATGCAAAACCAGATAATTGCAGGGCAAACTATTAAGAATGACTAAAATGACTTGATTTTAATATGCATTTGTTTTCATCTACCTGTTCCAGTTCTTTTTTTGTGTGTGATTTTCAACTAACCCTATAACTTTGAATCCCCATATCTCTGAGTCAAATAAGATTACCAGTTACTGGCCAATTCGATCCCATCTTTAACCTCATTCATATGACAAGAAATTATAAAATTTGCTAACAAAACATTTCGATACCCACTACAACTATTTAAACAAAGACTTTTCACCATGCTCAAAATCAAAATCAATTTCAAAATAACCATATTAGAAGTAATTTATTGGATGATGATCATATACCCGCCTTAATTTTACAAACCATAAAAATTAAAACCATATTTAGCATTTGTTTTTTTTAAATAGATGTTGTTTGCAAAAAAGATACTGCTACATATCTCAAAAAAAAAATGATTATTGCCTAAGCTGATCCCTCTGATATGGATGCCCACACCATGTCATCCGCATAGCAGACTCAGTCTTCCTCTTGGTGTTTCTTCTGGGAGGAATAGGAGGTCGTCCTTGACCCTTCTGAGGAGTTTGCCTGGTGGTATCATGCTCTTCCCCCTATGTGTTTGTTACATATGAAGGTGGAGGCATTGGATGCACAACACCTGGAATATTTCTTTTACCAAAACCACCCTCAACAATTATAGCAACCCACTCAACAGACCTTCTTATGGTAGGAAAGCCGTATTGAGCATAGGATAAACCATACCTTGAGTGGGAAGAGGCGTTATCGCAATGTTGCGAATATGTCTTCTAGCTTGTGGAGAAAGCTCAATAGCATCAAATCCAAGTCTGGCACCACCAAGGACAAATGATTGATTCCCAACAAAAACTGCACCTTTATTTATCACAAAAAAAACCATGTGTAGGGTGATTAGCATACGTCGACCAACCATCAGCCTGCCTCCTATTGCGATTTGGAGGAATTGGTTCCTCAGAATTTGTTTCACGAAGAACACCACCATTCCCCTGATTTAACCCAAAACCTACATTTGTTCCATTACTAGTATTATTGGCACCATCACCATTAGTACCATCACCACTACCACTTCCACTTCCACTACCACTACCAAATTCATATGTGTTATTTGGAAAAACCCATCAACCATCTGCTCCAGTACTATTACCAAAACTTTGATTTTTACCATCATTCACATTCTCCATATTTACTTTGTGATTTTCTGCAAGGATTCTGAAGGAATTTTGAATCAGTATTTGCAGAAGAATAAGAAGAACTGTTGGTTTTCCTTCTGCCTGATTCTGTTTGGGGTAAATGGGGATTAATCCATCTCATTTTGCCTTAAATGGGGGACTTCCCCAAACAAACACGAATTTTTATAAGAAATCAACTCCCTCTTCACTTCATGCCGCCGTTTCAGAGAAATAAAATTATCTGTCTAATCATTCTGATGGGAAGTTTAAAGAGGTTTTTGACAACTGGCGACTGTTCTATTGGGAATTCCACTTGTGTGAAAGACATGTGTGTTATAAAACCTCTTCATTTGGCTTCGCCGAGAAATGAAAGATAAAAAATCTCTAATTACTCACTAGGCATCGTAACCAAGTGAGAGACTGAGAGGTTATGTCTTTTCTACTCTGCTAGACGCAAATCTAGCCCATGATGGGATGGTAATTGGTAAGTGAGGTAATATTTTTTGGACCCCACCTTTGTGGTTAAACAAAAATCAAGTTTCAGTAGAGATTTATATTATTCTATCCCACGTGCTAGATTGAAACATGTTTATGTGATTAAGAATTTTTTAATTTTTGCAGGGGTAATCTGGTCATTTTGGTAATTTAACAGTTCCCGAAATATTTGTTGCACTATTCCGATAAGGGTATTCTGGTCATTTTCATAGTCCCCCCAAATACTTGCTCCACCACTCCGGTAAGGGTATTTTGGTAATTTTAATAGTGCCCAAAATAATTGTTGCACCAGAGAACCATATAATCTGATATGATACATCTCTAGTTCATCGGAATGTACACCGGAGGTCTATCTCTAGCAACCTATTAACCTTAATTTCTATACGGCTGAATCCCTAAATCCATCGAAGAACCATAGAATCTGACATGTTACATCTCCAGTTCATCAAGAATGTACACCAAAGGTCTATCTCTAGAAATGTCAATCGGAGTATGCCTTGTGTCGTTTTAATCCCATGACATGTGTTTTGACTACAAATTTGACCAACTTGACCAAAACATTTGACCTTGATCCGGACGACTTTCACCAAGATATTTTGAGAGAAAAAATAAATCTCTCCTTAATTATTGTACTCTTCTCTCTTGTCCACAAGTTTTATCTCTTAAATTTCGTTTTCCTCTCAATTTCCCACTCTAATAACTTTTTTTTATATCGATTCCCTCACATATTTAATACCCTTTATGATTTCCTTCTCAAATTTCATTTCCCTCCTCTCAAATTTTGAGTCAATAATTTCAACTCTCCTCCCTGTGTATTAAGATAGTGATATGAAAAACTCGGACCTTTTTTCCTTCATTATCCCCATCTCCCACACCATCTTCACTCATACTTCTTATTTCTCTAATACCTTTTGACTCGCATCTATCCATGTATCTCATTCATTCTCAAGAGGTATTCTCTGTAGATTTTAGCTACGAATAGATCTAACAAAAGTTTTTTTTTTCGTTTAGGGTTTAAGCAAAAGTTTATATATGTATGAAGATCACTGGTATATTTTAGATTTGTTCTTTTTGCTTTAAAATTATGGCTTTCCTGGTTGTAATCTCAATAGATTTCAACAAGAATTTGAGTTTTTTCGTTTTGTTCACTAATGGTTTTTTTTTTGTTGTTTACTGTTTTACATTCATTTTTATTTTGGTTTTTTTAATCTTTTTTAATAAATAACAACACAAATAAGGGTTTTCAACTATTTGTACGCAAGATAATCTATGCTTTTTTGGGTCTTTAATGTTTGTTTACTGCTACCGATGTAGGTTTTTTTAGTTGTAACCTCTTTCAATAGATTATTGCTTTATATTTTTTTGTTTGTTTGTTTGTAATGTCTTTGAGTAGATTATTGCTTTACATCTAAGGTTTTGATTTTCAGTGGTTTGCATTATTTTTTCAAAAGTTTGTTCTAATCTAGATTCTTTATATGACTGCTTTATATTCTTCTTTCTTTTGGTTGTTGTAATCTCTTTCAAAAGATCACAACCCAAATAAGGGTTTTCAACTATCGGAAAGTCAGACACAATTAGGGTTTGCTTAATCCTACTATCGTGGGTTATTTAGTTGTAATCTATTTTATTAAATTGCTTCTCTAGATTTATGGTTTGTTTGGTTATAATCTCTTTCAATATACTACTTATTTACATTTAAATTTATTGATTTTTCTTGCAAAACATTTTCTTTCAATACTTTGTTTTGTACTACATTTCTTATATGTGGCTTGTTGTTTGGTTTCCCATATAGACAGTATTGGTCCTGCAAATCTGTCTAAGCGTTGGAATAAATTCATTATTAGCCTAAATCAACTCTGTCAAAATGAATTCATCTCGGCCCATGAGAGCCTTGCAGGATTAGGTATGTACCTACATCAATATGAGTTGTATCCTTCATCGATGATTCTAGCCATTCCAATGAACACGAGGCTGCTGCAGGTTTCGTTTTTTAATCTTAGGTTTGTTTTGTTACCTATTATGATCTCTTCAAGTATGTTTTTTACATGATTTCTGACAAAAGATACAGCTTACCACCATAGAGTTTTCGGAGTGGAGATGTATTGGTCGTTAGGTTTGTTGTAAATGAAAGAGATCGATGAAGCAAAGTTGACAACTAATACATTCTCCTTTATAATTCCGTTGGTGGGTAAACTCGTATAATAATTAGTTTCCCTTGTTATCATTAGTTACTCTTGGTTAATACACTTACTTATTACCAGTCTCTTTTCGTTTTCTGATGATTCATTGTTGCAAAGTCCTGAAGCTAGAGAATTCCTACCGTACAGAAAGTAGGTTAATCTCAGGTTTGTTTTGTTACCTATATTGCCATACATTTTAATATTGATGATTCCTGACAAAGGATACAACTTACCAACATAGAGTTTTCGGAGTGGAGACGTATTAGTCGTTAGGTTTGTTGTAAATGAAGGAGATCGATGCATCTAACCTGATGACTAATATTTTATCCTTTCTAATATAATTCCAATGGTGACTAAACTCTTATAATCATTAGTTTACCTCGTTATCATTAGTTTCTCTTGGTTGATACACTTACTGACTACCATTCTCTTTTTGTTTTGTGAGGATTCACTGATACAAAGTCCTCAAGCTGGAGAATACCTATTGTGGAGAAAGTTTCCAAGTGGTTGTAATCTCAGGTTTGTTTACTTAACTATTATGTTCCTTTTAAACCCCGTGTATTACATGATTCCTGCCAAAAGGTACAACTTACCGCCATAGTGTTTTCGGAGTGGAGACGTATTAGTCGTTAGGTTTGATGTAAATGAAGGAGATTGATGCATCTAACCTGATAACTAATACGTTCTCGTCTCTAATTTCAATGGTGACTAAAATATTATAATCATTATTTTCCCTTAATATCATTATTTTCTCCTAGTTGATATACTCACTTACTACCAATTTTTTTTATTTTCTGAGGAATCTTTGTTGGGAAGACTTGAAGCTGGAGATGTGCTAGTATCGCAGTACCATCTGAAGTGCAGAAGAACAAGATATGACTATGTTGTTGTTCCTGCAAGTCTGTTCAAGATCTGGAATAAATTCATACTTATTCAATAATGAAATTTCTTGAAATGATTTTATTCCTAAATTACTGAACAAGACTTGCAGGATAGGTATACAACAATAAACGAACAAGATATTCATTTTTATGCCAACAGAAATAACTCATGCTCACCTTATGGAAATCGATGCAGCAAACTTGACAACTAACCTCCTAAATTTCAGTTGGTGAGTAAACTCTTAACACATCATTATTATGGTCTCCTTCCCTTAATGAAAATTTGGTTGACTCATATTACCATTCTCTTTTTTTTTCGAGGATTTATTGATGCAAACACCTGAAGCTAGATAAATCATATTGTGTAGGGGTCAATTAAGAAGCTGGATAGACAAGGGAGACAGTGTTGTCCTTGCAAAGCTGTACAAGCGAGGGAATGAACTTGTAACCAACATCAAGTTTTTTGAATTAAGTTCATCCCTTCTCTTGTATAGCGTTGCAGGACCTTATAGAGAAATGTTATTATGGATGTGCAGCAGTACATTGACAGTGTTTGTCATGCTAAGATGCAGAAGTAGCACAAGCGAGTAGTAGCACATTCGGTCTCCTTTTTAATTATATTGGTGAATAAATGTTCACTACATCTGTTCATTGTTTTTCATATGTACCATGTATGTAAATTTCCAGTGACAATTCTGTCAAATAGAAACTTTTGATACTTAGGTTGTCAATGTTCAAATTATTGTGACTGAATGGCTTTTAGATGAGATCCAGAATGAATAAATGTTGATATTCAACAATGAAAATGTATGAATTCCAGAACGACAATGAACATGTAAATGAATTTCCAAAATTACTGAATGAATCTTTGTCTCTCGTACGAAAGTTGTTCCTAATATGATATTTTGTTTCATTATTTGCAGAAGTATCACATCTAAGCCAAGATGCATTGTGAATCAACATAACCATAATTTCTTAGAGAGGTATATATCTTACTAAAATTCACTACTTTCCATATAACGTGATTATGATTTTTACTTTTGCTTGTAGTAAAGTTGTGAGTTTATCAAATCTACCACAAGGTTTGTTCTTACTACTATCCTTGTTGTTTTCTAGGATACTGGAATTGATGGCAATAGCTGATGTCAATAGGTGGTTAAGGATGCTCTGATTTCAATAGACGACTTCTTTTGGTGGATGAACAACTTTCTATGGGCCAAGGTATAATGCAGAACAACACTTTCTCATATTAGAAACTGCCGAAACACATAACCTTGACATTTGCTTATAACATAGGGAACCATGTATGTTTTTTGCCTTAAGCAGTTCTTTCAATATAAAAACTACACTCATATAGACTTAGGTATGTGAATGAATGATGAAACAAATCTTGGTTCAATTATTTGTTGTATGGATTCCAGAATTATGAATGAATGAATTACTTTTGTTGCTCGAATGAGAATGTATATATTGCAGAATGAGACTGAATTATGGGTTTTAGATTCAACATTGCTGGTTCAGAAATAATTGCATTGCAGGTTCAAATTTGAATTGCACTGTAGTTTCAGAAATGGATTACATTACAGGGTCTAAATATGGAGCTTAGTTGTAACACATAATTAATAATGTAATTTTTTTTTAAACTATATTTTTTTATCAACATTGAATCAACGTTATAAAATCCATTAGTAACTATCGACATCTGGCAAATCCCTTACTGTTACAATCAATCCTCAATGGTTTAAGGCGTTACATCACATGGTACATCTGATTGACACGTGGCAAACTACAACTGTTACACATCAGCTGTTACAAATTATATCGTTATGATTGTTGTTACAGCCAAACTGTTACAATCAACTAAATAACGCATGTTAGTCGTTGCTACAACCGTTATAAAGAAGGATAACTGGCAGAAAGTCAACTATTGCATAGAAAGTCACTGTTACATTAACTGTTACACTGAACTGTTACAATCAACTAAACGATATTTATTAATCGTTGATAAATTAGTTATAAAAAAGGACAACTTGCATGATTTCAACCATTACAAACAATATCGTCGTTACATTAACTGTTATAGGATAACTATTATGATATGAGAGAGTAACGGTTATCCGTTACAACAAAATGTCAGCAGATTAATTTTGTGATAACTAGATATTTGTTGGAGTATTTTCTCCAACGGATGCATCCGTTAATTGATAAAATTTTATTGTAATGATTATTACTATTGAAAAATTATTATAACACTAAATATAACGCCACTTTTCCAACGTTTTTTCAGTGTTATAATATATACATTGTAACATTAATACGACATTACAAAAAGGCTGATTTCGTGTAGTGTACATGATTTGTAATTATATGCCTATATGTAGACGACATGCTGATTATGGGAAAGAAATTATAAATTCTTGAAAGAAGATGTTGCCTAAACATTTCGATATGAAAGATTTAGGCAAAGCGGACGTCATTCTTGGAATTAAAATTTCTAGAATTCTGGAAGGAATAAAATTATCTCAAGAAAATTATGTTGAGAAAATTTTGGAAAAGTTCAATAAGAATGTTGACAAAGTGGCTACGCCCATAGATATGACTGCCCGTCTCCTCAAAAATGAAGGACATGTTGTTAATGAATTAGAGTACTCATGAGTAATTGGTAGTCTAATATATCTAATGAGTTGTACTAGACTATACATAGCATGTGCAGTGATTAAATTGAGTAAATTTACAAGTAATCCTGATAACACTTACTGGCAAACCATAATAAGAGACTTGAGGTACTTGAGAAAGACAAAGGATTATGGGTTGCATTATACAACTTATCCTGCGGTTTCAGAAGGATATGTTGATGCTAACTGGATCTCAGACTCAGATGATACTAAAGAACAAGTGGCTATGTATTTACTATGGGTAGGGCTGCGGTATCGTGGAAATCATCTAGATAAACGTTGATATCAAGATCAACAACTGAGGCCGAGTTTATCGCTTTAGATAAAGCGGCAGAGGAAACAGATTAACTTTGAAATTTCCTAGAGGACATACCAGTATGGCCCAATCCAGCGCCTTCAATTACCATTAATTGTGACAATACAGCAGTTATTGCAAAGGCACATAGTAAGATGTACAATGGTAAGTGTAAACATATATGTCAAAGACATGAATCCATTCCTGATATAGTGATGTTCTGCGCACAAGTATGTAATGTCTGAATTTGATTTTAGGATTAGAGTTGTCATTATTTATTTATGTGATACAATTTCAATCATATGAGGGATTGTAGGAAATCTGATCTTGAGTTGGCCATTCAAGACTATTTCCAAAGGGAATGGAAATTGGGTACTAAATAGTGAGGTTTAGCCGGTGAAACAATATAGAAATGGATGATTATTATTTAAGTTAAAAAAGAACAATCGTGTCCTTATGGAACATACTAAACATAATCATTGGATTATCAACTAACATAAACTGATGGTTTGGATTAAGACCTTTATTTGAATAATGAATGGACATCACCTTAGGGTCAGGACCTTTGAATCCTAACTGTCATTTTATTTCAATTGATTTATAACCCAATTCTCATTTCCCATTTAGAACAGAGAAATAGAAAAACAGAAAAATATTAACCTTCTTAGTAATTTTTCTTTGAATTACATTCTTGGGTCTGTAAGAGAATATGTGCAATAAAATTTTGCGTTCGTTGTTCGGTGTTAATCGAAGTGTTGCGAATAACATGAGGTATTGTTGAATGCTGGATACATATATCATTTACCTGTAACATCATTTTATATAAGGCATCAAATGTCTTAATTAAAGAGATTACTCGCCTCAATAAACCCAATTAATCGTTTGTTTTACAGATTTTTCTTTGTCAACGTGCACATTCTTCATCTCTACTTGTCTAATTTTTTTTGATAAATTTTAATTCTACAAAGTGTTTAGAATTGGTTTTAGATACAATTTGATTGTGATTTTGTTTTGCTGTACAAAACTGTGTTTGTATCATTATTATGGTGTTGTTAAAAATATTTGATTGATAGAACCAGAACCTTGAATTACAAAGTGTGTTATTTTAGTTTAACTGCATATTAAGTGTTTGTGTTTATGTAAAAGAGAACTCATATTACAGTTGAAACAATTTTGAGTTACTGATGTGCATGATATCATTAGTAATTATTAATTAAGATTGATTTAGAAGTTCAAAAGTAAAATATGTAAAAGAATTTAAAATATGAAGTCTCCGAGCTGCTTCTAGCCACTGCATCCGCCAGCTTTTTTTCTACAGCATGAAAGTAGAAGGCGTGCGTCTTGTGCTTAGGCTAAATTAGATTGTTACATGGACATTGAATATTCTCTTCACGTCGTGAGTTATAAGTGTGTGTCATTGACGATGTTCACCGGATTCTTGAAAAATGTTGTAGATATTTATGTAAGGAGTGTAATTGGGTCAATCCGAGAACAACTACGAGGGCACTGCCTTAACTGCCATGGTTTTGTTTGGCTGATGGATCGGAATTGGGAAAGCTCTCGTTCTAACCATTTGCTAACCTACTTGATCTTTATAGTCCATAAAACATGACATACATTTATCATTGACTTTTATTGACCCAAAAAGAGTAAAGACGGAGTAGCATGGATAACCTTCGAGTGTTATTTGTTGATTTACGAGATGACGCATGCCAAGCCATTCACGGCTATCATAAAAAGGCTAGTTTGGTTGTTGTAAAAGATTATTCGAGTCTAATATCCTGGCGGACGGATAAAAAAAGACATGCCATTGTGGTTGAAGCGACTTGTATTTGGACGCCAGCTTTTGTAAGCCTCCTTTTGAAGTCGTGCAATCTTGGATGTCTATCTCATCGTTTCTCGATTCTTAAACGTGAATGTCATGTAAAATGAGATCAAATAACCTTTATAGATAAACCCCTTTATGTTAAGGGAGGGATCTGATCACATCATAGTTCTCACACTAATTCACCAAACCTAAACAATAATACATTTAGAACTAAATTTTTGGTGATATATTTTTTTTACAAATTTCTATACTTCTACTAAAAATTAATGTGTTTTGAGAAGTTAAACCTTATCATCTACCAATTTTAATTTTAATCGTTAATTTTATATTATCAAATATTATCTTCAAATGCATTAATGTTTGGGTTTTTTGGTGCCAAAATTGTGAGATGGTGTGAGAATCCCAACCCTCACCTAAAGAAAAGATAGTTATATCAATAAGGATACTTATCAAAATAACTTTCCTTTTCTAAATTCTAATACTGCATACTCATTAAAATCTTGAACATTCTCGCCTTATAGGGATACAAGATGAAAAAAAAAAACATAACAAAAGATATTTTTAATTTTATCAAGAGTTACTATCCGGATACTGCTTTGGTAATTTAAAGAAAATTCATCTATTTTATACAAATTTTGCAAAGATTAAAGGATAATAATTTCATCAACTTCGAACTTTGTATTATGAGTTTTGTTTCAACATCCCACTTGCAAGTTGCCTCATCTCCTTTCTTAGCTAGGTCAGTCTCACTAGTGATCCTTCCTTGATAGCATCTTGCTCTAGTCATGCGATTGCCTGCAAAAGTGGTGGAAATTAGTACAAAAGTGTGATAGAATTCTTGTTAGCATGCACCACACAAAAATTGATTTTATAAGTGGTTGGCAGGTTAAGCTCTGCTCTTAGTAACCACCCTAAGGTTTAAACCATTTTTGTTGCCATAGTACATACTCCCCCGTCCCTATTTAGATGAAAGGAAAGGTGTTTTCACACAAATTAAGAAAAAAAAAAGAGACTAAAAACTTTTCAGAAATGTCCTTAATTATATTTCATGTTGCTTCTAATTTTTAGTTCCAGTCTTTAATGTAGAGTTGCAAAATTATTTTAGTTGTGAATAAAATTTGTTTTTTAAATAAAAATTTTAAGAATGCCACTTAAAATTTTGAACTTATATTGTTTCCTAAGTTAGTGTATAATATTGAGATAGGGATAAATCAGGAAAATTTAGGGGAAAATATGAAAACATTCGTCTAATATGGGACTTGTAAAATGTCATAAACCTTCATCTAAATAGGGACGGAGGTAATATAATTTAGGAATGTGATCAGAGTTGTTGGTTAACAAGAGAAAAATTTCCTAGAATTTGACATACAATACTATTGGCAGTTTTGACAACATTCATAAAAGATTTTTGAAAAACCAAATCACGTCTAGCTTTCCATATAAAAAAGCATAATATTGTTAAACATCCAAGTTCTAGCATCAATGTATTGAGATGCAACACAAATTAACATAAAGGGTTCAATTACCCCCAGTCCACATATTTGAAATAAAATAAATAAGAATAACATGCCAAGCAAATTCAACAATTTTAACTAACTCTTCAAAATCTTCAACATCGCCTAGAGTTAACAATTTTATAGATGATACCAACAAATAAGCTCACCCCTCTTCAGTGTGCTATGATTGTACGTAAGATAAGCAACCCCTTTAATACTTACTTTGAGTGTATCTTGTTTAGGATCATTACCATATAAGTGCGTAAGAACATAATTAACTAAATGTTTGGCTAAGTTTTTTTTTTTTAAGCATAAAAAAGTATTTATTAGACTAGTTTTTTTGGGTAGAAATGAATTTTAAGGTAAAAAGGGAAAATGGGTAAGTTGATGAGAATTCGTCTAATCCCTAAAACATTTATACTGTAGAAGTACTTTTTTATATTTGAGAGATCAAAATCATGCAAAATTGGCCTAAACCAAGAAATGGTCGTTCCAATTTTATTTCGGTCACAAAGGAAGGAGAAGAATTGTTTTTAGGGAGGGAAGAAGAGGAAATATTAAGGTCAAAGTACCGGAATCTGTTAGGTGTGATATGTATGTGAAAGTTATATCAAGAATTCTCTTTGTAGGACTGAGAAATTTTTTATGAAAATCATATCGTTCGACTTGTGTGTTCCTTCCGTTGTGTATAACCGTTCACCCTGACCTCGTAGAAAGTAATGATCGTGGAGTAGTGATGAAATAGAGATGGTGGAGAATGTGTTAGAAACCCTCTCCTACTTTGTTTGAGGATGACTGGACGGTTGCACACCCACCACTCCTTTACTCAACCAACAATCGAACATTCTAGACATTTTCCTTTAATGTGTGCATTGTTATACCGCACGCCGTAGACCACCAGACCAATACCCTAGTGAAATAGGGGGCGGCGCCCCCCCCCATTTGTGACATCTTTGATGTCTCGTATAATTTTAGTAAAATTAATTACTACTATTGTGAAGTCGAATGAGACTTGCTTAGTTAATTAGTCATTTGACTAGTGGCTTGTCATGCTTGACTAGTCTGATGAGTATGACAAGACTAATGAAATTTGTAAAAATAGACAAACTAAAATAAAATACATATGTTATTTTATTTATTGAGTTTTTGAGGAACTGTGAGTTCAAATGTGCCAATTAGTATCGACATGATGAGTATAAAAATATGTGTAGCATGCTAAGTATAAAAATACGTGTAGTAGGCTTAGTATAAAAATATGTGTAGCATGCTGAGTATAAAAATATGTGCATCATGAGTAAATGTTGGTCGTTCATGTATATTGTTTGTTTAAATATTGGTCGTCCAAGTACATGGCTAAGTTTGGCCATTCAAGTATACTGTTTGCAATAAACCTAAATGTTGGTCGTCCAAGTATTTGGCTAAGGTTAGGAGGCTAAGTTTTATGTTTGCAACACTTATAAGTGTTGTAAACCTAAATGTTGATTTTCCAAGTATTTGGCTAAGGTTGGGAGGTTAAGTTTGATGTTTATAACACTTATAAGCGTTGTAAAACTAAATATAGCGACATGGCCGACCAAGTTGGTCGGTCATGGAGAAAATTTTGGCCGGCCAAAGTTAGTCGACCAGGTATAGTAAATGGTTTCCCTCCTTTTAATATGGCCTAAATTAGTTGTTTAGGCCCAACAGAGTTATGGTTTCATTATTTTTTACTATTATTGGGTTTTAGTGCAACAACTCAAGGAAGATGTGACTCCTGAGTTCGGACAACGTTAGATTTGGCTAGTCAGAGCTATATTTTTGTGCTTAGCAGAGTTTTGACTTGATATCTAGGCATAACTGAGGTGCTTTAGTCAAGTAAATTTATATGTAACTTGCTACATACTTCTATACATGTTTGTCAAGGTACTATAATTAATCAATATCATTCAGTTGAGCATGAATATTGACACAAGGTAATTTTTGGAAATTCAACCGTGGAATATAGCACCAAAGAACACTCAAATTGGTCTATACTAGTGTGCATCCATCTAGGAGATTTAGATTTGTTATGTAAAAATCGTAGAATATCTTGGAATATTGCAACAAGCACCAGCGCTATTCTGATAAATTTTGTACATGGATGAACACTGATTTATTTAGTAAATTTAGTCGTATATTTAATAACTTATGAGTTCAGCCGGATGAATCATTCATGTGATTATATACATACAGATAGGAACAGGATGAACACCCGTCATGTCTTAAAATTCTTTGCAGAACACTGAAGTTCAATATTTCTGAGACCCGGGTCTGAAACATATTTTTTTTAAGATTTTAGCCTGGGTAAAAATCCACCATCTACAACTAGAGAGCAGTTACATGAAGGTATGTGATACCCATTGAGTCATTTAGTACAATTTAATTTACCAAAGAATGGATCATATGGTCCCATATTGTGGTTGAAAAGGTTCCCGATTGACTTCCATCCGCCGCTTGGTTTCCTTTTATGTAGATGTGTTGGATAGTGCTTTGTGGTATCCGAAGCATTTTCTTCTTGATTACTATAATCATTCCATCTATATACCATGGAGGTTTAACGTCAGAGCTTATGAATTAAAGCAGGTTTTAGAGTTTGTTTCAAATAGTATTTTTTCCAATTTTTATGGTCGTTGTTTGTGAATCCATTAGTATTGGCCCATGTTTCTACTGTCAGTGCGGTGGTGATGTCTATCGGTCCCAAATGAACTTATACAAACATAGTCGATATAAGAATGATTACACCCAACCCTTGTCTGCGGTTTTCCTTTATATACTCCTTCCTTTCCACTTTAGATGAGGGTTTTGGAGCTTTTATGCAGATTAAGAAAAAAAGGAGACTAAAATTTTTCCATTTGAGCCCATGAAAAAAATCTTCAAACATTAATTGTTATTACTATGTTAATTTATTTTTTTTGTGGTTCCAAAGACAAAATTCAAGTGTGTTGTTGATAGTTTTATGGAAAAATATAAAAACCCTCAAATATTTTATAATAAAAAAAGTTTATAAACCTTTATCTAAAGTGGAACAAAGGGAGGATAATTTTTTTCAGCATCAATTTCTTTTTCCCAATGTCTATAGGTCCCAAATGAACTTATACAAACACAGTCAATATAATAATAATTACAACCAACCCTTGCTTGTATTTTCCCTTTATATATAATTTTCCAAGTGAAACTATCCCAAATATCAGTTTCTTTTTCTTTTAATGATAGAGGTGGCGTGTTATTTTGACCAGTCGAAGGAATATGAGCTTCCTAATTCGCCTCAAAAATATTTAGATATGTAGTCATCGTTGGGTAGTTCTGACTAGCATTAGCTCCCATGTTTTTTTGATTCAAACCGAATAAAAAAAATAAATTAGAGAAAATCATAAATAGACAAAAAGGGATTGAAATAAAACAATATTCAAGACTTCAAATCTTTGGAACTTGATTTAATAGATCTTCTTCACCATATACCCCTGAAGATGTCAAAAATTTATGCTAATAAGCTAAGATATAACAATAAAAAAAACTATATATTTACGGATTATTTATACTTTATTAGCTTCAAAGAAAATAAAAAACATCATACAAATACTAATTTATATAAAAAAAAATCGAGACCTTAGAAAATTTTAACCTCAACACGATCACATCCTACAAAAAAAAATGTTTAAAATATATTAATAAAATAATAAATATAAAAATGTTGATTTATGTCTTACTGGTTTTTATTTATACATTCTTTAGGTGGTTCAATCATTTGTACCCGTCTATTTATTAATCTATCCTTCTTTTCCATTTAAAAATAAAATAAATATCAAAGTGATGATACCCAAATATATTAGACCTTATACAGGCATAATGGGATGTTTCGTACACCCATGGAAAAACCCTAAATTGGGGGCTTGGCCCAAATCTATTTATTTCATGAATCATTTTCATTAAAAATGAGACAAAAACCCCATTTCACATAATACTAATTAAATTTAAATTTTAATTATTTTCTATATACCCGAATTTCCCTTCCTATATAATCTATAACTTTTAAATGGAAACAAAATCTTAAAACATAATCTTCGTATGAGAGAAGAATTCTGCTCCAAATATGATTTTCTGAAGAACCGAAGCACATTTTCTCCAAATTCGGCTAGGGTTTCAACAAAATATTTCTTTTCCAAATCTTGTTGTGTAAGTGAAGATTTGAGTTCGTTGTTGGTTCTGCTTAATTGAAGAACATAAATTCTAGCTTCAAATACGAACATAAATTCTATCTTCTCCGATTCATCTCAAACAGTTTCAAATCCATTGTTGATTTGAAGAACCGAGTTCGTATTTGTTTAAGTGATTCTCGAACATCACTCTCTTCTTCGTCTTCTAACTTCATTTGTATTTCATCAGGTAAGTTTTAATATTCGATTTTTTGATTTTGGTTGTTATTTGATTATCAAATTTTCGATTAACCGAACTCAAAATTGTGTTCTTTTCTGTTCAAGTGAAGAACAGGAACTGTAACTATTTTTTTTGTGTGTTTTCATGATTATTACTGTATTTTCAGTTTTGATGATTCTTACTATATTTTTCAGTTGTTATTTGATCATATTCTCACTCTGTTCAAGCTTTTGTATTAGTTCAATCATTCCTCTGAAACTGAAATCCAACTTTCAAATGTTGTTGTTGGTGTTGTTGTTTATATTCACATACAGTGAAACCGTTTTTGGTTTCATACTTTTTCCTGTATATAATTGAAATCAGAATTTTGTTATGTTTTTGATGTTAATTTTCAATTTTTGTTGGTGTTGTTGTTTATATTCACATACAGTGAAACCGTTTTTGGTTTCATACTTTTTCTTTGTATATAATTGGAATATGATGTTACCTTGTTATGTTTTTTATGTTAATTTTCAAATGTTGTTGTTGGTGTTGTTGTTTATATTCACATACAGTGAAACCGTTTTTGGTTTTATACTTTTTTCTGTATATAATTGGAATCAGAATTTGTTATGTTTTTGATGTTAATTTTCAAATGTTGTTGTTGGTTTTGTTGTTTATATTCATATTCAGTGAAACCGTTTTTGGTTTCATACTTTTTTTATGTATATTATTGGAATCACATTTTTGTATGTTGTTGACGTTAATTTTCAATTTTTGTTGGTGTTGTTGTTTATATACACATACAGTGAAACTTATTTTGGTTTCATACTTTTGCATGTAGGTTATGAAATCACATTTTGTTATGTTGTTGATGTTAATTTTCAATTTTTGTTGGTGTTGTTTGTTTATATACACATACAATGAAACTTATTTTGGTTTCATATTTTTTCCATTAGGTTATGGAATCATATTTTTGCTATTTTGTTGATGTTAATATTCAAATTTTGTTGTTTGTATTCACATACAGTGAAACTTATTTCAGTTTCATACTTTTTTCTGTAGGTTATGGAATTTGTTCTCGCTGTTATATTTCACAAAGATGATACATTATCTTTTCTTATTGGTCTACAAGCATCTGTTTGTGATTTGAAGGGTAGTATATGTTCAAGTTGGTGTCAATTCTCTTCTCTTTCTATTGAAATTTTCCACATAGTTCGTGATCAGCAAAAGGTTATCAATTCTGATTTTGATCTCCAATCTGGTTTATCACCCTTGAAACTTCTATAAAATGACCCTAAGATCATCTGAACTGCTCTTGTCGTTTTCTTTAATTTTTCTGCTTGAAGGGTACCATCGAAGAACGTTTTGAAGAAACGCCAGAATGGACATGCAACAAGTGCCTTCATGTGTTTTTCTTTAGTTTGTATCAATGCTTTTATTTTTGGTGCCTCTGTACACAAATATTGTAATGAGCACCTGTATGGATCTGGATTTTTTTTTCCTGTTACAGAATAAGTAAACTTTAGCACAAACAGAACAGAATAGGATGAAACCTTTTTGGGTTCCATCAAAACATGCATTAAGTAAAAAAACACCAATATTTTTTGGTCACAACCATATACAGAATAGTATGAAACCTTTTTGGGTTCCATCAAAACATGCATTTTCTAAAAAACACCAACATTGTTGGTCACAAACATACACAGATTAGGATGAAACCTTTTTGGGTTCCATCATAATACCAATTAAGTAAAAAAACACCAACGTTGTTGGTCACAACCATATACAGAATATGATGAAACCTATTTGGGTTCCATCAAAACATGCATTAAGTAAAAAAACACCAA